>SJYG01000059.1:2019754-2154326 GCA_006410535.1 Litocranius walleri | reverse complement strand
CATTACTATCTTTCTAAATTCCATATATATGTGTCAATATACTGTATTGGTGTTTTTCTTTCTGGCTTACTTCACTCTGTATAATCGGTTCCAGTTTCATCCACCCATCCACCCAGCCACCCACCCACCCATCCATCCATCCACCTATCCATCCAACAGGTATCCATCACCTGTTCTTTACTAGGCTCTGGGGGACACAAAAATGAACAGGTCAAGTTTACACATTGTCAGGTAGTCCTAATCTAAAATCTTGCCTACAACCAGTAACGTACTAATTTACTGAACTCATCATCACTGGCTTTCAGATGTTTTGTGCCATGACCCTGACTGAAAAAAAAGACAAACCTATAACTCAACCTGTACACATGTCCATGTAACCAAAGTGAGGCAAACGTTTAGGAAATGAGGTGCACTAGTGTGATACATACTGGTATTTCCTGCTCTAGTCTAGTTCATTTATAAGTGCTGGTTATGAACCACTCACAAGTCACCCATGGATTACGGGCAGCAGTTTGGAAACCATTTTTCAGGCTTCACCAGTATCTCACTGTCTTCCCAGCACATCTTCAGAAGTTGCCTCTGTGTCTGGAGCCGTCTGGGTCCCTTTTTATCCCCCTGCATTTTTCACCGTCTGGTATGGAGTATCCATTTCCTTATCAGCCTTGCTGTCAGTCTCTCCATGAGAATGGAACCCACCAGACGGTAAAGAGTTTGTTTGTTTGGTTCTGCCATTTCCCTCAGCCAAAGCAGAGCCTCAAACATGGGGAGTTTGCTCAAGAGCAACTGATCTGAGGAGTGGGTGGATGAACTGAGTATAGGCTCTTGGCTGGATAACCCTGTGGTTAAAAGCCATCCATCAGGAAAGTCAGCAACTTGCTTGTCAGGGAAGTGTAGTTCAGTTCCCAACACCCCACCCTTCTCTGACCCTCACTTTCCTGCTCCCACTTCATCTACAGGGACTGAGACCTCACTTTCTTCTCTTGGCACGTCCCCACCCCACCGCCTGCCTGGGCAGGCAGTCTCCCAGGGCCGGGCCAGCCCACATAACCCCTCCCTGCCCCTTTGACAAAACTCCAGGCCTGTCACTGCTTGGAGCCCCTTCGTGTCTCCTCGCCTCCAGAGCTGGAGTCCTAACCATGCCTGGGCCTGCTCACTCCTGCCCTTGAGCTGCTACTTTGAGGGGGTCTTGGGAGGAGAATGGCCCAGGCCCATGGAGGGTGCTGTAAGCCACGGGTGCCCTGCGAATCACTCGTCGTCCTTATTGCAGCCTCTAGTCCAGCCCTGTGGTGGCCCCTAACGACAGGGAAGTGTGGCCTCCCAGGGTAGTGCTGGGCTGGCCTGAGCAGGCCCTATAGATTGAAGGAGTTTTTGAGTCAGACGGAACGAGGTCCAAACCCTGCCTCTTTTGTTAAGTAGCCACGTGGCGTTAGATATTATTTCTCTGGCTCAGCTCTTTATCTGAAAGATGGAAATTTGAGATAACAGTAGGTCAGAACTACTGCAAGGGTGGCAGGTGGTGATGTATCTCTGAGGCCGTGCACGTCGTAACTGCTGTTTGTAAGTTTTCCTGCCCCCACCCCAGACTCAGGAGTGCTCTGCTGGAAGACAAAGCCCAGCTTTCAGTCTGTGGATTCAGACATACAGTTTTCAACCTGATTCCCTAGCTCTACTGCTGGGAGCTGACAGAAACAGTGGGCCAGGTCCACTGAAGGCAGCTGGGCACACACGGGCCCAGCCCCTTCCACACGTTCTGCAACCCGGGCCCAGGCCTCACTCTGGGCCCCCCATTCTGGTGCCCCGTGTGCCTGTCCCCTGCCCAGTTCCTCACTGGCCTCACCTAGTTTCTGCCTCAGTCTGGATCTCATCCTTCACCTTCAACTTCACCATCAGACCCTGTCTCCCCTCCACCTCTGCATCTGCTCTGGCCTCCAGTGTGGTTCCAAGATATTCTCTGCTGCCCCCATGTGGCCCCTAAAAGGCAGACCTTTTCCCTTTCTTGTACGCCTGTGTGCATGCATATGTTTGTGTGTGAAAGCAACAGATTACACATACCCGTTCACTCGAGCATCTACTCGATCAACCCTAATTTATGGAGGGCTTGCTCCTTGCTTGCATCATCTAAGCCTGTGTCAGCCCTGCAAAGTTGGTGCTATTTCCATTGCATTTTATTTTAAGTTTTTAAAATCATTTCATTTATTTATTTGCATTTGGCTTTCCTGAGTCTTAGATGCTGCGCAGGCTTTGCTGTCATTGCGGCGAGTAGGGGCTACTCTCGTGCACAGGTTTCTCACTGTGGTGGCTTTTCTTGACGCACCTCATGGGCTCTCGGGCGCAAGGGCTGCAGGAGCTTCGGCATGCGGCCTCAGTAGCTGCGGCTCCCGGGGTCTAGAGCACAGGCCCAGCAGCTGTAGTGCACGAGCTTACTTGCTCCGTGGGATCTTCCTGGATCAGGGATCGAAGCACTGGCTTGGGCACTGGCAGGCAGATTGAAGAACTGTGCCTCTGTGAGGTTGGGTAAGCTGGCGAGAGCACAGCTGGGACCCATTTCTAGGGCCTTGCTATTCTGTGTGCCAGGCGCTGCGGTGGGCACGTCAAAGGGCATAAAGGAGGTCTCAGAGTGCAGGCCTCTCCCTATATCTGGGTCACTGAGTGAGCAGGAGGAGGAGGCTGGCCCGTCCAGAGCTGCAAGGATTTCACGGCAGCCTTAGATAATGGGCCTAGAGGCTGGGCAACGCTGCCAGTCAGATCCAGGAGGGAACCTCATGGGCCCTTCTAAGGGGTGGATATTTTGTCTGATAAATGGTTCTGGTGCCGGGGGAAAAAATATGATTTGGAAACCACTGCAGTGGAAGACTGGAGGCACTGATGAATTCTAAGCTGGGAAGTAAGTAACATGATTACATTTGCATTTTAAAAAGGGAGACAAAGACAGTTTGGTACAAAAATAAATCTCCTTAATCACATCATTGCAGCAGAACAAATTTCCTCTGGGTGCATTCTCTTCCAGCCTTTGATCACACACGGGGATTTTATGCAGTTGTAAACGTTGCCACACTTGATTTGCAGTCTGCTTTCTCACTCAATAGTGTGCCTTCCCCTGGCCTTCCTAATGAGCTTTTGGGATAACCACGTGGTATGCCTCTCTAGGGCCGGAACTTGGCTTTGTTATTTGTTTTCTCACTCGTGGGCATCACCTAGAGGCGCCACAGAAGTGCTCATAACCACTACTATTATTGTTCCAGTTGCTTTTAATTTTCCTTTTTAAAAATAAAGAAATACTTGTGCTGAAGCTTTTTTAGTTTCACGCTGACTTCTCTTGATCTGACTTCTCTAGTTCTAGCAAAGGAATGGCTGGCTCAAAGGTCCTAAAATTTTAAAAAAGGTTTAATGTCCTAAACAATTTTAAAAAATGTTTAATAGACTTCTGTTTTAGAACAGTTTGAGGTCCATAGCAAAACTGAGTGGAAGATGCAGAGGTTTCCTATATGCCCTTTTGCCCCCACATATGCTTCCCCCACTATCATTGTCCCCCACTATCAATTACAATTTATTGCAACTGATAAGCCTACACATTGATGTATCCTTATCTTCCAGAGTTCACAGTTAATATTAGAGTTCGCACTTAATGTTGTACATTCTATACGTTTGAACAAATTTATAATGACAGATATCTACTCTTACAGAATCATACAGAGTAGTGTGGCGTTTTTTCTTTTTTTGGCCACACCACGTGGCTTACAATATCTTAGATCCCCTACCAGGGACTGAACCTGAGCCCTGACAGTGGCCTAACCACTGGACCACCAGGGAATTTTTAGAGTAATTTCATTGCCTTGAAACTCCTCTGTGCTTCACCCTCCTCCTCCCCTACCCCTGGCAACTGCTGATCTTTTTACAGTCTCTGCCATTTCCAAAATGTCATATAGTTGGAATCATATAGTATGTAGCTTTTTCAGACTGGCTTCTTTCACTTAGTAATATGCGTGTAAGTTTCCTCCATGTCTTTTCAGTGTGATCACTTATTTCTTTTTAGTGCTGAGTAATATTCCATTGTCTGGATGTACCAGAGTTTATTTATTCATTCACCAACTGAAGGACCTCTTTTGCTTCAGAGTTTTGGCAGCTATGAATGAAGCTGCTGTAAACATCCATTGCAGATTTCTGTGTGGACATACATGTCCAGCTCCTTTGGGTAAATACCAAAGAGATGATTGCTGGATCATATGGTACAAATTTGTTTGGTGCCATAAGAAATTGAAGCACTGTCTTCCCAAAGAGGCTTGACTATCTTGCACTCCCACCAGTAACTGAATGAGTCCCTGCTCTTCCACACTTTGCCGGCATTTGGTGTCAGTTTCTGGACTGGGGCCTTTCTAATAGCATTCTGAATGCTTTTTTTGTGTGCTGGCTTACCGATAATTTCTTCTCCTCAGTGTCTCTGAGCTGAGCTCAGAAGTGGCGCAGGCCAGCCCTAGGCTGGAGGATTCTGTCTCCAGCCAGATGGGGATTCTTGTGCCAGACCAGGAATAGTGCACGCTATGCTATTCCCGTCAGACCCCTCGTCAGACCAACGTGCCCATCCCCAGTCCCGAGAAGGCCAGATGCTCCCAGTTTCCGGTTGCCCCCCTCATGGACAGTTGCCCTCAGCTTGCGTCTTGCTCAAGATTAGGCTGGTATTGGCATCCTGAAACTAGGATGGGCTGATTCAGGAATACCAGGGAAGGGTCAGCTTCTCTATCTGCCAAGCTCTACCTTCCTCATTCCTTACTGTGAGCCTTGAGACCACTCCTCCAAAATGTCTGTGTACCTCTCCGTGCCCCAGAGTCCACACCAGGGAACTCGTACTGGGCAGTGAGTGATGATGAACCTAATGATCTTCCTGCAGCAGCTGGTGGGGCTGCAGCCTCAGGTTTCCAAACGAGTAGCCGGTGAAGGCTCAGGCCTGGGGCGGGCTATTGGTGTCAGATCTTCTCTTGTTCGGGGGACGCTTCTTGATCACCTTGTTGTGAGGAGATGGTGCCATAGACAAGGCCCCCCTTGTGAGAGGGGGCAGTGTACTGGTAGCACGTGCAGACAGACGTGCTGAATGAATACACAGACACACAGCGTTAGAGCCAGGATTTCACTGTGCCATTTGGGAAGTGGCGTAACATTGGGAATGGGTGAGGGCTTTGTTTCTGTCACTTCCAAATGGTGTGAACTTAACTCTGCTAAATGACTTTCTTTCTCATTCATTCGGCTCATCTCGGCAATGACAACAATAGTACTGTCCTCTTACAATTACCTTAAGGATAGAAAGAGCTAATATGTTCTGGGGACCTCCTTGCATACAAAAGGGGGTCATAAACAGGTGGCTTCTTTCCCCTTTCCCTTCTGTTTCTGTTACGTGGTTTAGGCTCAGTCTCTAACATGGTAGAATATGATATCCCGGTGGGCACTTCAAAAGAGCATCTTTTCCCTAAGCCTTAACTGAGTTGTGACTGCAGACAGGCTTCTGTTCTGCTCAGTCTTATAGAAGGTGTCTTGGCCGTGTTCCTTTCCTTCTGCATTTTTCCAGCAGGTAGAGAACAAAGCCTATTTTCGAGTTGAAGATTATATCCCCGCAAGTCTCACTGAGAGGATGACGGCTCTCCGGGTCCAAGTTGAAGTCTCAGAGATGCACCGTCTGAGTCCTGTGCTTTGGGGAGAGGATGCTGAGTTGGAGTTCTTGAGGGTGAGGCCTTTGGACTATTGAGAGGGCACGTAGTCAGCAATACCCTCCAGAAATTTCTCCGGGGCTGGATGTGCTCAGAGCCACAGGGAGGTACAAGCACAGGACTCGGGACTTTTGGAAGCAGGTGGCACAGGAAATGAGCCCCCAGCTGAGAAGGATTTATTGGGCCAGGGTGGGTGTGGCAGGCCCTTTCTCCAGCCTTGAATCTCACACAGTCAATATTCTGTCAGTGGGGGTGGGCCACATTTCTCATAGAGACATTTTTGACATCTGAAGTACACTTGAGTGTGCACTTTTGTGCACAGAACCTCCAATGAAGAGGTTTTGCTTGCAGACAGAGCTGGGGCTGGGGGAGAGATACGTGGGAGGAGGCCCCACACCCCCAGGGTGGTGTACCTGGCGGGGCTTCTAGAGCTGGGGAGCAGTTTCAAAAGGGAACTCCAAGGCTTTTATATTTCTTCTTATAATGTCTCCTGAGATAAAAACAGTCTGTGTTTTCTAGCTTTTGATAGAGACAGTCTTTTGCCAGCAGAACTGCTGAGGTGACGGCTATCTTTTTTTTGGTCAGTCACTTAGAAGTTTCTGCAGCACTTAGTACAGTATAAACACTTCAGTGTTTCATTTGAGCAGCTCTGGCAGAAAGGCGCTCAGTGTGCTCCCTAATCCGGCCTGTGTTCCGATTCCTTGCTAACTGGAGGCAGCATTGCTTTGACAGTAAACAAGGGAGGACTTCAAAGCCATGAGCGCACCTCTGGTGGGGAGAAGGTGCGGGACCGCAGAGCTAGCAGAGAGCCCAGGATTTGGGTCTGCAGGCCCCTGTGCAGCCCTGGCTCAGTGTGCCTGGCTCATTGTGTCCCTTCTTCCTCTCACTGAAGGATGACCAGTAGTAGCAAAGGAAGCCACCAACTCTAGGAAAAATGTGGAAACGCTTTTGGGGGGATATCTTTTTCAAATTAAAGTAGATTTACAATACTCCATCAGTTTCAGGTATATACAGCAAAGTGATACATATATATATAAATGGCAACCCACTCCAGTATCCTTGCTGGGATAATCCCATGGACAGAGGAGCCTGGTGGGCTACAGTCCATGGGGTCGCAGAGTCAGACATGTCTCAGGACTAACATACACACACACCACACACACACACACGCAAACAGGCTTCCCTCATGCCTCAGACAGTAAAGAATCTGTCTGCAATGCAGGAGACCTGGGTTGGATCCTGGGATTACAAAGATCCTCTGGAGAAGGGAATGGGTATCCACCCCTGTATACTAGCCTGGAGACTTTCATGGACAGAGAAGCCTGTAGGGCTGCAGTCCATGGGGTTGCAGAGTCAGACACAGCTGCGTGAACAGCACGTCCACTTTCCGCTTCATTCTTCGCCGTTGAGACAGCACAGTCCCTCTGTGTACATCCATCCTTCCCTCTGTCTGTGCACTCACACGTGTACATGCATTTATGTTTAAAATTGGATTTATATTATATAGTCAGTTTTGTGGGCTGTTTTTAAATCTCATCTCACTAAAATATTGAAACTTTCTTTTGAATCAACACATGAGGTACCCAAAAGTTTTTCTCAGTATCCTGTGGTTTGGCACATAATTTATTTTAAACATGGGACTATTTTAAACAACACTGAGATTCATGTTTCTTCTGCATACGTCTTTAGCTGCACTTCTGCTTAATTTCTTAAGGCTAGACTCTCATGAGTAGAGTCACAGGGTCAAAGGTTAGAAACATTTTATACATTGTTGGCATATCTTGCTGACAGTCTACATCACAGACATTTCTGTTCATTTCTTGTCCCTTCTTCTAGGTTGTACATGTCCAGAGGGCCTTGGATCCCCAGAACTCAGCACAGAGACCAGTTACTCCAATAAACATTCACTGGGTTACTTAATCATAGCTCCCTGTGGCTCCCTTTTCCATTATCAGATGACACCTATCGGCCTCTGCTTCACTGAGACTGACCCTGTTAGCTCAGCAGACTTGGCGAAAGTCCAGTTTGGGTACTGCTGATGGCAAGATTCACGCCTATATTAGCGTATTGATCTCAGGACAACTTGTTCAAGGTTAACTTGGTGTTTTCCAAACTTCTTCAACCATGGAGCCGTTTTCCCACATAACTAGGGATTGCCATATGCTGTTAAAATATTTTCTTTTTGTTGTTGAAGTCATACTGATTGTACCTTGTATTTTTTCCCACTTAGCATTATAACCTATGCATTCCCCAGATGAATACAAATGCTTTGTAAATATCCTTTGTAAAGCTTGCCTAATAATCCCTTTTAAGGTAGTACCTTTGTGTTTAGCGGCTCAGTCGTGTACAATGTTTTGTGACCCTATGGACCCATCAGGTTCCTCCATCCAAGGGATTTTCCGAGCCAAAATGCGGGAGTGGGTTGCCATTTCCTTCTCCAGGGGATCTTCCCGACCCAGGGATCAAACCGACATCTCCTGCATCTCCTGCACTGCAGGCAGGTTCTTTACCTCTGAGCAACTAGCTTCCCTTACGTTTAGGCGGTACCTTTTCAGGTGGTGGTTTAGTCACTAAGTCGTGTCCGACTCTTGTGACCCCACGGACTGTAACTAGCTAGCTAGGGTCCTCTGCCTGTGGGATTCTCCAGGCAAGAATACTGGGGTGGGTTGCCGTTTCCTTCTCCAAGTACTCTATACGGCGGTGCCTTTAGGAACATTTATTGTAAGGAGCTAGTTTTCTCAACTCAACTCCGGAAGTCTGCACCAAACATCACTCTGATAAACATCTCTCTGGTCATTTGGTATATTTTCTTAGGACAGATTCCCAGAAGCACAATGATAGGGTCAAAGGAGGGAAGGCCTAGGAAGCTAAAGGTTTTCTACAAACGAGAGGCACGTGAAACAGACTGGATAGGGAAGTCTGTGCCAAGAAAGCCCCGTAGGGTCCTGCTCTGTTACAGGATGGCACTGAACCATTTTAAGAATTTTGTGGCTCCAGGTACTTCAATATTATATCCCTTTCTATATAATTAAAAAATTAAAATAAATACTAAACAATTTAAAAAATAAAAGAAAGTCTCAGTTCAGTTCAGTTGCTCAATAGTTACTCCAATAAACATTCACTGGGTTACTTAATCATAGCTCCCTGTGGCTCCCTTTTCCATTATCAGATGACACCTATCGGCCTCTGCTTCACTGAGACTGACCCTGTTAGCTCAGCAGACTTGGCGAAAGTCCAGTTTGGGTACTGCTGATGGCAAGATTCACGCCTATATTAGCGTATTGATCTCAGGACAACTTGTTCAAGGTTAACTTGGTGTTTTCCAAACTTCTTCAACCATGGAGCCGTTTTCCCACATAACTAGGGATTGCCATATGCTGTTAAAATATTTTCTTTTTGTTGTTGAAGTCATACTGATTGTACCTTGTATTTTTTCCCACTTAGCATTATAACCTATGCATTCCCCAGATGAATACAAATGCTTTGTAAATATCCTTTGTAAAGCTTGCCTAATAATCCCTTTTAAGGTAGTACCTTTGTGTTTAGCGGCTCAGTCGTGTACAATGTTTTGTGACCCTATGGACCCATCAGGTTCCTCCATCCAAGGGATTTTCCGAGCCAAAATGCGGGAGTGGGTTGCCATTTCCTTCTCCAGGGGATCTTCCCGACCCAGGGATCAAACCGACATCTCCTGCATCTCCTGCACTGCAGGCAGGTTCTTTACCTCTGAGCAACTAGCTTCCCTTACGTTTAGGCGGTACCTTTTCAGGTGGTGGTTTAGTCACTAAGTCGTGTCCGACTCTTGTGACCCCACGGACTGTAACTAGCTAGCTAGGGTCCTCTGCCTGTGGGATTCTCCAGGCAAGAATACTGGGGTGGGTTGCCGTTTCCTTCTCCAAGTACTCTATACGGCGGTGCCTTTAGGAACATTTATTGTAAGGAGCTAGTTTTCTCAACTCAACTCCGGAAGTCTGCACCAAACATCACTCTGATAAACATCTCTCTGGTCATTTGGTATATTTTCTTAGGACAGATTCCCAGAAGCACAATGATAGGGTCAAAGGAGGGAAGGCCTAGGAAGCTAAAGGTTTTCTACAAACGAGAGGCACGTGAAACAGACTGGATAGGGAAGTCTGTGCCAAGAAAGCCCCGTAGGGTCCTGCTCTGTTACAGGATGGCACTGAACCATTTTAAGAATTTTGTGGCTCCAGGTACTTCAATATTATATCCCTTTCTATATAATTAAAAAATTAAAATAAATACTAAACAATTTAAAAAATAAAAGAAAGTCTCAGTTCAGTTCAGTTGCTCAATCGTGTCCGACTCTTTGCGACCCCATGAATCGCAGCACACCAGCCCTCCCTGTTCATCACCATCTCTCGGAGTTCACTCAGACTCACGCCCATCAAGTCCGTGATGCCATCCAGCCATCTCATCCTCGGTCGTCCCCTTCTCCTCCTGCTCCCAATCCCTCCCAGCTTCAGAATCTTTTCCAGTGAGTCAACTCTTCGCACGAGGTGGCCAAAGTACTGAAGTTTCAGCTTTAGCATCATTCCTTCCAAAGATATCCCAGGGCTGATCTCCTCCAGAATGGACTGGTTGGATCTCCTTGCAGTCCAAGGGACTCTCAAGAGTCTTCTCCAGCACCACAGTTCAAAAGCATCAATTCTTTGGCACTCAGCCTTCTTCACAGTCCAACTCTCACATCCATACATGACCACTGGAAAAACCATAGCCTTGACTAGATGGACCTTAGTCAGCAAAGTAATGTCTCTGCTTTTGAATATGCTATCTAGGTTGGTCATAACTTTTCTTCCAAGGAGTAAGTGTCTTTTAATTTCATGGCTGCAGTCACCATCTGCAGTGATTTTGGAGCCCAAAAAAATAAAGTCAGCCAGTGTTTCCACTGTTTCCCCATCTATTTCCCATGAAGTGATGGGACTAGATGCCATGATCTTCGTTTTCTGAATGTTGAGCTTTAAGCCAACTTTTTCACTCTCCTCTTTCACCTTCATCAAGAGGCCCTTTAGCTCCTCTTCACTTTCTGCCATAAGGGTGGTGTCATCTGCATAGACGCTATTCTATTGATGAACAGAATCTTCTATTGATGATGAATATTCAATAGAATTCTATTAACTATTCTATTCTATTGATTCATCATCTATTCTAATGACTATTTTAGTGCTTTAATTAATTAAATTTTTTTTAGAAATATCACATCAAATTCTTTAAAAGAATTTATCCAGTTGTTTTGTGTTGGCCCTGCTCTGTCATACTTTAAGTACATGCTTAGTTTGGCCATTGGGTATTTCAGCACTAATGTCCAATAAATATAATTTCAGATGATGATAACAGTGATGATGATAGTGACGATGACAGGATCTTTCCAAAGTTAGAAGAAACAGCGAGATTCAGGGTCCAGAAATGTAATCAAGATCATGCAAGTAGTTGAAGGATTTGTAGGCAGTGTGACCCGTCTGCACAGATCATTTATCAGTACAGGGAGAAAAGACAGAACAGGGCCTGAGAAAGGAGCTCTCCAGAGCCATAATTTGTCCTCATTTTTGTGACCCGACCTGAGGATGAGAGAGATTGGGCAGGAGTTTGTCCCCTCTGCTCTGGGGTAGAGATGAGCACCGGATCTCACCGCTGAAACCCTTCTGAGAGTTTCAAATGTGTGGAGAACACATCCACACATTTTGAGCCCACCTGCCTTGAGCCTGGGTGCACCAGTCTTCTAGTAAGAACTGGAGTCTACCAGGCGAAGATGAAGATGGCAGAGACCAGAACAGAGACGTGATTACCATTCAGACAAAAAAATGTATATTTGTGTTAGGTTCACACACCAGGCTCTGAAGGTTTTGGTTAGCCTGTTGCAGTTCCCAGCTCGGGCTGATCCTCAGGTCCCTGGCAAAATTCTATCTCCTAAACTGGTAAACTGAAGACAGATCTTGGGCTCTGGGCACCCCACCAAATCACTGCCACACGGTGAGAAATGCCAGTGGTTTCTCCTTTTTTCTGCAGGATGTTATCTTGTGGTAATAGTGCTGCTGATCATTTGGAACGCTGCTTTCTGTGCCTGGGCCTCAGTCTTTCCATCTGTAAAGTGAAGGGGTTGTATCAGATAGTACTGCAGCAGGCTTTAGAAAAAGAAATCCCTGTGAGATGATTCAGAAGAGTCTGAATTCTACAACCTTGTTCAGGATATTATTATTTTCTGGTATCACTTTCATAATTAATATCAGTGTTCCTGGTGTCTCAAGGTACTTCATTAGGGAAGGATTCCTTCATTCTATTAATAAAATATAACAACACTATCATATTAGACATGCAGAGAAATGCTGTAGTAAGGAGATATGTTTAGCTCAGTGTTTCCGAAACTTATTTGGCAATCTCACTCTTTTTTTCAGAACATCTGTTAAGGTTTTTTTTTTTTTTTCTCATGGAATGGTTTGAAATCCATTATTTTAGACCAGTGTGCCTGTCTCTTCTTAATTGGCCTTGTTCTCATTCTAGGTGGCTCAGCAGCTCCCAGAATACGGTGTGCTGGTATACCAAGTGTTCCCAGAGAAGACAAGGCCGGAAGGGGAGATGGCCTTGGGGATCTGTGCCAAGGGCGTCATTGTATACGAAGTGAGAAGCAACAGCAGGATTGCAACCTCACGCTTTCAGTGGAGAGAAATTGAAAAGATTTTGGCTTATGTGAGTGTCACTCTGTTGACATGACCCCGGCTTTGTTTTCCTTTGGTCTCTAACCCCTTTAAAGGAACAATAGGTCAGGTGACCTTCTCCTAAGAAAATAAGCTCACAGCTGGTCAGCTTGTAAGACCTCATGGTCTCCTTCCAGAGATCCGTCGCCCCAAAGATCACCAAGACTCGGACTCGATGCAAACAGCAAGAGGATTTATTGGGCCGGCGTGCTGGGGTTCGGTCACCTCCAGGGAGGAACGAACCCCGAACACTCGTTACAGAGCAGTTTTTAAGCACAAAAACCACAAACAGGTGTAGCTAGGGTGGAACAGCCTGACTGGCTACAGGTCTTGACATTTTCAGGGATAGGTCCATTCGTTATCAGGCCGAGACGGCTGACCAAGCTGCATTTTAGCTGTTAGCTGTTTTTCTGGAAGATAATTTCCTGGAATGGTTTTGAGGTAAACATCCCCTGGAAAGCCTCCCGGAGGCTGCATTCCTGAGATATGAGCTCCTTATACATTCTTGAGATAAAGGTTTGTCTTAAGATTAACAAGAGGGCCTGTTTTCCTAAGGCTCTAGTAAAGTTTTAACTTTTCTTCTTATTTACCTTTCCTCTCAAGCTAACCTGTACTCCACTGACTATGCATGTTGGGAAGGAGTCTACCAGGGGATCTGAGAGGCCCCGCCATCCCTCCCCCAGGCCCCTGTCACCTCCCCGGGCAGCCACTAGCCTAAGCCTGCACTCTCCCTCTGGCTGAAGTCCTTTTAGTTTGGGGAATCTACTGGTTTTGAGAGCGAGGTTGGGAGTAGCAGATGGGGAAGGAGAGTTGGAAGTAGGTGCACTGGAGTCTGCATGCTTTTGAAGCGTTTTCCTTGTATTTTAATTTTCCGTTTGCACACACAGTGTGGGGGCATCTGGCCTGTCTCCCATGGACTACAGATGTGAAAACATTTGTCAGTAATTAAAAAAAAATTACAACAACAACACACCTATTAAATGTACAGTTTTTGAAATAACATTTGAACATCATTTATTTAAATTTAGTTACAACTAATTTTCATACTGTTCATGGGGTTCTCAAGGCAAGAATACTGAAGTGGTTTTGTTGCAGGAAGGCAGACCCCTTCCAGGGCCCGAAACTGGGCTCTTGTCTAACACTCGGAAATGAATTGTCCAAGGAGACACATGTGCTGACAAAGCAAGAGATTTTATTGGGAAAGGGCACCCGGGTGGAGAGCAGGAGGGGAGGGGAACCCAGGAGCACTGCTCTGCAGCATCTCGGGTTTTATGGTGATGGGATTAGTCTCCAGGTGGTCTTTGGCCAATCATTCTAATTCAGGGTCTTTCCTGGTGGCACATGCCTCGCTCAGCCAAGATGGATGCTGCGAGAGGGATACTGGATTGTAAACGGACACGTGGTGTCTCCTTTAGACCTTTCCCGAACTCTTCCAGTTGGCGGTGGCTTATTAGTTCCGTATTCCTTATCAGGATCTCCTGTCATAAAACAACTCATGCAAATGGTTACTATGGTGCCTGGCCAGGGTGGGCGGTTTCAATCAGTGTGCTTCCCCTAACAGTTTGACCTTCTCTTCTCCAGTGGACCATGTTTTGTCAGAATTCGCCGCCATGACCCGTCTGTCTTGGGTGGCCCTACACAGCATGGCTCATAGTTTCACTGAGCTAGACAAGGCTGTGGTCCAGGTGATAAGTTTGGTTAGTTTTCTGTGATTGTGGTTTTCATTCTATCTGTCCTCTGATGGAGAAGGATAAGAGGCTTATGGAAGCTTCCTGGTGGGAGAGACTGACTGAGGGGAAAGTGTTCTAATGGGCAGGGCCATGTTCAGGAAATCTTTAATCCAATTTTCTGTTGATGGGCGGGGTTGGGTTCCCTCCCTGTTGCTTGACCTGAGGCCAAACGATGGTGGAGGTAGTGAAGATAGTGGTGACCTCCTTCAAAAGGTCCCATGATGCACTGCTGCACTCGGTGCCTCCTGCAAATGACCCTGAAGCAGGCCACTGCTGACCCACCCCTCCGCCGGAGACTCCTGGACACTCATGGGCATGTGTGGGTTAGTTTCTTGTGGGGGTCACTGCTCCTCTCTCCTGGGTCCTGGTGTTTGAGCCCTCCATGAATCTGTTTTCCCAGCCCTGTGTAAGTTCTGGTGGTTCTGTGGTGGGGTTAATGGTGACCTCCTCTAAGAGGGCTTACACCACACCCAGGTCTGCTGCACCCAGAGGCCCTGCAGCAGGCCACTGCTGACCTGCACCTCCACAGACCAGTTTTCATTCCAATCCCAAAGAAAGGCAACGCCAAAGAATGTTCAAACTACTGCACAATTGCACTCATCTCACACGCTAGCAAAGTAGTGCTCAAAATTCTCTAAGCCAGGCTTCAACAGTACGTGAACCATGAACTTCCAGATATTCAAGGTGGATTTAGAAAAGGCAGAGAAATCAGAGATCAATTTGCCAACCTCTGCTGGATCATCAAAAAAGCAAGAGAGTTCCAGAAAAACATGTACTTTTGCTTTATTGACTATGTCAAATTCTTTGACTGTGTGGATCACAACAAACTGTGGAAAATTTTCAAAGAGATGGGAGTACCAGACCACCAGATCTTCCTCTTGAGAAATCTGTATGCAGGTCAGGAAGCAACAGTTAGAACTGGACATGGAACAACAGACTGGTTCCAAATAGGGAAAGGAGTATATCAAAGTTGTATATTGTCACCCTGCTTATATAACTTATATGCAGAGTACATCATGTGAAATGTCAGGCTGGATGAAGCACAAGCTGGAATCAAGATTGCCAGGAGAAATATCAATAACCTCAGATATGCAGATGACACCACCCTTATGACAGAAAGCAAAGAAGAACTAAAGAGCTTCTTGATGAAAATGAAAGAGGAGAGTGAAAAAGTAGGCTTAAAACTCAACATTCAGAAAACTAAGATCATGGCATCTGATCCTATCACTTCATGGGAAATAGAGGGGGAAACAGTGGAAACAGTGGCAGACTTTATTTCTTGGGCTCCAAAGTCACTGCAGATGGTGACTGTAGCCATGAAATTAAAAGACGCTTGCTCCTTGGAAGGAAAGTTATGACCAACCTAGACAGCATATTAAAAAGCAGAGGCACTACTTTGCCAACAAATGTCCGTCTAGTCAAGGCTATGGTTTTTCCAGTGGTCATGTATGGATGTGAGAGTTGGACTATAAAGAAAGCTGAGCACCAAAGAATTGATGCTTTTGAACTGTGGTGTTGGAGAAGACTGCAATGAGATTCAACCAGTCAATCCTAAAGGAAATCAGTCCTGAATATTCACTGGAAGGACTGCTGCTGGAGCTGAATCTCCAGTACTCTGGCCCTTGATGGCAAGAGCTGACTCAGTGAGAGCTTCTTTGATGGCTCAGATGATGGAGAATCTGCCTGCAATGAGGAGCCCAGGCTTTGATCCCTGGTGGGGAAGAGCCTCTGAAGAAGGGAATGGGTATCCATTCCAGTATTTTTCCTGGAGAATTTCATGGACAGAGGAGACTGGCAAGCCATAGTGGGGTCATGATTATTGAATATTCAATACTGTTATTACTTCCTATTTTCTCTACCTCAGATTTGATTGTTCAAAATTCTCAATTCTCAGTGTAATTTCTTTTAAAACATTTGTAGAAGTGCAGACAACCTACCAAGTAATTTTGAAAAATGGAATTTTTGGAGCCACAAATTTAACAGCCCCCTTAAGTATTTTATATTTGAGTTGGTTTAACTTTTACAGATATTTGTTTTCCCCATGACCACAAAGAATTTCTTGTTTAAAGCTCGAAAGTCATCTGGTTCACAAAACAAACTTTGTAGCTTAAAAACACTCAGTCACTAATTAAGATTTCCATGTTCTGATGACCAGTCTCTTCCTCAACATAAATATCCTTTTTTATGGAAAAGTCATCATGAGAAATAACATCACCAGCTGCTTGCCACATACCCAGCATCTTACACAGAAAATGACTTGAACTCTTCATGCTACAACTTAGGAAGCTAGTTTCAAATTTGCTTAATTACTAGAGGAAGCCAGAATGCTTCAATTGCTAACATTTGTTTTGTCAACCTGAAGAGAGGTAGCCAAGGAAAAAAAAAAAAAAAAAAAAAAAAAGAGCCATTTTTGCGATGAATATGATTTGTAGGCACACTGGCAGCCTGCCCTGACAGAGACATCGATTCCGAAGATTATTCAGTCACCAAAGCGTTTATTGTGAAATGATGAACTTACCCATGCCAATAACTGTTCTTGGATATTAACAGTAGTTAAAAATGTCTGGAGAGAAATGCATGAAGCCTGGGAGGATACAGCATTTGTAGGGCTCTCTTTAAAAACAAGGACACAGATTTCCAAAAACAAACAAGGTTTTAAAGTGACTGCTCATGTAGAATGAGAAAATAAATCACCGCAACTCTTGAATTTTAAAAGATTAACTACTGCAAAATCCCCAAAGTAAAATAGTTAATATTCTTATTAATGAATTTCCAGATAAACTCTATAATTCTTTTTTTTTCTCTTTCAAAGTTTTGGTGGCATACACTCTGTACTTTTCCATAGGATGATACTTTTATATCTTTTTTTCTAGAGAGAAGAGAAATATAGCACATCTGATTGAAAGTTGTTTTTATTGTTGATGAGATCCATAAAACATGCAGCTTTGTGACAGAGACATTCCTGCTCTTTGAAGCGCCACTGCAGGTTTCTAGGCTACCAACACAGGAAAATCAAATAAATTTCATATTGTGTGATTCCCATCAAAAAAAGAAAAAGAAAAAAAATGTGCACTTTATTGATAGGGCAGTATATGTACAATTACAAAGTACATTCCTGATAGGATAAAAATTCCACTTAATTAGATGTTTTTGAGAATTAAATTACAGGTTTTCATTTCTGATGACTGAAAATGTTTCCCGCAGACTGGTCTCTGGCTCTGCATTTCAAATCTTATTCCTCTCTGGCGCCGATGCCACGTACTTCTGAGGCTGGTTATTGTAGGACATAGTCAGTTTTACTTGACTATGTCTTTATGCTGAGATTTTGGGTGAGTTGGTCCAATGGAAGGAGTATTCTTGGATGGCTGGCAATAAACTGTTGCAGACTGTAAATCACATAAATAAATCCCATTAACTCTACATTGCAAGCAGCCCCATTCATTTCTGCCTCTCCGTAGTGGGGTCTGCGTCTCCATCATGCAGTGTTAGCTCTGCTGAGAAAAATAAGACTGAGTTCCAGTGGAAAGAGGAGCCAGTGATTTTAACTGATTGTGGTGAAAGCATCTTTCTTTCTCAGTTCAGTTCAGTTCAGTCACTCAGTCGTGTCCAACTCTTTGCGACCCTATGAATTGCAGCACATGAGGCCTCCCTGTTCATCACCGACTCCAGGAATTCACTCAGACTCCCATCCAGTGAGTCAGTGATGCCATCCAGCCATCTCATCCTCTGTCGTCCCCTTCTCCTCCTGCCCCCAATTCCAGCATCAGAGTCTTTTCCAATGAGTCAACTCTTTGCATGAGGTGGCCAAAGTACTGGAGTTTCAGCTTTAGCATCATTCCTTCCAAAGAAATGCCCGGGCTGATCTCCTTCAGAATGGACTGGTTGGATCTCTTTGCAGTCCAAGGGACTCTCAAGAGTCTTCTCCAACACCACAGTTCAAAAGCATCAATTCTTCAATGCTCAGCTTTTTTCACAGTCCAGCTTGCACATCCATACATGACCACTGGAAAAACCATAGCCTTGACTAGATGGACCTTAGTTGGCAAAGTATTTATAAAAACACATGAAGCTGTTGCTGGGTCCCTTCCAGGAAATGGCCTTCCCAAGTAGGGGTCTGGAGTTTGAACTTCCTTAGCTGGGCACATCTGCCTCTGTCTGAGAGAATCTTATCCGGCAAAGATGTGTCAAGCCAAACAAATAAATGAGCCTGCAAAGGAACAGAAGCAACAATAAAATTGCTAGGGAAGAAATATTTAATATGATAAAACATGCTTTGAAGCAAACATGATGTTACAGAACCACCAAGTATTTTTGTTCTGTAACAACACAGATGTAAATACACTTTTTGTGTTTGTGCTGAAAACCCTGAGATTCAAGTTACACATCACCTTATTCATAGAGCAGTTTGCTTGTGTGAAAGTTGGCTTGAAGATATGGATTTCCCATTACATGATGTTATCAAAGTGGGAAAAAAAAATCTAAAGCACTACAGGCAAGACTGTTTTCAGCTTCATGCCAAGAAATGAGATAGCAATTCTACTCTCTGGGGTGTTTAATACCTTAGGGCACTGGGGTCCAAAAGTACGAGAGTTTGGCAAGAGTTTATGGTCTGAAAGAAAGACGTGGTATATATGTGTGCATGTGTGAACAATTCTCTCTCTTAGATTTGTTAAAGAAGAGTTACTCAATTAAAAAAAATGACTTATCTAAGATTTTTAATACCAGAGTGAACTTAATATCAAATTGTCATGACTGTATATAAGCATATCAGTGCTTACTGACAAAGCAGATGGATTCTAGGCAAATATTCAGCTTTGGAAAAGTATGGATAAAATGATCAGCCAGTGGACTTTAGACATTATAATTTGAATACTGAGGAAAAATTTGTAAGGATAGTTAGATAGTATCTATGAATGTTGGAGAAAATGCATTAAATAAAAAATACTAGATATAATTCAGTTGAATTCAAAATCCATTCACATTAGTATAGATTCAACATTAATTTGTTAATAAAAGAAAGGATATTTAGAGACTACTTAAATTATCTCAAATTAGGTTAATGGTAAAAAAAGAGCTTTTAAAGGGGAAGCAATGAACAGTTGTCGCCCTTTGTTAATATTTAATTGTGTGAATGGAGGTTCTTGAGAATGGCAGCTATCAAAAATTAAAAGGGATTAGCCTTAAAGAGGGAGAAGGCGGTGGCACCCCACTCCAGTACTCTTGCCTGGAAAATCCCATGGATGGAGGAGCCTGGAGGGCTGCAGTCTATGGGGTTGCAAAGAGTCGGACACGGCGGAGCGACTTCACTTTCACTTTTCACTTTCTTGCATTGGAGAAGGAAGTGGCAACCCACTCCAGTGTTCTTGCCTGGAGAATCCCAGGGACGGGGGAGCCTGGTGGGCTGCCATCTATGGGGTGGCACAGAGTTGGACACAACTGTAGTGACTTAGCAGCAGCAGCAGCCTTAAAGAAGTTCAGGAGTTTCAGAATGCCCTTTCAAGCATAAACCCTGTATTCATAGTTATCTTTATGGGAGCAAGCTTAAGGTTCTTATGAAATATCTAGAATAGAGATTTTATTTGGAAGTTATATATAAATTTGTATTAAATATAATTTCTATTACTGTATATTTCATTGTTCGTATTAGAGTTATATATTGCAAACATTTAAGGCTCTTTTCCTGGGGGCTCCATATACCCACATAGATACTCCTGTCCAGTTTATCTCAGTGAGCAGTACAAAAATGATCCCTTTGTGCATGGGCCTGAAGGTATACATGCTGAGGAAGTGTTTCTTGGTGACATGACCTCAGTTCCTGCTGCATTCTGAGGAGTCTCCGTCTGCTTCCTCATCTGTAGAATACGGATAATGATGGGGCTGCTCTCATTCTGTAGCTCCTAGGATGAAATGAATTAGGACGCAGAGAGGATTTAGAACAGAACCTGGCAGAGAACAGCATGAAAATATGAGATTACGGATGTGACTTTATCTTTTCTATAAACCTCCTAGCTGAGATTTTGCCTTCCACGTCTGAGAGTTTGCACAGTGCAAACTACACATATATGTAACGGCCTTTCCCAATGCACGGGGAAATTAAATTCACTTCTTGCTGAGGGCAATGCCTGCACTGAACTCATTTCATATTCTTTTCAGCAGCAGCAGCACAGTCCTTGGCAGATAGCAATTGCTCAATAAAGAAACATTTGATTTATGAATGAAGGGGGCAAAAAGAGGGATTGTATTTAAACTAAGAGAAAATATTGGGCCACAGTCAGAAAACATCTGCCATGCCCTTCTGGATGCCTACTACGTTGGCATCCAACTGACAGCTCCTGCATTTGCTTATTTTATGGATAGTTGTGCTTCGATGGATGGGTGGGAATGATCAATATATTAAAGTCAGCGTTTGTTCCCCACAGCGAAAGAAGTTCATCATCACAAGCAGCGTCACTGGGAAAAAGCACGCATTTGTCACTGACTCAGTCAAGACCTGTAAATATTTGCTGGGCCTGTGCTGCGCCCAGCATGGGTTTAATGCCCGGATGAGTTCTCCTGGAGTTACAAGCGGTGAGTAGACACTGTGTCCTCAACCTAAAGCTATTTGGGTTTGAAGGCTGGGTGTATCATAGTTGCTGTTGAGCTCTCACCATTATTTCCTGCTCATTTATAACAGGGAGCGATATAATTTAGTGGTTTCACCATTCATCTTCCCAGAGTGCTCTCTGTGTGAGCATCACCTGGGAGCCAGCTAGGAAGGCAGAATCTCAGCCCCCTAAATCAGAATCTGCGCTTGTCAAAGAACCCAGGGGATCTGGATGCAGATGAACCCCAGGCTGGGAATGTGGGCGCTGGAGTCCAGCAGACTCAGAGCTATGCCAGTTACTAGCGCGTGACTCTGAACACTCACCTGCCCTTTCTGGGCCTCGGTGTCCTCAGCTGAGCAAGTGTCCGTTCAGCAGGTCCGTGCTGTGCCCCAACAGGATCGGCCGTGCTGCTTCTCACTCATCTAGAATCATGTCTGGTGTTCACAGCTCCATGTGACTAGTTACGGCAGCTCCTGCTTGTGGGGGTTTTGTTTGTCATTGTTGTTCCGTTGCTCAGTCGTGTCCGACTCTCTGTGACCCCAAAGACTGCAGCATGCCAAAGGTTTTGTTTGGCGCCAGTCAATTCACAGGGGAGCTGCATCTGGGTCCTAGCATCCTGGGGTTGAGGATCAAACCAGGAAACAAAATTGTTGAGCATTCAGATGCAGAACCAAATACAGAAAATAAAAGTGGCCTATTATTTTCAGCAAAACCAAATAAATATATAAATATGTCTTTGAAGTCACAGAGTAGCATTTCCATGATGTTTCCAGGGAGCTAGAAATAAGGAATGTACGTTATGTCTTACCACCTTTGCTAAAATAAAGTGTGAGATGTCATCACTATCTATTTTATTTCCTGATATCAATGAACATAAAATATTTATAAAGACTCCATGGGCTTACTAGCAAAATTAGTCCTTTTAAGCCTGTTTTGCTCTTGAAACACTGTTTTCTCAAACTACAAATTCTACCATAATAGGGATTTTGGGGAGTATAATGTTTGCGTGGCCTCTACTTGCCGTGCTCTTCCAGGCTCACACAACCGAGATAAGTCTGATTCTCCAGGAATAAGTTCAAGGACAATCCGCTCCTTGCAGTCCTTGCCGGTTAAATGCCTGTGTGCTCCCTTCCCAGATGGAGCTGACTGCTCCTGCCTTTGTGCAGGCTCCACCCCTCACAGGTGGCGTTCAGCCCCTTTTATTTGGGATGTGTCTGCCTCCACTTTTCAGTGAGCTGGGAGTTCCCAGAGGGTAGGGAGAGGGCCCCTGCCTTTACTGTTCCAACATGAAACAGGTGTGTCAAGTGGGAGATGGTTAATGTTAACACATGTGTTTTGAATGAATGGGTGGAAAATTAGTGTGGAAATACAACATTTAATTAACTGTGCCTCTATTTTGATTTTATGTTTGCTTTTCAGTTCCCAATATCATAAATAATATTGCAGCAAACAAGAGTGGAAGAAAAATTGTTTTGTGTCTTGTATTATTTCCTTAAGCTAGATTTCATTTACGTGCGGATGCAAAGGCAGGGGCGTTTTTAGGGCTTCCGCTGTGCTTCTGAGGGCCCCTCCATGCCCAGTGCCACTGCGCCTGTTCCATCGCATCTTTGCTGGAATAGATACTATCATGTTTATCTTTGTTCATTTATAGGGAGAAATGGCTTCTTGGTGTTGTTTCACTTGACATTTCTTTGACTGTTGGGAAGCTGGACATTTTCCAAATATTTGTTAGTCATTCTTCTGTGAATTGTCTCAATAAGCATGTTACTTTACAGTTATATTTGATTCCCTGGGGCAAAAGAAACATCACCGAGCTTCTACAAGTGCATAAATTCAGGATTAAATCAGAGAGCATCTGTCAGCATCGCAGAGGGGGCCACAGGCCTTTTCTCGTCCTTTCGGACAGATGGCCACAAGCTTCAGGGGTGCTTGTGGTCCTTCCTCAAGCTTGTGGCTGTCAGACTCCACAGATCTGCAGTGACCAGCCACCGTCCTGGCCTAGTTCTCTTTCCCTTCTCCTTGTGGCTTCCTCTCTGGTGCACCAATGCTCTCCATCTTCTGCTGGGGACGGAACTCTGCTGGGAGCTCAGGCCCTTGGTGATCTTACTCCTCTGCTACCTCCCGGAGCCTTCCTCTCTTAGCGTACATCCCCTTCTTCCCGTACCGCCAACCTCTACACATAGGGTTCTTTGAAATCCACAAAACCTTTTTGAGCTGAGTCCCTGTCATCACTTTCTTTTACTACAGTGTCTCCCTGTGTGTATTAAATATCCACCATAATTAGGGCTAAGGTCACTATTCCCTAAGACCTTGGCAATCGGAGGGGGCTGGACATGCTTCAGATGACTCTCCTGTGCTGTTTTTATCTCCACGTCCTCGGCACATCCATTTTCTGATATGCGCTATAAAGTCAGCTGAGTGAGTTTTGCTCTACCACCTACAAGCCCTGGGGACCTTGAGCAAATTGTCAACTCTCTCTTAGCCTCACATGCCTGGCATGTGATAAGCACACAGGATGGGTAGGCTGCTGGTGTGGATATTACTATCATTGCTGCTATATCATGTTCCCATTGCGTTTAGTCTTTTCTTCCTTGCCTGTTGTTGTTCAGTTGCTAAGTCGTGTTTGACTCTTCTGCAACCCCTTCTGTCCATGGGACTTCCCAGGCGAGAATACTGGAGTGGGTGCCATTTCCCTCTCCATCTCCCTTGCCTACTGTACGTGAATGATGGTACCGAATGCCTCCTAGACACAGAATGTTCCCCCAAAGTATTTTTTTTTAAAGACTACATTTGGACGTCTCTGGCAGTCCGGTGATGAAGATTCCTGCAGGCGGTGCAAGTTTGATCCCTGGTCAGGGAATTAAGATCCCACATGCCATGTTGTGAGGCCAAAAAAAAAAGAGCTACCTTTTTCAGTGGGTGCAGTGCTGACAGTGAACCAGGCCCATTGTGGGTTAGGGGGATCGGCTACTGGAGGAAATAAATGCTCACGGACAAGCTCTCACTGAAGGCACCTCACTATGCTTTGGATACGAGCGCAGACACACACGCTCACACACACAATGGGAGCCACACCACTGCCAGTGCTGGGCCTTCTTTCCTTCTTGGTCGTAACAGGGTTGTACCATCTGTTGATAGTCAGAGCATAGTCCTCATTTTCTTTTTTCAAATTACAAACTGGGCTTGTATAAATCCTAGTTAATTTTAGGGATCTGTCTGTCAAATCCAGTCTCTTACGGATGACATAAAGAGTGACGGGTGAGAGCCACTCGCGTTCCTGGGCTCACGGCAGGGACTTCATCAAAATCATCTGCTACCTCTTTCTGCAAGAAGGAAGGGAGGGCGTTGTTAAAACTGGAAGACAACGGATCTGATCTATTCATATTTCAGAAAATCGGATCTTAAATCTTATTAGTGAGGAGACTAAGCTATGTAGAGATGAAAGATTGCATTCCGCAGGGCAGAGAGTAATCTTGGGAGCTCAGGTAATCTGCAGACCTATTTGTTAATGTTTGGAGGATGGTTTGTAAACGCAGCAGGCAGAATGGGGGGCAGCAGTTAATTTTACACAAGGCTCTGCTGGCGCCGTGACACTGCCGTGAACTGTGGCTTAAAGTCCTGTCAGCTGCTGGGGAATGGAGGGTATCCTGTCTCTTCCTACCTGTGTGTCTGAGTTTTCTTTCCTTAGTGAGTGCTAACTGGGCAGACTTGGCATTCTCAGGGCTCATCACAGCAGCTCCAGGAGCCAGCATGAGGAAAAATAGGTCCCTCTGTGCGGACAAAGAAAACCAGGCCAGCACCTGGGGCCTGTGATGCGTTGCTGCTGTAAGAGTGATGGAACCAGCATCATCCTTGTGGGTATTTACATTCATCTGTTTCTGCCACATTTCAGACTCCAATAAGTGTGTACAAACGGCCAGTCTGAGTCTTGCACACCTGCCCCAGTCCAACCAGCTCACTTGGATTCAGAGACTGTCGTGCTCAGAAAACGTGCTGTTCATACCAGGGCTGGAGGATGCCACGGGAGGCCTGCTGCGCAGGTCACTGGATAACTTCACCATGGACACCAGCAAGGGGACAGGGGCACAAGGACTAAGAGGCAGGTGGGTTTGACACGTCTGCTCTCTGGGCCTGAACCGCCAGGTACTTGGTGCTCTGGAGCAATCCCTATGTGAAGACCTTGTTTAAAGGAAGTCAGATGTCTCAGGGAAGTATGCATTCATTGGGTAATTATCAATTAATTCCATAGAGATTTCCCAAAGGCTATCTGTGGGCCAAATCGATGCTAAACACTCAAAGGCAGATATCCCGCATCCTCCTACTATGTTGCTCTATCTTTTGGTGGAGAAAGAGTCAGGTGATGATGTGAAATTGATGAGGACAAAATAAACAAGTTGTAGTCGCCTTTTCGGGTTTGTCGTGAACCAGGTACTGTTCTAAACTCTGTACCCACCTAAGACTTCAGCCTTCACAACCCTACAAAGTAGTTTCTATTTTCTCCCATTTTAAGACTTGACCACACACAACGGGCGCTGGAACCCACACTCCTAACTGCTAAACTGGTGATTTCTTTGTTGATGAATCACTTGTAATGTAATTTGCAAGGCAAAATAATGAGCTTATCAACATAACGCTGCCTTATAACACAGTGATCCATAAATTTTAAAATGGCCTGCAAGTTGGATTGCACTAACATAGTACATTCTATAAATAGCACAGATTCACAGGCAGCATGTGATGTTAGAGGAGCAATGAAGATGTTAGAGGAGCTGATCTTCGGAATGAGTTATACATCTGTTTCAGCAAGAGGAGATGGTGGTTGGTGTGGATCGTGCCGCACATATTCTGTCTTGAAGCAATTCAGAGAAAGTTACGGCTCCCAATCTGTTGATGCAAATATGCTTCACCATATAGTGCAAACCCAATCAATAATGAGGAAGCGAAACTATTACTGTGCAACCAGCAGCTCCAAAGCACAGTGGCTTAGAATAGCAAGCATTTTGTTATTCTATTTCACACATTTCTGGGTTACAAATTTAGGGCAGAGTTTGGCTGGCTGCTTCTTTGCCTCTTGATGGTACTCATCTGGACTGGTCTGAAGCCTCCAAAACTGTGTCATTTACATGCCCGGCCCGCTGGTGGGGATGACTGGGATGGTGAGCCCAGCTCACTTGATAGATGAAGAGCTCAGAGAAGCCATGACTGACTCGAGGCCATCTTGAGAATGTTTTGACTGCAAAACACCCTTCCAGTGACTTTCTGGTGGACATGCCCATGAGAGGACTGGCAACGTTGCATGGCAGCTAGCCTTCTCAACCGAAAGCTGAATCAGAGTCCTCAGCAATCTCTTCTACTTCTAGTTTATGAATGCCAGATTTTCACAACAGTTAATGACTCGCATCAGTCAGTCAGTTCAGTCGCTCAGTCGTGTCCGACTCTTTGAGACCCCATGAAACACAGCACACGAGGCCTCCCTGTCCATCACCAACTCCCGGAGTTTACCCAAATGCATATCCATTGAGTCGGTGACACCATTCAACCATTTCATCCTCTGTCATCCCCTTCTCCTCCTGCCCTCAATCTTTCCCAGCGTCAGGGTCTTTTCAAATGTGTCAGTTCTTCGCATCAGGTGGCCAAAGTATTGGAGTTTCAGCTTCAACATCAGTCCTTCCAATGAACACCCAGGACTGATTTCCTTTAGGATGGACTGGTTGGATCTCCTTGCAGTCCAAGGGACTCTCAAGAGTCTTCTCCAACACCACAGTTCAAAAGCATCAATTCTTCAATGCTCAGCTTTCTTTATAGTCCAACTCTCACATCCATACATGACCACTGGAAAAACCATAGCCTTAACTAGATGGACCTTTGTTGACAAAGTATTGTCTCTGCTTTTTAATATGCTATCTAGGTTGGTCATAACTTTCCTTCTAAGGAGTAAGCGTCTTTTAATTTCATGGCTGCAGTCACCATTTGCAATGATTTTGGAGCCCCCCAAAATAAAGTCAGCCACTGTTTCCTCATCTATTTGCCATAAAGTGATGGGACTGGATGCCATGATCTTTGTTTTCTGAATGTTGAGCTTTAAGCCTATTTTTTCACTCTCCTCTTTCACTTTCATCAAGAGGCTCTTTAGTTTTTCTTCACTTTCTGCCACAAGGGTGGTGTCATGTGCATATCTGAGGTTATTGATACTTCTCCTGGCAATCTTGATTCCAGCTTGTGCTTCTTCCAGCCCAGTGTTTCTCATGACATACTCTGCATATAAGTTAAATAAGCAGGGTGACAATATACAGCCTTGACGTACTCCTTTTCCTATTTTGAACCAGTCTCTTGTTCCATGTTGATTTCTAACTGTAGCTTCCTGACCTGCATACAGGTTTCTCAAGAGGCAGGTTAGGTGGTCTGGTATTCCTATCTCTTTCATCAGAGGTTACTGATAACTTTCCATGAAAAGGGAATAACCAGATCAGCCTTTGATGGCCTCTATGGATCTGCTGGAGAAGGCAATGACACCCCATTCTAGTACTCTTGCCTGGAAAATCCCACAGATGGAGGACCCTGGTAGGCTGAAGTCCATGGGTCGTGAAGAGTCGGACATGACTGTGCGACTTCACTTTGACTTTTCACTTTTATGCATTGGAGAAGGAAATGGCAACCCACTCCAGTGTTCTTGCCTGGAGAATCGCAGGGACGGCAGAACCTGGTGGGCTGCCATCTATGGGGTTGCACAGAGTTGGACACAACTGAAGTGACTCCATAGCAGCAGCAGCAGCAGCATGGATCTGCTGACCGACAGAGCATGGGACCACGACACATACTCTGAATGGTGGGAAGTAGCCTCCCAGAGGCCTCTTGTCTAAACTTGTTTCTTTCCCCACAGCCCGTGCCTTGGCCGAGAGCAGCTGGAGCGCCTCTGTTTGATTCAGAAGCCAACGATTTGTGGCCCTCTCTCCAGGCAGCCTGCTCAGGGCTCGCGCACAGGTACAGGCCAGCCGTCGGCCAAGCAGGGGTGAAGGAAGCCTTGCGCGTTATGCTTGCTTTCAGCCTTCGGCCGTCACTTCATTTTGCTTCTCCAATAATGTTCACAGTCTTTTTGCTTTTCCATTAATCTCAAAACTACTTATGGTTGAGAAGAGCCCGTGCTGTCCACTCATGGCTTGCGCTGGGCACATCAATCTGAAATGTGTGAGCTCTGGCCAAGATTCTGAGCTCTCTGGCCCAGTGTGAGGAATACCTGCCATGGAGAGGCATGGTTAGAAAAACACTTCATCCATTTTTGTTACAACTGTTCATGTAGTCCCAGAATATCATCTCCCACTACTTACCAGAAAGGGGATTCCCTGGTGGCTCATATGGTAAAGAATTTGCCCACAGTGTGGGGGACCTGGGTTCAATCCCTGAAAAATTCTTGGCTGGAAAAGTCCATGGACAGAGGAGTCTAGCAGGCTACAATCCATGGGGTTGCAAAGAGTCAAACATGACTGAGCAACTAACACTTTCACTTTCTTTTACCAGAAAACATACAGGGCAGGCAGCCTCCCCCTTTGTCATATATCCTCTAGGAAGGTCCCCAGTGGGACATAAAGATTCCTGAGTTAGAGGAGATATTTATGTTGGATGAGCATTAAGCCTGGGGGCTGAATCTGGAATACCACCAGGTGGCTCTTTACACGACCTGTGTGCCAGTCTCATTATGGTGCCCTGTGGGAGGGAGTGATGTGGAAATCCTTGAGGAGTGGGTTACCGTTTAGGGATTTTTCCATGTGCTCTGTGGTCAGCATTGGAATGACCCTTAAGGCTCTGTCTTGAGTCCCCTGCAAGACCCAAGCTGGAGGAAAACTTGCAAGGTGTCTCTGCTGGACTTTGAGGCCACATCACCCCTGGTGGTGAGGGGCCAGCAAGAGGAAGGCTTTGCTGTCTCATCTCTGTGCTCCAACTTTAGTTTTAGCCTTCATTGTCAGCAAGGATGTACAGGCTCAGTTGCTCAGCCGTTTCCGACTCTGTGTGACCCCATGGACTGTAGTCTTCCAGGCTCCACTGTTCATGGGATTATCCAGACAAAAATACTGGAGTGGGTCGCCATTTTCTCCTGCAGGGGATCTTCTCGGCCCAGGGATCAAACCTATGTCTCCTGCATCGGCAGGCAGATTCTTTACCATTGTACTCCCTGGGAAGCCCTGTCAGCAAAGTCATCTCTGCTCACATTCTGTCTTATCCTAAGACCAGTGCAGACAAAGAACAGCTGTAATAAGTCGTGCAGAACAGCACACAGCCCACCCTGCCTTGCCTCTGCTTTTGATGAGCCACCGCTGACCCAGGGCTCATCTGTGTGTGTTCAGTGATCCGTGCGCAGCATTAGGCGTGCGCCCATGCACATGTGTGTGAAACGGTGCTCACACCCTCTGCATTATGTCTCGGATCATTTTGGGAAAAAGCACAGTGTGGGGCTTTGTTTCCATATCCAGGATCACGAAATAACAGGAGAAGGAGCTTTATAGCTGAACCAGATGGAGAAATTGTGCATGTGACTCTTAGCCGGGACCCACACCGTGGTTTTGGTAAGAGGGCCTCTGATAGAGGAGTCTGTCTCTCTCTCTCTGGGTAGAAAGGAGGTGTGTACCATCTTTTCCCCTTTAGACTTTCCTGCTCCCCTTTCCTGCCTGTCCTCTTCCAATTTGCCTTTTTTCAGTGATCACTTCTTTTTCTTCCCTTTTTTTTTTTTTTAAGAGTCTTCTCCAACACCACAGTTCAAAAGCATCAATTCTTCAATGCTCAGCTTTCTTTATAGTCCAACTCTCACATCCATACATGACCACTGGAAAAACCATAGCCTTAACTAGATGGACCTTTGTTGACAAAGTATTGTCTCTGCTTTTTAATATGCTATCTAGGTTGGTCATAACTTTCCTTCTAAGGAGTAAGCGTCTTTTAATTTCATGGCTGCAGTCACCATTTGCAATGATTTTGGAGCCCCCCAAAATAAAGTCAGCCACTGTTTCCTCATCTATTTGCCATAAAGTGATGGGACTGGATGCCATGATCTTTGTTTTCTGAATGTTGAGCTTTAAGCCTATTTTTTCACTCTCCTCTTTCACTTTCATCAAGAGGCTCTTTAGTTTTTCTTCACTTTCTGCCACAAGGGTGGTGTCATGTGCATATCTGAGGTTATTGATACTTCTCCTGGCAATCTTGATTCCAGCTTGTGCTTCTTCCAGCCCAGTGTTTCTCATGACATACTCTGCATATAAGTTAAATAAGCAGGGTGACAATATACAGCCTTGACGTACTCCTTTTCCTATTTTGAACCAGTCTCTTGTTCCATGTTGATTTCTAACTGTAGCTTCCTGACCTGCATACAGGTTTCTCAAGAGGCAGGTTAGGTGGTCTGGTATTCCTATCTCTTTCATCAGAGGTTACTGATAACTTTCCATGAAAAGGGAATAACCAGATCAGCCTTTGATGGCCTCTATGGATCTGCTGGAGAAGGCAATGACACCCCATTCTAGTACTCTTGCCTGGAAAATCCCACAGATGGAGGACCCTGGTAGGCTGAAGTCCATGGGTCGTGAAGAGTCGGACATGACTGTGCGACTTCACTTTGACTTTTCACTTTTATGCATTGGAGAAGGAAATGGCAACCCACTCCAGTGTTCTTGCCTGGAGAATCGCAGGGACGGCAGAACCTGGTGGGCTGCCATCTATGGGGTTGCACAGAGTTGGACACAACTGAAGTGACTCCATAGCAGCAGCAGCAGCAGCATGGATCTGCTGACCGACAGAGCATGGGACCACGACACATACTCTGAATGGTGGGAAGTAGCCTCCCAGAGGCCTCTTGTCTAAACTTGTTTCTTTCCCCACAGCCCGTGCCTTGGCCGAGAGCAGCTGGAGCGCCTCTGTTTGATTCAGAAGCCAACGATTTGTGGCCCTCTCTCCAGGCAGCCTGCTCAGGGCTCGCGCACAGGTACAGGCCAGCCGTCGGCCAAGCAGGGGTGAAGGAAGCCTTGCGCGTTATGCTTGCTTTCAGCCTTCGGCCGTCACTTCATTTTGCTTCTCCAATAATGTTCACAGTCTTTTTGCTTTTCCATTAATCTCAAAACTACTTATGGTTGAGAAGAGCCCGTGCTGTCCACTCATGGCTTGCGCTGGGCACATCAATCTGAAATGTGTGAGCTCTGGCCAAGATTCTGAGCTCTCTGGCCCAGTGTGAGGAATACCTGCCATGGAGAGGCATGGTTAGAAAAACACTTCATCCATTTTTGTTACAACTGTTCATGTAGTCCCAGAATATCATCTCCCACTACTTACCAGAAAGGGGATTCCCTGGTGGCTCATATGGTAAAGAATTTGCCCACAGTGTGGGGGACCTGGGTTCAATCCCTGAAAAATTCTTGGCTGGAAAAGTCCATGGACAGAGGAGTCTAGCAGGCTACAATCCATGGGGTTGCAAAGAGTCAAACATGACTGAGCAACTAACACTTTCACTTTCTTTTACCAGAAAACATACAGGGCAGGCAGCCTCCCCCTTTGTCATATATCCTCTAGGAAGGTCCCCAGTGGGACATAAAGATTCCTGAGTTAGAGGAGATATTTATGTTGGATGAGCATTAAGCCTGGGGGCTGAATCTGGAATACCACCAGGTGGCTCTTTACACGACCTGTGTGCCAGTCTCATTATGGTGCCCTGTGGGAGGGAGTGATGTGGAAATCCTTGAGGAGTGGGTTACCGTTTAGGGATTTTTCCATGTGCTCTGTGGTCAGCATTGGAATGACCCTTAAGGCTCTGTCTTGAGTCCCCTGCAAGACCCAAGCTGGAGGAAAACTTGCAAGGTGTCTCTGCTGGACTTTGAGGCCACATCACCCCTGGTGGTGAGGGGCCAGCAAGAGGAAGGCTTTGCTGTCTCATCTCTGTGCTCCAACTTTAGTTTTAGCCTTCATTGTCAGCAAGGATGTACAGGCTCAGTTGCTCAGCCGTTTCCGACTCTGTGTGACCCCATGGACTGTAGTCTTCCAGGCTCCACTGTTCATGGGATTATCCAGACAAAAATACTGGAGTGGGTCGCCATTTTCTCCTGCAGGGGATCTTCTCGGCCCAGGGATCAAACCTATGTCTCCTGCATCGGCAGGCAGATTCTTTACCATTGTACTCCCTGGGAAGCCCTGTCAGCAAAGTCATCTCTGCTCACATTCTGTCTTATCCTAAGACCAGTGCAGACAAAGAACAGCTGTAATAAGTCGTGCAGAACAGCACACAGCCCACCCTGCCTTGCCTCTGCTTTTGATGAGCCACCGCTGACCCAGGGCTCATCTGTGTGTGTTCAGTGATCCGTGCGCAGCATTAGGCGTGCGCCCATGCACATGTGTGTGAAACGGTGCTCACACCCTCTGCATTATGTCTCGGATCATTTTGGGAAAAAGCACAGTGTGGGGCTTTGTTTCCATATCCAGGATCACGAAATAACAGGAGAAGGAGCTTTATAGCTGAACCAGATGGAGAAATTGTGCATGTGACTCTTAGCCGGGACCCACACCGTGGTTTTGGTAAGAGGGCCTCTGATAGAGGAGTCTGTCTCTCTCTCTCTGGGTAGAAAGGAGGTGTGTACCATCTTTTCCCCTTTAGACTTTCCTGCTCCCCTTTCCTGCCTGTCCTCTTCCAATTTGCCTTTTTTCAGTGATCACTTCTTTTTCTTCCCTTTTTTTTTTTTTGTATGGAACGCTTCACGAATTTGCGTGTCATCCTTGCGCAGGGGCCATGCTAATCTTCTCTGTATCGTTCCAATTTTAGTATATTTGCTGCCGAAGCGAGCACTTTTTCTTCCCTTTAAATATCCCTAATAAGTAATGGGACTTTGGGGACAAAAGTTTCTTTTTAGATCCTATAAGGTTTTGGAGTGTGTATCTTGAAAATCTAAGAACAAGGGAGAAAAACCATTTTTCACCGAACACCATTTCTTAGTATATTGAAATTCTTAGTGATGGAGAAGAATAGACAATATTTTTCACCTCTTACAATTTACCACATTTGAAGACACCTCGGAGAAGGCAATGGCACCCCATTCCAGTGCTCTTGCCTGGAGAATCCCATGGACGGGGGAGCCTGGTGGGCTGCAGTCCATGGGGTCGCTAAGAGTCGGACACGACTGAGCGACTTCACTTTCACTTTTCACTTTCATGCATTGGAGAAGGAAATGGTAACCCACTCCAGTGTTCTTGCCTGGAGAATCCCAGGGACGGGGGAGCCTGGTGGGCTGCTGTCTATGGGGTCGCACAGAGTCGAACACGACTGAAGTGACTTAGCAGCAGCAGCAGCAGCAAGAACCTTATAACCTTATAAGAAATAAGGCACTGAGAGAAATTACTTGATTAAAAATCATCTTTTTTCTTATCTCTGATTATGTACTGGAGCAAAATCCATGTGCATTGGTTGGCTTTAGCTGTGCTTCTGAAAGGGAGACTACCTACTTTTCTCCATTTGTCATGGCAGAGTAGAAAGAGCCGTTTGAAGATCAGAAGGCCTAGGTACAAATATCAGCTGCATAACCTCAAGTAAATAACCTAACCTCTCTGAGCTGCAGAATCATTATCATCTTCTTTAATATAATTGAACTATAGGTTTTGTGATTAATGAGGGAGAAGATGTAGGCAAAGTCGATCCTGGCATCTTTATATCTTCTATTATACCTGGAGGACCAGCTGAAAAAGCCAAAAAGATCAAACCAGGTATGTCTTTTTAAATTGCCAGAGATGCTGCTTTAAGGAGTTGCTCTTTTTCATTTTCTTGATGGGATGATTGAGATGTCTTATTCTTCCAGGAGGGCAGATACTAGCCCTGAATCACATCAGTCTGGAGGGCTTCACATTTGATATGGCTCTTAGAATGATTCAGAATTCTCCTGACAACATAGAATTGATCATTTCTCAGTCAAAAGGTATGTCTTCATCTGCTTTCAGAAGCTGGAGAGTCTTCTTTATTCTCAGGAGTGCATCTTTACCTTCTGGGGCTGGGAGTTTAAGTCATGGAGGTCTTGTTTATTACTTTCCCCCTGGTAATGGCTTTGGCACAAATCAATAAACTCCGCAATTTCAGGGCCAGCACAGGGGGAGCCTGGTGGGCTGCCGGCTATGGGGTCGCACAGAGTCGGGCACGACTGAAGCGTCTTAGCCACACAGGCTCTACCATCGCTTGTCCTGCTGAATGGGAGAAGCCTGCCTTAGTTCTTTATCAGATGCAGCCGTTGTGGGTTTTGCTGCCACTCTTCTTGCATGACAGGGAGGCTCTCCTTTGTGTCACCCAAGTCCTTATTGAAAGTGGCTGCTTCGGGGTTTCTGCATATTTGGGGGCATAGATGTGGCAATCAGAAGGGAAGGAGATGGAGGTGGGGGGCTACTCACATAACAAGCATTCTGTTCTTACATCATCAAGGCTCAGCATGTTACAGATCAATCAAGAGAGTACAGGTTTGTTTTTCTTTTTTGAAGATGTTTTTATTCATCCTTTAGATAACTGTATGACAATTATCTACTATCAGAAAACAGTATTGCTACGTTTATCTGGGGCAGATTTAGTGGGAGCTTGATGGAAGTGATGGGGTGATAATAACATCTCTTTCCCTCCCAGTTGCCTAGGCCCTCCGCTGCTTTTTGGTTGAATGATCCTGCAGTTTGCCAGCAAACTGCCTACAAAGCAAGGCTCACACTCCAGGAGCTTTGTATAATTCCCTCTCATGTACAGCAATGCTTCAAGCCACATCAGCCAGCAGTTCGGGGTCCTAAATGTCGTTGCCCCCTTTGCCTTGCCCACTGAAAAATCTCTCTCATTCTTGCATATGTGCACACCATCACCAGATGGCCTTCCCAGGTGCTGCAGCTCCCCCTGGTCCAGAAGCTACGGGGAGTGGGAGAGCGGGCAAAGCTGGGGCCTCAGGCGTGTGCCTTTCATCTTGTGTTTAGAGCTGACCCAGGCGCCGGCCCAGCCCTTCCAAAATACCAGCCACCACTCACCACCTTAATGTCTTTCATGTGTTGTCAGTGCCCTTCCCACATTATTTTAGCTGTCCTTGGTTTCCCTCTACACATTCTGCAGGAAGGACAGAGAGGAGAATTCAAACCATCCTTTTCTTAAATTGAGAAACATAATGCATTTGAGCTGGGGTCATTTGTGTCGAGGGTGCCTGCTAGACTTGGGGGGGTGACCAAAAGTGGCACCCCAAATCTGTGAGGCTCAAAATCACAGGCTCCTATTAGAATTTTAGGTGATGGAGGACCCACAGAGCCTCTGAATTACATGTACTCTCTTCCTGGGAACCTGTCACCTGTTAGTAGCTCTGCCTGGTCACAGGGGAGTCCCTCGACACGGCTGCTACCTTTGTTGGAGGAAGATGTTTTCACAGAGACTCCAGCTGGTCTCTGTGGGCAGAGGCGTGATCGCCAGGAGTTTCTATCTGGTTGGGGTGCTACTGGGGAGGTGCTCTAGACTGGAGGTCAAGAACAAGACAGATATCATTCCCTCAGGAGCAGCCAACACCATCTACGATAAAGTGAGTTTTAATTACCCATAGAAGGTCTCCTAGCTTGTATTTCCATTAGGCAGAACATACGTTGCACAGCTTGACATTTTAATGCAATCATAAGTCCTGTCCTCATCTCTTGTCAAGGGTACGGAAGAAAATGAACAGATGCTTCCAACCTTGCCAGAGGACAATGACAGTGGAATCTGAATACAACAGCCAAAAATAAGGCATTGCTGAATGGTGGCTCTGCCACGCTTTCCTGAGCACTGCTGCTGCTGCTGAGGCACTTTAGTCGTGTCCGACTCTGTGCCACCCCACAGACGGCAGCCCAGCAGGCTCCCCCATCCCTGGGATTCTCCAGGCAAGAGCACTGGAGTGGGTTGCTATTTCTTTCTCCAATGCATAAAGTGAAAAGCGAAAGTGAAGTCGCTCAGTCCTGCCTGACTCTTAGCGACCCCATGGACTGCAGCCCACCAGGCTCCTCTGTCCATGGGATTTTCCAGGCAAGAGTACTGGAGTGGGGTGCCATTGCCTTCTCTGCTACTGAATACTAGGATTGAACAACTTCAAATTTAATTCAGTAAATTAAGTTCATTGAATTTGGGCACTTTCTTGAGTGGTAATGGGTCTATATCAAAAGTCTTAAACTTGTGTGTCTATATATCCAGATTTAAAGAAAATCTAACTGTATTCCTTCCTCCTATATACTGGGATCTAGTTGAATCACTGATACTAAATATGAATAGTAAATACATGTATCCAGGCTCTTAGTACCAAGTACTAAGCTGTAATCTCTCTTTCTCTCTCCATATATAAACATCTTTCTCTGTATATAATCTCTAAGCTAACCCTGTGAAGTAGTTGATATTATTTCTATTTTAGATATAAGGAAGTTGAGGTCCAGAAATGTGAATTACCTTGCCCAGGGTTTTACCTATTGATTCTTCTTCAGGTTCTTTCCTCTGCTTTATGTTAGCTCAGGGGTAAGACATGGGGTAAAAAGGAATCAGTGGCCCAGTCTTCACCCGAAAGGAGTCCACCATCAGTTAGTACCAAGCTGCTCCCAGTGACTGGACACTTTGGTCTTTGGATCATAGGGTGATTACAGGTGCGATAGGCAGGGACCCTATCCAACCCTAAAGCTGGAAGAGGCCAGCTTTAAGAGTGCCACCGCATGCTGGTTATGGGGTCTTGGGCAGGATTTAATGCTTTTCACTTTGCTTTCTTATGTTTGAGCTGGGGTCACTCCTTCCTGGTGGGCATGGAAAACACATGGAAAGATGTACGTGCGTGTGTTTGGTGCTCATCACGTGACAAGAGCTTAGTAAGGGGGAATCGCCATTACAACTGTCCGTTGCTCCTGCGTTTGCATGATTGGGCCACACGAGTTCTATTTAAGCTTGTAGAGCACATCCAGAATCCTCCCTTCCTCTACTCTAAATGCATCATCTTCCACGAGGTGCTAAACTCACATGGCTCGCAGCTGCTATGAAAGAGCTCTCCATCACTGGAGGGAAACATGGGGCCCTGCGCAGAAATGCTGCCGAGACCCCAGACTTTTGCCGGCTGCCTGTTTCCTCTTGGCTTGTTTTTCTAGGTGTTTGCGGCAATACCTCAAGCGAGGAGAAGAACAGCACAGCCAATTCAGGGGTGTTCTCTACAGACAGCCTGAGCAATGGGCCCCGGGGAAGCTTTTCATCACACACACAAGACCAGGAGAGAAATATCGAAGAACTGGAAATGGCTCAGACTCAGAGCGTGATGCCCAGGTTGAGGCCTCAGCTGTCTGCTCTGCCATTCAAGGTAATCATCCTCTTGCTTCACTCTAGAACCCAGAGGAAAGAGAAGAGGCTGTGGAGCCCAACAACCTTCGCTAAAAGTTCTTCTTTGTTTTCTATTTGCCACGTCAGGCAGATAGCCAACACACCAAGAAGAGACAAAGGCTGGCTCTGGGCTGCGGGGAGCTGTCTGCCTTAGTTCCCGGGCCGCCCCTCCAGCTGTGTCTCATGGATGGAAGGTGTCCTTGCCCCACAGACCTCTTTCCCTTTTGCTCTGAGTCCCATGGAGCGGTGTCAGCCGCATGTCTTCTGACTCACTCCGCCTCAAAGCCCTGTGTCTAGAATGAAACTCTGTTCTCCTTTCTCTCACCCACTGTGACCCCAGCTGTGTGGGTTTTCCACATCAAGCGATTCTGACACTAATGGGCTGGAATTAGCACCCGGCCCCACAGGTGAAGGGCTGGCTCCTTGAAATGGCTCCTCTTCAGACCACAATCAAGGCGTTTGTCCCCAGGCTACCCACACTCCTGTCCGACTTGGCTGCAGACTGGAGTTCTCTGTAACCACCTCCTTGGGTTTGTTAATTTCCTAGAACAACTCACAGAACCCAGGAAAACAGTTTCATTCAGAAACGGTTCCGTTTCAAATGGAAATCAGCCACTGCTGATTTATTGTAAAGGATGATTTTTAATGGAAGCGGGCACGTGAAGAGATGCACAGGATGAGTCTGGAAGAGTCCTGAGAGCGCGATCTTCTCCCTCTGGAGTGTGGGTGTGCCATACTTGCTGCGTAGATGGGTTTATCAACACAGCAACCATGAATCCCATACTTTTAAAATGTTTACGGAGGCTTCAGCACACAGACACGATGGACCATTAGCTCAACCTCCAGCTCCTCTTGCCTCCCCAGAGGACGGGGAGTTGGGTGGAGTGGAAAGTTCCAAGCTCCTCATCATGGCTTGGTTTCCTGGTCACTAGTCTCCATCCTGAAACTGTACAGGAAGCCAGAGTTCGCTCTTTAGAACCAAAGGCATTCTCCTCACCCAGAAAATTCCAAGGGATTTGAGAGCTCTGTGTCAGGAACGAAAGTCAAAGACCAAATATCCGTACCAAAGATTTTTTTAGCTTACTTCAGCCTTTTTTATTTCCTATGTGCTAACTGTATTTTCTGACAAGGCAGACCAAGAAGAAGCTAGGTCAAGGAGGCAGATAGGACAAAAGGCTGGAGTATGTGGCCCCATCTTCTTGGCACAGTTCATTGAAAGATCCTTCCCCATTAGAAGTAGTTCAATATGGGCAGGTGTGTCTTATCACTGCCATCTCCCCAACTTTTACAGTACCTGGCATATAGTGGGTGCTCAATTAAGCTTGCATGATTGGAAGGGTGACTCAGCATATCATGCATGTCACAGCACTGAGCAGAACGCCTGGGATGAGGCAGCTAATTTTCTCTTGGGTCCTTCCCTCATGCATTCACTCACTGTGGAGTAGAGACCCGTGCAGCTACTCTTGCTCGAGACGGCTGAAGACCCTCCTGAGGTTTTCTTCTGCTGGGGAAGCCGCTATGTGTCCGATATCCAGCATGCCCTCACTTGAGTGGTGTCATGTATGTAGGAAGCATCTGAATGACTTCAGTTCTCATAACAATATTTGCATCTCAAGTAGAAACAGAAGGGAATCTATTGAGTCCTTGTTAGGTATCGGGCATCATTCATACTCACTGTTAGAAGGAGATCGCTCATTCCAGTTCTGTGGATTGGGAGACAAGGCTGGAGAGACCAGGAGACAAGTACAAGTTTCATACAAGGAATCCTCTGTTGGCCCAACCCTGAAACTTATGATTATTTTTAGTGTGTAACTTTTTTTCTCTATCTCCTGAGAGCGAGGGAGAGGTAAGAGATGCCATCTGCTTAGGCAGGGCCCATGCCTTCATACCTTCTGTCTTTCTGTTTGTTTGTGGCAGGGTGCTGGTTCTTCCTGTCCTCCATCACCTTCAGAAACCACTGCCAGCGAAATTTACTTCGTGGAGCTGGTTAAAGAAGATGGGACACTTGGATTCAGTGTGACTGTAAGAATTTCTAAGAGAATTTGAAAAGTAAATAGTTGAAAGATGTTCATCTGGAGCCTTGGTGGGCATCGCATTCATATGCCAACCTCTAATAACCCAGTGCCCATTGGCACAGCAGAAGTGCTGAACCAAGAAAATCTGTGGGAGCCTCAGGGAGGAATAGGAGTTGAAGGTGAAATTGGGGGACTAATGACAAACTTGGGATGAGCAGACACTCCAAGGAGCATGGTTGGAATTAAGGTCACACCGGACAATAAGGAAGGGTGGCAGGGTGGGGATTCAGGGACACAGGCCAAAGGTGAGTGGGGTTGTCTCCAGCCATCCGCAGCAGGGACACAGTGGGGCCTCATGCCCCCATGTCCAAGACCAGGACAAAGTCAGGTTGGCAAGACTTCTATTCAGGATGGACACTGCATTTGATTCCAGAGCTCCATCTGGCAGACCCTGGAGGACTGAGGATAAAAACTGTACATAAATGATATAACCTCACTGAATCTTTATATGTATGTACATACATGCATGGAAAAGTTAGAAGAAAAAGGGTTAGATCTTTGCCTAGTGACAGTATGGACCTTAGTGATCTGTTGTTAAGTTAAAAACATAGTGATTTGCAGAGCACTGTGCAGTTGACTTCTTCCTTTGCATACGGAGATCAACACACAAGCGCATGGGACAGGCCAGGGACCAGCCTTTTGGATCATAGCTGTGTCCAGCTTTGCTGGCCTCTGCTTATGAAGACACAAAGTGGTACATTGATATGATTCATTTCTGAGCATCTGCCATGGGCCAGTGCTGGGCTGGGAACAGCACAACTCCCTCATCCAGCTCATATTGCTATGCTTCTTATGAGCATCTAACCTTCCTGCTCACTGGATAATATAGCCTAAACGAACAAGTGAATATATGAGACGGTGTTGCATGGACAGGAGGTGACAGGTGAAGCTGCACGGCAGATTCAGTGTGACTGTAAGAATTTCTAAGAGAATTTGAAAAGTAAATAGTTGAAAGATGTTCATCTGGAGCCTTGGTGGGCATCGCATTCATATGCCAACCTCTAATAACCCAGTGCCCATTGGCACAGCAGAAGTGCTGAACCAAGAAAATCTGTGGGAGCCTCAGGGAGGAATAGGAGTTGAAGGTGAAATTGGGGGACTAATGACAAACTTGGGATGAGCAGACACTCCAAGGAGCATGGTTGGAATTAAGGTCACACCGGACAATAAGGAAGGGTGGCAGGGTGGGGATTCAGGGACACAGGCCAAAGGTGAGTGGGGTTGTCTCCAGCCATCCGCAGCAGGGACACAGTGGGGCCTCATGCCCCCATGTCCAAGACCAGGACAAAGTCAGGTTGGCAAGACTTCTATTCAGGATGGACACTGCATTTGATTCCAGAGCTCCATCTGGCAGACCCTGGAGGACTGAGGATAAAAACTGTACATAAATGATATAACCTCACTGAATCTTTATATGTATGTACATACATGCATGGAAAAGTTAGAAGAAAAAGGGTTAGATCTTTGCCTAGTGACAGTATGGACCTTAGTGATCTGTTGTTAAGTTAAAAACATAGTGATTTGCAGAGCACTGTGCAGTTGACTTCTTCCTTTGCATACGGAGATCAACACACAAGCGCATGGGACAGGCCAGGGACCAGCCTTTTGGATCATAGCTGTGTCCAGCTTTGCTGGCCTCTGCTTATGAAGACACAAAGTGGTACATTGATATGATTCATTTCTGAGCATCTGCCATGGGCCAGTGCTGGGCTGGGAACAGCACAACTCCCTCATCCAGCTCATATTGCTATGCTTCTTATGAGCATCTAACCTTCCTGCTCACTGGATAATATAGCCTAAACGAACAAGTGAATATATGAGACGGTGTTGCATGGACAGGAGGTGACAGGTGAAGCTGCACGGCAGATGGGGGCTCTCTGAGTCAGGGAGGTTGGGGAAGCCCCTTTAGGAAGGGAGCAAACGGCTGGAGAGGTTTTTTTTTTTTTTGTATTTTCCAGGGAGGAATTAACACAAGCGTGTTCTGTGGAGGTATCTACGTGAAATCCATCGTTCCCGGGGGGCCAGCCGCCAAGGAAGGGCGGATCCTGCAGGGTGAGGGATGGGCTCTGCGGTCTGCGGTGTGAGGAGCCCTGGCCTGCGGGTTGCAGCCTGCAAGCCTTGCCCAGCTCTCACTCTGTTCCCTGTGTGAATGACTGTCTCTCTAGCTCTCGGCCTCTTCGCCTGGAAAAGATGCTTTAGCCTGGCCCACCTACTTGACACGTAACATGGGGCTCAAAATACTTGAGAAACACAGGTGATTTTAAAATATGAGATTTTTAAATAAGCTTGTGGCCACTTGGCTTTCATGGGAGTAGTGCTCCAGCAAGCCTCCTACCTGCCCTTCCTCAAGCCCACTGCTCTGAAAGAAGGGGAGAGTTTTCACTGCTCTCCAAAATGGCCAGAATGGAGCTAAAAAATGCACTGAGATCTTACCTACATACATTCCCCCTAGAATCCCAGTGTCCCTGGCATCAACCGGGTCTCCCTGACCTTTTTGTTTGAAATAAAAACTATCCTGGAGAGAGGAATGTTACCTGTAGGAGACTTGCAAAAACTTTCAAAAATAGTCTCACGGGAAGTTGAGACAAAGGACAAGGCTGTGCTCCTTAGTTGGCTTAAGTACTCTGAGCCAATGACAGAAGTTTCTAGACCACTGCCTGTGGAGGTGTTCACAAGGGGCCAGTACTCAGGCCCAGTCGGGGCCCCTCCCAGCTGAGCTCCCTGCTCCTCCTTGAGGCTGCATGGAGAGGCGCTGGGCAAGATCCCCCCGAAGAGCCCTTCCTGCAGCTTGAGGAGCTCGGGGACATGGCATCTTCCCCCTCCCAGGTGACCGGCTCTTGCAGGTGGATGGAGTGAGTCTGTGTGGCCTCACCCACAAGCAGGCCGTGCAGTGCCTCAAGGGCTCTGGACAGGTGAGTGCAGCATCACTGGTTACCGGGGAGCTTCCCATCCCTCCAGAGATTTCCTGGCAGCATCGGAAGCTGCAGTTGCCTCTGGGTGCGAGACGGGTAGGCAGGAGACAGATGAGACTTTCTTTTCTGTTTGATTTTTTTTCGTTTCACATCTGCCTTTTAGCAGCACTTTTCCTTGGAGGTGTCAAAGTCAGGAGGAAGCAGGCAGGTGTTCCCAGCAGGGGAGCTCACCTCCCGTAGAGAGCCCTGAAAATCTTACTGTCACTTGCCTAGAGTCTGGAATCAGACGGTTGGACTGAGCTGATGAAGTGAAGGGACTTCTCCTGTCTGGTTCTGGGCGTCCTCTCATACCCTCAGCTCCAGCCGTAGCTGGCCAATGCCCCCATCTGCTCTCAGGGCCTCTCAGCACTTGCCCTGGCATGCACTGACACCCCAGCACACCCCAAGTTCTTGACAGTCCCATCACCTTGTGCAATTATAGGACACACTGCCCTGGGGGTCCTTTAATGACAATGACGTAGGAATCAGGATGCCCAGAGCATTAACTTTAAGTCTCTTTCTGTGCAGTATCCAGGCAGCATCTGGATGTTATGTTCTCTGTCCCATTCTCCACCTGGGGCCTCTGCTTGCCACAGGGTCCTAAGCCAGAGGGCTGGGGTCTCTCTCTTGGCAACTGAGCAATTGGCAGAAATGCAGAGAACCCTTGGGATCCCCTCTGGCAAATAGAGGCAAGGAAGGGCCTCCTTTTGCTTCCTTGCCCAAAGCGTTCTTCTAGTTTGTGGTGAGATTTACTTGTTTTGGTGACCGTGGTTGACATATCTTGAAAACAGAGTCGTCATTTATTAGGATTCTCTGTTCTTTAGAACTTGGCGACTGGGCAAGCTTAGGAAATGTGTCTGGCCAGCCTACTAGCGATGATGACAGGTAGCGACTGTCACTCTGGGGTCACAGGCTTGGTGAATGATCATTGCTGCAGGACGATGTTGGCAGGGTTGGGTTCCCTGAATGGAAGCTTAGAATCAAAAGCTTCCAGGTGATGGGATCATGGCCTGGCTAATGGGAGCATACGGTGTAGGGGAAGAGGGTGGGAGACTGAACCAGAAACAAAGGGACAGGCCGGATTGACATGAGCCCGGGATACTGTCCCGAGGGGTTGAATTTTAGGTGATGGAAAACACTGGAGACTTTCAATCAAGAGTGTTACACGTTCAACTCATGTCTTATTTTAATCCACCAGTAACCTTGAGGGGAATGGACAGAAGGAAGAGGAGGTAGGGTCCAGGACATCAAGGGAGAGGGTACTTGCTTCAGTTCCGCTGGCCATTGGCAACAGGAGGGGGAATGGAGAAGGGAACATTGTGGGGGATGTTTCTGGTGGAGAACATGCAAGCCTTGGAAGCCAGATGTGTATTTGGAGGGTGGAAGGAAGAGAGCTGGGCTACTGCAAGTGTGGCCCCTGGGAGGTTAGCTGAGGGACATGTCTGGGTTCTGAGAGAGCAAAGGCAAGAATAGGAGTGTTTTAGGCAGAATGAGGAGGGGGCAGGGAGGGTAAGCGAGACCAGAGAAGATGATTTGGCCTCGAATATACTGAAATGGAAGAACATGCATTACTTCCAGGATCATTTGTCCAATAGACAGTTGGAGATGTGGCTGAGGACCCCAACAAATAGGCTAGATTGGAGATTTTGATTTGAGATTCAAATGAGGCAGCTACTGGGAGTATCAAAAAAATTATGAAGCATTTGCAGTGTGGAGGGAGAGCCTCCTCGTTTCCATATGAGGTGTAAATTGAGTTCATCCACCCACACTTCTAGGTTGCAAAACTGGTCTTAGAGAGAAGAGGCCCCAGGATTGCACAGCAGTGTCCTTCTGCTAATGACAGGATGGGAGAGGAGTGCACGGCTGTTTCCTTGGCAACAGTCTCGCCTGGAAGGCCCGCAAGCAGTGTCTCGGTGACAGATGGTGAGAGGAGAGAGAACTGAGTGTTACTATTGTCATGTCATCCTATGCTGCTTTTGAATTGTCATCTCCAAAGGGAGTGCAAGAAGGCTTCATCCGGGTTCTCAAAAGATAATGAGCAGTGGTGGTTATAATGGGGCCGGCTTTCTGATGTGATGGAAGGCAATCTAATGAAATATTTCTGGGGAAAAAAATGTATTATCCAAAATATGGTGACCAGGTATAATTCTACCCCGAAGCCTTCTGGGGTTTTCTGATCAGCTGCTGGAATGCTTGTGTATAAGTATTTGGGGTTGAAATTGAAATGAAAGGGTCATGCCTTTTCTGACCAAATGTCCATATTTCAGCCAAGATTTTTTTTTGGCAAAATCTGAGGAATGCTGAGGTGGGTGGGGAGAGGAAGGTGCTCAGAAACCTAGCCTAGTTATTAGCATTTAAAAAAGCAAACCCGCGATCAGCTTCCAGGGGCACTGCAGCGCATCTTCTGATGGCTTGCCTTTCTGACTTCCCTATGGTCTTGTTTCCTACTAGGAAGACACTTACTCCCTTAAAATATCATGATTTGGAACTTAACTGCCCTTCACCCCTTTATAGAGATTTTTCTGAAGGCATATGTCAGGTTGAATACACGTGGTGGAGGGGAAAGGCGTGTGCGTAAAATAAGCCCGTTTGCTCTTTCATCGTTCCTCAGCTCACTTCACGGAGGGCCTTTGAGAAACTGACCACAGAGCGAGCTCCGGTGGTCAGATGCTGCTGCTGAAACTGGTCATGTGACATCCCCGAACCTAACTGCTTCAGACACATTCATTCTTGCCCCAAATCCGAGCTTATAAATTAGTGCTCTGTCCCTCTATTGGGGTGGTCCAGGCAGACTAGGGGAGGCCTAGAGACCTCTTTGGCTGCCAGACAATAAAAGTTCCTGAGTCTGTGTCCACCTTGGGTGCCCAGAAGCAGTTGTTTTGTCTATGGTCAGTTCATCGGGCCAGACAAAACGGCAGCAAAAACATTTTCATAGAGTTGGCCATAATTATTGTCATGATCTAGTTATTCCAAAAGATTTTTTCAAATACACTAAAAGATGACTGGGTTTCTAAAAGGGTAACAGGAATATATGAGATACAAGTTTTATTAAATGATATGGGTCTATTGTAGATGGCTTCTCCTCGTTTCCATATGAGGTGTAAATTGAGTTCATCCACCCACACTTCTAGGTTGCAAAACTGGTCTTAGAGAGAAGAGGCCCCAGGATTGCACAGCAGTGTCCTTCTGCTAATGACAGGATGGGAGAGGAGTGCACGGCTGTTTCCTTGGCAACAGTCTCGCCTGGAAGGCCCGCAAGCAGTGTCTCGGTGACAGATGGTGAGAGGAGAGAGAACTGAGTGTTACTATTGTCATGTCATCCTATGCTGCTTTTGAATTGTCATCTCCAAAGGGAGTGCAAGAAGGCTTCATCCGGGTTCTCAAAAGATAATGAGCAGTGGTGGTTATAATGGGGCCGGCTTTCTGATGTGATGGAAGGCAATCTAATGAAATATTTCTGGGGAAAAAAATGTATTATCCAAAATATGGTGACCAGGTATAATTCTACCCCGAAGCCTTCTGGGGTTTTCTGATCAGCTGCTGGAATGCTTGTGTATAAGTATTTGGGGTTGAAATTGAAATGAAAGGGTCATGCCTTTTCTGACCAAATGTCCATATTTCAGCCAAGATTTTTTTTTGGCAAAATCTGAGGAATGCTGAGGTGGGTGGGGAGAGGAAGGTGCTCAGAAACCTAGCCTAGTTATTAGCATTTAAAAAAGCAAACCCGCGATCAGCTTCCAGGGGCACTGCAGCGCATCTTCTGATGGCTTGCCTTTCTGACTTCCCTATGGTCTTGTTTCCTACTAGGAAGACACTTACTCCCTTAAAATATCATGATTTGGAACTTAACTGCCCTTCACCCCTTTATAGAGATTTTTCTGAAGGCATATGTCAGGTTGAATACACGTGGTGGAGGGGAAAGGCGTGTGCGTAAAATAAGCCCGTTTGCTCTTTCATCGTTCCTCAGCTCACTTCACGGAGGGCCTTTGAGAAACTGACCACAGAGCGAGCTCCGGTGGTCAGATGCTGCTGCTGAAACTGGTCATGTGACATCCCCGAACCTAACTGCTTCAGACACATTCATTCTTGCCCCAAATCCGAGCTTATAAATTAGTGCTCTGTCCCTCTATTGGGGTGGTCCAGGCAGACTAGGGGAGGCCTAGAGACCTCTTTGGCTGCCAGACAATAAAAGTTCCTGAGTCTGTGTCCACCTTGGGTGCCCAGAAGCAGTTGTTTTGTCTATGGTCAGTTCATCGGGCCAGACAAAACGGCAGCAAAAACATTTTCATAGAGTTGGCCATAATTATTGTCATGATCTAGTTATTCCAAAAGATTTTTTCAAATACACTAAAAGATGACTGGGTTTCTAAAAGGGTAACAGGAATATATGAGATACAAGTTTTATTAAATGATATGGGTCTATTGTAGATGGCTATCCAAAATCACTGCAGATGGTGATTGCAGCCATGAAATTAAAAGACGCTTGCTCCTTGGAAGGAAAGTTATGACCAACCTAGACAGCATATTCAAAAGCAGAGATATTACTTTGCCAACGAATGTCCATCTAGTCAAGGCTATGGTTTTTCAGTAGTCATGTATGGATGTGAGAGTTGGACTGTGAAGAAAGCTGGGCACCGAAGAATTGATGCTTTTGAACTGTGGTGGACTGCAAGGAGGTCCAACCAGTCCATTCTAAAGGAGATCAGTACTGGCTGTTCTTTGGAAGGACTGATCCTAAAGCTGAAACTCTAATACTTTGGCCACCTCATGCAAACAGTTGACTCATTGGAAAAGACTCTGATGCTGGGAGGGATTGGGGGCAGGAGAAGGGGACGACAGAGGATGAGTTGGCTGGATGGCATCACCGATTCGATGGACGTGAGTCTGAGTGAACTCCGGGAGTTGGTGATGGACAGGGAGGTCTGGCGTGGTACGATTCATGGGGTTGCAAAGAGTCGGACACGACTGAGCGACTGAACTGAACTGAACTGATACTTTGTATCTTTACATCTAACTTTGTTGGCTATCTATAATTCCTCTGTCCAATATGGTAGCCACTTGCCCATGTGGCTATTGAACACTTGAGGTGTAGCCAATCCAAATTGATAAAATACATACTCAAGTTTTAAAGATTTAGTTCATAAGAAGAATGTAAAATGCCTCATTAGTAATTTTGTTCACTTTGATTGCATGTTGAAAAGGTAATATTTTAGATATGTTGGATTAAACTTTGAAATTATATACGTAGTTTGCATACACAGCTCACATATTTCTATTGGATGGCATTGACCCATAAAATGTATAATAGACTCTGTATCAAAGTGAACGAAGTGAAATCTTTTAACATAAAACAGACATAATTCATGTATTTGACAATTTGCATTTTGAGGCTGGCAAATTGCATCTGTAATTTACTGAAGGATGGATCTCTTTCACATCCCATGATACAGGCCCCAAGTTTGAGGTCAAGCTAAAAAAGAATGCCAGTGGTTTGGGATTCAGTTTTGTGCAGATGGAGAGCGAGCACTGCGGCCACCTCAAGAATGATCTCGTGATGATTAAGAGGCTTTTCCCTGGGCAGCCGGCAGAGGAGAATGGGGCCATCGCAGTTGGTGACATTATCCTGGCTGTGAATGGAAGGTCCACGGAAGGCCTGGACTTCCAGGTGGGAGGACGTGAGAGGTGCAGTCCTGTTTGTCGACTAAGGTTTGTGGGCTGAGGACGTTCCTTTCAGGGCACTCACCCTCAGTGAGGAATACTCTGGGCTCCTAGAAATCACACCTGGAGTCTGAGCTTGAATCACATAAAGAGAAACTGGCAGAACATCCTCATATTAAAATTTTCATCTCAATTCTTAAGTATCTGACCTTGAGTAAGCCTTCTTTCGAGTTAGGTTTGTAATGAAACTCAAGATAAAACTCTGATTTCTGTGCTAAAGGTCTCCTAATACTCACTCCCAGAGGTGAGCATGAAGTTTCAGCAGGCCACTGTAGGTCCTTTTCTCCTCTCTTTCCCATTTCTCTATTAAATTTACAGCGTTGACATGTAGAGTTGTGTAGGTTGTTGTGTTTATGATCAAAAAACGTAATAAAAAAGGAAGTGAAAAGTGGACACTAAAGGAGAGGAGGGCAGCAGAGGATGACTAGTCAGATGGCATCAATGGACCTGAATCTGAGTGAACTCCAGGACAGAGTAAAGGGAAGAGAAGCCTGACGTGCTGCAGTCTGTAGGGTCACAAACAGCTGGACACGACTTAGTGACTGGACAACAACGATGCTCATGGCATAGCATCTCAGAGAAATATTGCACGCATCAGTCAAGGTCCTGGCGGAAACCGGACCATGTGAGAAAGCTTAACGAAGGCGTGGAGGTTGTTGGGAAACTCCAGGGAGAGTGTAGAGCCCTGGGGCTGAGAGCGGTGGATGCAGCTATCGAGCCTCTCCCCCAAGTCCAGAGGGGGTGGGCAGAAGCAGTCACAAAGCACAGAAACCAAGTGAGCTGGATGAAGTAGACTCGCTGACCTCAGCTATGAAATTAGCTGAGGGATATTATGATTCCATGATAATCGCACGGGCAGGAAATCCAACCTGGAGCCCCCCTCTTCCTCGGATCTGAGCCCTGCTCACCCACTCATTGGCCGAACCCCGCAGGAAGCTTCTCTGTAGCCCACGGTGCAGGTCCACCTCCAGGGCACCGAGCAAGGTGCATGAAGGGGGAATGGGGAAGGGTGGAGAATCCTTGGAACAAGATTAGAGGGGGGCCGTCTCCATCCATCCTGCACCCTTCATCTGATCCAGGAACTGTCCTCTGAGAACTGCTGCTGGGCCAGCAACCGTCTGAGGAGCTGGAGACACACAAACGGACAGTTTGTAGGGCCTCAGAACTCGTGGGGCTGGTGGGATAGACAAGAACACTCACTGTGGGAAATACATGAGAGAGAAAAGCCCCTGCTCTATTGCTTGCACAAGGGAGCTGGGAAGGAGCCCCTCCTGTGGCAGTCCATTGTAGCTGGAGGCACTGAGTAGGATCCAGACCAGTGGTTCTCAGGTAGGGGTGAAATTGCCTCTTGGAACATTTGGTGAGCCCAGAGACGCTTGTGGTTGTCACAGCTAATGGTATCTAATGGGTAGAGACCAGAGATGTTGTTCAACATTCTGCAATGCACAGGACAGCTCTGACAACAGAGTTGTTCAGCCTCAAGTGCCAGTGGTGCTGAGATGTTGAGAAGTCCTGGTCTACTTAGGCAACAAGAGCTCCTCAGGCAACCTCACGCCTGGGGCTTTGAGAGGATGGCTTGGAGCAACAGGTTCACTATGGTGGAGGCTACAGATGTGGGGGCAGAGAGGTGAAAGTGGGACAGAGGCAGCAGGTAAGACCAGGTCCTGGGTGCTGTGCTTATGCTGAGGGTGAGGTGAGCCAGAGAAGGGGTTCAGCAGAAGAACCTGATGATATCTGCATTTTGGAACGACTGCACATTAGCCATGTGGAGGAAGGGAAGTGGGTGAGGGTGGAGGAGCTAGGGAGCAGAGAGGAGATCACTGCAGCGTCACAGGTGAGAAGTTCCGGGGGCCTGAGCTGAGCCTGGGCAGAAGCTCGGGGCTAAGGGTCAGGCTTTAGAGATTGGAGTGGTGGCGTTTGTGTGACCGATAGCTCCTGATATGAGCAGGGTAGAGAAGCAATGAACATTGAAATGGGAAGAGTCATTTGTTAGAATCACTCTTTCTCTCTGAAGAAGAGGCATCAGTAATGGCAGATGCCTCTGTGCAAAGCCCTGAGCAGACCTTGGGCATTTAAAGCTCAGCGTTGGCTCATCATTTTGTGGCCTTGGACCCATGCATTTGGGGAAGTCAGGCCCACAGCAGTGCTCTCCAAAGTTCTCTGCAGCCAAGACACAGAACGAGGTAGGGAGAGGAGGGGCCAGAGAGATAGTGGGGAGCATGGAGGAGGATACCCCACAGGCAGGCCAGCCCCATAACTAACCATAGATTTTGGTTTCTGGTAGGAGGTGCTCCACTTACTTCGAGGCGCCTCACAGGAAGTCACGCTCCTGCTTTGCCGACCCCCTCCAGGTGCGCTGCCTGAGATGGACCAGGGCTGGCAGGTAAGGGGTGCTGCCCTCTGCCCTCTCCACATGCATCATGTCCAGGCAGCCCTTGCTTGTCTGGTGGGTCCTGAGAAGCCTAACTTTGGCCTTCAGTAGGGTTCAAAGCCGTCTTGTTTCATTGGGGCAGGAACATAGCTTGCGACCCTGACCTCAATTAGTCTGTGACAAGCTCATAAGACCCTCTCTCTCTCTTCCTCTCCCTCCTTCTGCCTCTCCCAATATTTGGGTCTTCCCATAGTTGTTTACATATTTGAACCTTGACTGTGAAACTTCTAGAGCTGGGTTCTCTGGCATCAGAGGCAGCCAGGCATCAGAGAGGGGAAACCAGGACCAAGGAGAGTGCATATAAAACCAGATAAAGGGGAGGTAAGAATTTCCGTTCTGAAGAGTGAAATGGAGGGGAAAATAGGAAGGACCTAAGTCCACTCTTCCGGAACATGGATCAGGCATGCATAGTCTGGTGCAGAGAAGACAGGCGCTGGAATCTGGAAAATTCAGATTGTTATGCTGATGCCTGTATTAGGTTCTTGGGAGAAATATAACAAATAGGACATGTGTGTGCATGTGTGCAGACAGAGAAGGAGAGATCAAGGAACTGAGTTGGGTAATCGCGGGGCTTCAGCTCAGTTCAGCCTCTCAGTTGCATCCGACTCTTTGTGACCCCATGGACTGCAGCAAACCAGGCTTCCCTGTCGTGGGGCTTGACCGGTCTAAATTCCGTGGAACAGCCTGGCTGACTGGAAATCTAGCAGAGAGCTGATGTCACAGCGTGAATCTAAGGCAGTCTGGAGGCAGGACTCATTTTTCCTTGGGGATCTCAGTCATTTTTCTCCTAAGGCCTTCAAGCAACAGAATGAGGCTCTCTCACATTATAGAAGGTTATTTGCGTCGCTCAAAGTCTACGGATTTCTAGATAACTCTCTCATTTAAAAAATACCTTTAGGATCACATCTAGATTTGTGTTTGAACAATTATCTGGGTACTCTACTGGAGAAGGAAATGGTGACCCTCTCCAGCTAGACCAGGTCCTGGGTGCTGTGCTTATGCTGAGGGTGAGGTGAGCCAGAGAAGGGGTTCAGCAGAAGAACCTGATGATATCTGCATTTTGGAACGACTGCACATTAGCCATGTGGAGGAAGGGAAGTGGGTGAGGGTGGAGGAGCTAGGGAGCAGAGAGGAGATCACTGCAGCGTCACAGGTGAGAAGTTCCGGGGGCCTGAGCTGAGCCTGGGCAGAAGCTCGGGGCTAAGGGTCAGGCTTTAGAGATTGGAGTGGTGGCGTTTGTGTGACCGATAGCTCCTGATATGAGCAGGGTAGAGAAGCAATGAACATTGAAATGGGAAGAGTCATTTGTTAGAATCACTCTTTCTCTCTGAAGAAGAGGCATCAGTAATGGCAGATGCCTCTGTGCAAAGCCCTGAGCAGACCTTGGGCATTTAAAGCTCAGCGTTGGCTCATCATTTTGTGGCCTTGGACCCATGCATTTGGGGAAGTCAGGCCCACAGCAGTGCTCTCCAAAGTTCTCTGCAGCCAAGACACAGAACGAGGTAGGGAGAGGAGGGGCCAGAGAGATAGTGGGGAGCATGGAGGAGGATACCCCACAGGCAGGCCAGCCCCATAACTAACCATAGATTTTGGTTTCTGGTAGGAGGTGCTCCACTTACTTCGAGGCGCCTCACAGGAAGTCACGCTCCTGCTTTGCCGACCCCCTCCAGGTGCGCTGCCTGAGATGGACCAGGGCTGGCAGGTAAGGGGTGCTGCCCTCTGCCCTCTCCACATGCATCATGTCCAGGCAGCCCTTGCTTGTCTGGTGGGTCCTGAGAAGCCTAACTTTGGCCTTCAGTAGGGTTCAAAGCCGTCTTGTTTCATTGGGGCAGGAACATAGCTTGCGACCCTGACCTCAATTAGTCTGTGACAAGCTCATAAGACCCTCTCTCTCTCTTCCTCTCCCTCCTTCTGCCTCTCCCAATATTTGGGTCTTCCCATAGTTGTTTACATATTTGAACCTTGACTGTGAAACTTCTAGAGCTGGGTTCTCTGGCATCAGAGGCAGCCAGGCATCAGAGAGGGGAAACCAGGACCAAGGAGAGTGCATATAAAACCAGATAAAGGGGAGGTAAGAATTTCCGTTCTGAAGAGTGAAATGGAGGGGAAAATAGGAAGGACCTAAGTCCACTCTTCCGGAACATGGATCAGGCATGCATAGTCTGGTGCAGAGAAGACAGGCGCTGGAATCTGGAAAATTCAGATTGTTATGCTGATGCCTGTATTAGGTTCTTGGGAGAAATATAACAAATAGGACATGTGTGTGCATGTGTGCAGACAGAGAAGGAGAGATCAAGGAACTGAGTTGGGTAATCGCGGGGCTTCAGCTCAGTTCAGCCTCTCAGTTGCATCCGACTCTTTGTGACCCCATGGACTGCAGCAAACCAGGCTTCCCTGTCGTGGGGCTTGACCGGTCTAAATTCCGTGGAACAGCCTGGCTGACTGGAAATCTAGCAGAGAGCTGATGTCACAGCGTGAATCTAAGGCAGTCTGGAGGCAGGACTCATTTTTCCTTGGGGATCTCAGTCATTTTTCTCCTAAGGCCTTCAAGCAACAGAATGAGGCTCTCTCACATTATAGAAGGTTATTTGCGTCGCTCAAAGTCTACGGATTTCTAGATAACTCTCTCATTTAAAAAATACCTTTAGGATCACATCTAGATTTGTGTTTGAACAATTATCTGGGTACTCTACTGGAGAAGGAAATGGTGACCCTCTCCAGCACTCTTGCCTGGAGAATCCCATGGAGGGAGGAGCCTGGTGGGCTGCAGTCCATGGGGTCGCAAAGAGTCGGACACGACTGAGCGACTTCACTTTCACTTTCACTTTTCTATGGCCCAGCCAGGTTGATACTTAGCGTTACCCATCCCATTGCCCCCTGCTGAGCCTCCAGGACACAGAGTCTGTGACAGAGCCTGGAGTGCCAGTGGTGGACGGGGACAGCTCTTGGGAACAGCCTTGTGAGGGTGAGAGAAGCAGGGCTGGGCGGAAGGGGAAGTAAGTGAGCGTCAGCTGCAATAGGGGCTTCAGCTGGCCCCAGAGGGAACTCTGAAGCTGAGATGGCCCCTCAGAGCTGTCCTTAACTGGAACAAAAGAGTCTGCACCTTCGCTATCTGTACCAAACAGCACTGGGTATGAGCTGCCCAAGGGAGGGGCCTAACTGGCTGAGGCAGTGCCCTCAAGCTGAACACAGTTCCTGGGAGGGGCTTGCTCTGAGCCACCAGCAACCAGCAGACCTCACTCATGGAGGAGGGTCTGCGTGGACACTTGGAATCATCTGTACCTGCTCTGTTTGCCGCAAAGACCTTGGACACTTGCCTGACTTCTCTAGGTCTCATGATTCCTCATCTGAGACATGGAGAAGCCATGTCCACTGCTTATCAGTCACTTATCAGTCATAATCAGTCCCTTATCACTCAGGGTTGGTGACCCACGTATTCTTGATGCTTGGACTCTAAGAGGTCATTTTATACCAACTTTGGTGAGACAAGAGCTATAGGAAGGAAATCAGAGAGCTGCTAGTTTGGAAAAGAAGGTAGATGAAGCAGTTGTGTTAGGCAAGTGAACAGGGCGGGAGAGAGTCAAATTTCACACACTCAAAGACCATCAGGCCAAGGGGCTGGTACCCTGTATCTTTGTTCAGATATCTGGTAATTGCCGAGGAAACAGTTGTCCTGTCCTGGAGAAGAGCTTCTACCACAGAACCCAGAAGTGTCCAATGGAGAGGGTTTGAGGCGAGGAATGGTGGGCATGCTTCTCCTCTCCCCATACCTGAGGGCCACATGGAAGAATTTTCATTCATTCACTTGGCTCCGGAGGTCTGATTGAAGACCAAGGAAGGGAAACTTTGGTTTAGAACTAGAATAGTCACGAGGAGGAGGCAGCTATGCAAACATCCGGAGTTGGTCATTTCAGGCAGAAGGAATAGCAAGCGCAAAGGCTCTGAGATAGCAAAGACCTAGATTTTTGAAGGACACAAAGATAAGGATTGTGCCTGGACAGTAGTTAATGAAGGGAACTGGGGACAGGGAGGAGTTGTGGAGGGGGTTGGAGCCGCATCATGTAGGGCTTGTAGGTTTTGGTAACGTGCTCTCTCCATCCTGGCTGCCACGGGGAGCCACTGGGCTGGGGAGGTGGGAGGATGAAGGGTGAAGCAGAAATGTGGCCTCCTCTGGCCCCTGCTTAGAGGTCACTTAGGTTGCCGGGAGAGATGGATTGGAGCAGGTAATCTGGCAGTGATTCAGGTAACATATTGTGTCTTAGACTCGGGCTGTAGCCAGATAGCTGTAAGGAGTCAGATTGAGGATACTCAGGGAGGTAGAGCCCACGGGATGATTTTTAGACTAGACATTGGTGTGAAGTCTGGGAGTGGAGTTGGCTCAAGTAGCTGAATGAGTGGTGGTGCCACTTACCAAGACAGGATGTACCTGGAGGGGGCAGTTTAAGGTGTGTGGAAAGTAGAGGAGTTCCTGACAGCGTGCAAGCAAATGTTCATAGAGCATTCAGTGGAGAGGTCTGCTAGGGCTGGAAAATGTGAATTCAGAATTACCTGCAAATAATGCCGCTGAAAGCTGTAAATGTGATGAGATCATCTGGGGGAGGAACACCAAAAAAGTCAAGAAGAGGGCTGAGAAGTGAGCGATGCGACACCCCAGCATTGAGTAGTCTGGTCCAAAGGAATGAGATAACGCATGGGACTGAGAAGGAGCCTTGGAGGTGATTCGGATAAGGGCGGAGCTTAGGGTAAACTCACTGTTTAAGTAGAGTAAACGAGTAAAGGACGTTCTCAGGAAGGAGGAGGGTCCAATTATGGTGAACATTGCTGAGAGTTAGATGAAGACAGAGAATCATCTTTTGGCTTTAGAAAGATGTAGGTAACTAGAGACCCTAATTAGAGATCTTTCAGTTGAGTGATGGAGACAGAAGCCTGTTCAGGTCGGGGCAAGGAAGAAGAGGTGGACACAGAAATAGCAAGTCTAGGCACTCATTTCAAAAGCACGGAAAAGGGGTGGATTGGTACCAACTGTGGTACCAACTGGTACAAAAGCAACATTTAGATTTTGCCCAGTGTGCACCACTGATCCAATCATCCGTAGCATTTCTTTCAATAGACACCTGTGCTCGCAGCAGACAAAGAATTCCCCAGGGCAGCATGTGCCGACTTGGAGCAGAGCCCCAGCCTGGACCAGGGGGACAGCCGGAGGGACAGTGGCTCCCCAGACACAGGGGAGGGCCTGGGTCTCCGGCCAGAGTCTTTCCAACAAGCCACCCAAGAGGCACAACAGGACCAAGACACAGAGAGACCCTGGGCCACTTCCCTAACTGAGCCTCGGGATTCCTTCCCTCATCTCTGCAGACTTCACCAAGAAATGGAGGCATCAGCACTGGCTACCTCTTTGGAGAAGGATTTGAGGCAAAACTGTGATTCAGTTTGTGATATCGGGAGACTTGGAAGGTAAGGCTCAGTCCATTTGCAGACATATTGTAAATTGTACGCATGTCATTGCTAGAAATTATAAGCAAACAATTAATAACATGGCTCAGATGCTTGCTGGGCCAGGAGGTTCTGGGCATTTGGGGTAGAGGATGAAAGAAGAGAAACATGAAATCTGGAGCTGCGGTAATCACAGCTTGTGAGATTTTAGGAAAGCAAACCCCACCCAGTGGTCCTCCCGTATCCTTGGAGACTACAGATGGCAGGCCCAGGGATTTCTTCCTCACGTACAAACCTTTGTTCTGCATCCCTCATGGCCTCTTGCAGCTTTGTGATAAGAAAGAGTTTCCCTTGTGTGCACCACCACTTCTATAGCTAATATGATGCTTTATAATCAACAGAAGCTTAAAAAAAAACACTACAGCTTCAAAACCAGACTGAAGCCTTCATTAAAAAAAAAGGTTTCTTTATTTAGTAGCATTTTTTGGCTGTGGCGGATCTTTGCTGCTGTTCGCAGGCTTTCTCTGTTGCAGAGGCAGGGGCTCCTCTTTCCCGTGGGGCACAGAGCTCCCCATTGCAGTGGCTTCTCCTGATGCAGAGCACGGGATCTGGACACTGGGGTTTCAGTAGCGGCAGCTCACAGGCTCCAGACTGCTGGCTTGTAGCTGAGGTGCTGGGGTTCGTTACACTGTGGCATGTGGGATCTTCCTGGATCAGGGATCAAACCGGTGTCCCTTGCACTGCGAGACAGATCCCTAACCGCTGGGCCAGAGGGAAGCCCTGTAATGTCCATTTTCACAGCTGTTTGTTTTTAACTTAGTCTGCATTTTTGTGCTTATCCACCTCTGAGTCTTTCCACTTCTCAGTCCTGTTCTGATGGAAAACAAACTCTTTCGTTTAGTTTGATGTACATTTGCTACACATATCCAAGGTGCCTGGAAACCTGTTAGGAGCAAAGGGAGGGGCACGGATATGGAGAGAGGGCACCATATTGCCCCTAGGCATGCTGTTGCTTAGATGCATGGGCACGAAGCAGCCAAACAATGGGGAACAATGTTTCACGTCTGACACTGTATAAACCCACTGACATTAAGTGGTGATTGTTGCCACCCTTGAAGGCTGATAAGGGCAAAGCTACAGGGACTAGTGGGTGACATGAGCTATAAAGCAGTTGGGGTGATGCAATTAGACGGGGCTCGATCTGTGACAGACAGAAGCCAGGCATGTTTCCCAGAAGCATCCAGATGGAATTTTTTAAAAGTATACTGTATTGTGCCAGCCAAACAAAATTCAGCTATATCAGCTTCTCCTCCAATAGAACCTTACGGCTGCTGCTGCTAAGTCGCTTCTGTCGTGTCCGACTCTGTGCGACCCCAGAGACGGCAGCCCACCAGGCTCCCCCATCCCCGGGATTCTCCAGGCAAGAACACTGGAGTGGGTTGCCATTTCCTTCTCCAATGCATGAAAGTGAAAAGGGAAAGTGAAGTCGCTCAGTCGTGTCTGACTCTTTGCAATCCCATGGACTGCAGCTTGCAATTAAAGCACATATAGCTAGTGGCCTCCCCCTACAGGAGGAAAACCATGGCACATGACCAGCAATCTCTGGACACAGTTTCCCCGGCTCCTGGGCAGGGTCAGAATTAGGATTCCAAGGTGGGGTTGTGATTCTTTGTGGATCTTCCTTGAATGTCCGCAGTTCAGTTCTGAAGTGACCGCCCCAGGTAACTGCCTCTTTGCTTCTGGCATCCATGAGTGAAGTTTTCTTTCAGTGGTTTAGATCAAAAAGATCACTGACTTCTTGATCATTTAGCCTTGGTTTTGGCTCTACTACTTCCTAGCGTGTCTGGCCAATTGATTTCTTTGAGCTTGAGGCTTCTCAAATGTTAATGAAGACCTTGGTAACTCCAAAGTGTGCTGTGGCCTTCAAAAGAAATCACACATGCAGAGCGCTAGCCCAGAGCCTGGCACACAGCAAGAACTCAACACAACTCAGTTTTCCTTGTCTTTCCTCAGCCATTTCCAGCTAAAGACAGATCCCAATCAATTGAAATTCCCAGCAAACTGCCAGATCTTACCATCTACCAGGTGGTTACTTTCCACAGTCAAGTGGCTGCCAGCACCCTTGCTCAGAGTGTTCGTGGAGAAGATGAAACTCTACTTCTCTTGCCCTATTCTCCTTTCACCACACCGCACGCTCACTCCTGCCATGTAGTAGTAGACCTCTGCAAGACATGTGAGGAGGCAGCCCAGGGCGTGCCTCCCTCTGTCTCTTCCTTCCTCGCCTCTCTTTTCCCACATCTACAAGCAGACCCCTGGGCAGAGCTCCAAGAGCAGTCGGGAGCCTGGGTGGAAGGGTGGATGGAGAGGCGGTGATTCCCCCTGGGGCAAGAATGTCACCAGAATGGCCAGGATGTCACCCTGGAGATCACCAACCCTTCTCCAGACACCCGGCAGCTTTGCCTCTTGCCTCGCAGGCTGATGGCTTCCCTGGATCTCTCTCCTGGTGGGGCCAGCAGCTAGAGCCCCAGATCCAATCTGGAGAGCATGGAAGTTATTAGAAAGATTGGCAGAACACAGTCGTGGAGGTGAAGTGTGGACAGCCAGGCGTTGCCCTGTTGCCACCTGCTTCTTGGCAGGGCAGGTGGGACAGGTTGGCTGCTGAGGGGGTTGGTGGAGGGGAACAGAGTGGGCCTGGGCACCAGGCTGGATTTCCCATCCTTTGGTAAAGCCTCCATGATGTTTCCTCCCTATATTTTCAAAGAAACACATTTTTCTACACAATTTGGTCGAGTAGTTTAAGGTTTTAAACCGATTTCTTTTTTTTTTTTTTCTTGTTTTTCATTTTTTTTTTTTATTAAATTTATTTATTTTTTAAATTACATTACTGCATTTGTTTTGCCATACATTGACATGTATTAGCCACAGGTGAACACACTCTCCCAATGCCGAAGCCCCCTCCCACCTCCCACCCCACACCATCTACCTGAATCATCCTGTGCACCAGCCCCATGCATCCTGCATCCTGCATTGAACATTGGCGCTTCGTTTCTTACAAGATAGTATATGTTTCAATGCCATTCTCCCAAACCATCCCACCCTTTCCCTCTCCCCCAGAGTCCAAAAGTCCGATTTCTTAAAACGCTTAGAGATTTTAAAATATTTTCTTAAAGTGAATGTCCTTACAGAATAGAGACCCTTTTTAAGCACATGAGTGTGTGTATATTTGCATGAAATGCACATCTACTTGAACCCTGTATCTCTCATGAGCAGAAAGGATGTCTCTTTGACAGCAAAACTCAGGCTGAGATAGCTACCCTGGCTGTGCCAGAAGGAGGGCCACCTGTGTGGGTGTTTGGGAGCTCGTGGCTGTAGGGAGTTGCCGGTGCTGATTTTGAGGGAAAGCCGTATTGCAGGAAAGGGAAGGGGAGGGCAGGGGATTCTGACAAAACCAGCCTGTTGATATGGGGGTGGGTCGGGAGGCTGATAAACAAGGACTTGTGTATTTGGGGCAAAGGTCAACCTGTCTGCATCTCTTGTAGATTTTTACTCACTTTCTCTAACCAGACTCTCTACAGATGTTTTCTGAGGACCTTCTTTGCATGTTGGAAGCCCTATGCAAGATGCTCTGTCATCCTCATGAACTGCTCTTTCTCATCAAAAAGGAGTGTGTGGTGACTTTTGGAAACCCCCGGCAGCCTTATTCTTTCAGCATTGCTTCTGCATCTTCGTCACCAGGCAATGAGCCTCGCCGTTCACCTGCTTCTTATGTCACGCAGGGAATAACTGTCGCTCCAGCTAGCTGCCTCTCCAAATAAGCATTTTTGGAATGCTCAGAAAAGGACCTGATATTTGCACAGAGTGCTCTGAAGGCCGCCTGCTTGAGCTGTTCTGAGCTTCTTGCTTTGGCCCTGTCCATCTAATTCCTCTGTTGAAAGAACTGTAAGCATAGTAGTAATCCTGGCCTCCTCCGTTTACTGAGAACTTACCCTGTACCAGGAGCCATGGCTGGCTGTATCAGAATTATTTAGCTTAAGCATTCCGACACTCCTATAAGTTTTGTGACCTTCCCATTTTTTCAGATAAAAAACCTGAGGCTCCAGAGAAGTGAATAAACTTGCCTGAGGTCTGGCTGTCTTCCCATATGAAGCATGGGTCAGAGCTCTGCTTTTGGTCCGTGTCCTCTGGCGAGTGCCCCCACCATCTCCTGGACTCAGCAAGGAGCTCGCCCACTCTCATAACATTCTGTTCTGTAGCACTAACTCCCTGATTGTAACATCTGTTCACTGCTCACTCTTCCCATTAAATCACGGACTCCTCAAGGTCAAGGGCCGCACCCTGTTCACCTCCTGGCCCCAGAGGGGTCTCTGGCAGGAACTGTCTGAAGCCTGGCTGGCTCGCCTGGGACATGTCACGAAAGCACGCTGAAGGCAAGGGAAGGTGGGGAGTGGGATTTGTGATCCACCCTGGAAGACAAGTGGACTCCTGTTTTCTAGTCCTGAACGGATCAGGGATCAGGAACGGGACACGCACCATCCACCCGAGACCCCTTCTCCTACCTCGGAGGATGAAGTGTATCTTACTCTCAACCCTTCACTGGGAGACCAGCTACCCTGTGGAGAATGTTTGGAGGCAGATTCAGGGACCATTCCCTTACCACAGTTCTGTTCCTGGGGTACTTTCTCACAGTCTTTGCCTCCAGAAGTGTCCCGTGAGAGTGAGAGCGAGTGGGAAGGCTTCGAGGAGGCTGAGGACGCAGATGACGGCCCCTCAGGTGCGCTCTGGGTGGAACGAGGCTGGGCTAAATTCCTCCAGAGGGAGTCCGTGTCTCTGCTTTGGTGGGGTGGTGGTCCATGGGCATTACAGCGTGCCCCGTGCTTCCCCTCTGGGGTCACACCTCTTCCTGGTACTTATCACATTCCCTGTTCCAAGGCGACAACACTATGCCCTGGCACTCCACGGTATACCTATGGCACACTCAGGACTTTCCCGGGGTCGTCAGTGAGTGATGGAGTCGGAATCCAGCCCCAGGTCTCCCACTCTAGGGCCCCTTCACAGACCTCTCCTGCCTGCAGCGTGCAGCCAGGCCCACTGTCTCTCCTCAGTGCTCGCTCAGTGGTTTCTTTGTGCGGTTCTGCCTTCCCTGGGCTAAATGTATTTCAGAGAAGAGTCTCGGTGACATGTGATGTGGCCCCTCTCAAGAGCCCCTGTGGTTTTAACTCAGTGAGCTCGTTCTTGATCAAGAAAGCCAAACTGTTCACACGAACTGCTACCAGAAGCTGGGATGACCAGGCTGGAGTCCGATCAGACTGATGACAACATGGGAGGAGTAAGTGTCAGACTGCAAGTGGAGAGGGTTAAAATCTCGAATGCTGTTCACATGCCTACAACACAGGTAGTTACAGCATTTGAAACATGCTGAATGTTCAAGAAGCTTTCGCATAGGCACATTTTCATGACACACTGAAACTTACCGAGGCACTGGCTGTGAAGATTTAGGTATAATTGAAACACACTCTTTCCCTTTCATTTATATTGTGTCCCAGCTACATTTTCATCACAAATGACTGAACTGGACTCTCAAAGGACAGTGGCAGGCAAGCTGATAAGGTGGGTGGATATTTGAAATTCAGATATGACAAATGGGCTGGCTCTTATCTGAAACAGGAAGCAATGCGTTAATAGGATGACATGGAGGCTCTGAAGACCCTGCATGCCATTTATGGGAAAGTTGGACACTGACAACTTTAGGAGTGATGCATTACGGGTTCAGAAAAGTGTAAAGCAAGCAGAGAGCAGCTTATACTTGGAGGGCAATTTTCCTAGAGGGGCCTCCTCAGGGCTGGAGAGCTAAAAGAAAATAGGATGAGCAATGCTTTGGGGATCCATGGGGAAACAGTTAAGGACCGAAAGTGTCAGTACTTATGGAATGTCCTAGGAGATCTGCAGTGCCCTGAAGGGAGGAGGCAGAGGTCACAGTCAGGAGAGCACAGCGCCAAGCTAGGCTCCGCCACTCACTGCCTAAATGGCCTGCAGCAAGTGACTTTTAAACCATCTGGTGAAATGAAGTGAAGTGAAGTGACAGTCATTCAGTCATGTCCAGCTCTTTGCAACCCCATGGACTGTAGAGTCCATGGAATTCTCTAGGCCAGAATACTAGCGTGGGTAGTCTTTCCCTTCTCCAGGGGATCTTCCCAACCCAGGGATCAAACCCAGGTCTCCCGCATTGCAGGCGGATTCTTTACCAGCTGAGCCACAAGGGAAGCCCCTTTAAACCATCCAAGATGCAGCTAACTGACTGCCATGTGGAGATACTGAAATCCAGCTCGTGCTGTTCCTGGGAGTGTTAGATGACAATTTGTGTCACGTGTTTAGCACACTGTGTGGCATGTAGTAAGAACTCAGAAAGTGTTAGCTACCTTTAATCATAAATCATAAAGGAGGAAATTACAGCAGTGAGATGATGCAGCCTTATTAATGCATTCAACACACTGTCTTTCTTTTTTCCCCTGTGGACAAAGAGCTTGTGCCGAGCATGGGGTGTGAGGTGGGGGGTGAGGAGAAGCACTGGTTTGTGGCAGAGATTTCAAGATTTAGGGTGGACTGAATCGCCCTCAGGTGGATGATGGCTTGGGATGCAGTTGAGCTGAGTCCTGTCATCGTCACTTATTCTCCCAGCTGGCAGAAGGTGGGCCTGTGGGCGGTGGGGCTCAAGGCGTGAGTTCCCAGCCTGGGCTCCCTGGAGCTGCCCACAGATGTGCTTCGAGGCAGGTGGGGAGCTCTACAGTTAGAATGTTGACTTGCTGCATCTTTTGGAAAAAGTAACGTTTAACATTCTCCAAGTTCTCCAGGAGAATAAATCTCCCAGAGGTTAAGGGCCTCTGTTGTATATACATTTTCTCTTTCATCCTGGAAGTACGGAGACATTTTGGAGGGTATAATGGGACTTTGCTTATGGATGGAGTCATGCATCCTTTAAAGTTGTGTAACCAATTTTTTTATTTGGTTCTTTTAGATATTAAGGCAGTAATAGTATATAGGTACTTTCTATAAATGACTTCCGTGAATCTTCAACTTTGGTATTCTTATTCCTCTTTTTTAAACGGAACTTAGAAGGTTTATTTAATTTGTCTGAGATCGTGCAGCCATGAGGGGCAGAGTCACACTGCTGCTGTCTGATTCCCTTTGGTGCACTTTTACACTTCCCCCAGAATGTGCCTGTCCACGTGGACTTATATGGCACACACATCTTCCCATCACATGCTATGCATTCTCCCGCTTCTCTCTTCTGAGGCTGAAACAACCCCTGCTGTCCAGTAAGATTAAAAAGACAGCTGAACTGTTCTGTTTAGAGAAGGCTGCTGGCCAAATGGCAAAGCAATCCAATAAAAGCTGCTATTGTTTTAGGTGAACAGAAAAAGTGGGACACTCTCCAGAGGCAGAATCTGAGGGTTTCTGCTTGGACATCCTTCTGACTCTGATTACATGGAAGAGCCTCGGATGTTGGTCTAAAGAATGTACCCACATACTCTGCAATCAGGAAGGAGGCCAGCGGGGCTCTGAGAAGGTGACCTGGGATGGAAGGTCTGGCCCACTTAAGAAGCAACTTCAAAAAAAAAAAGCATGCCTGTCACTTCTGAAACTCATTTTTTGAATAGTGATTGTGACCTTCTTTAGTTCTGAGGTTTATGTTGAATAAAGCTCTGTGTGTGTGTGTGTGTGTGTGTGTGTGTGTGTGCATGTGTGCGTGTGTGCGTGTGTGAATGCAGGTGCATGCATGTGCCCCTGCGAGCTCAAAATGGGACTTCCGCTGGTGAAAGAATTTGAGAATCAACCTCTCACATCAAGATAAGCCAATGAAGGGTACATTCTCACTGTACGGTAAGTGTGCAGTGGTCACACTTTCTGGGACACATGCCTTGTTGCAGCTGGTACTTTTGGGTTCTCCCTTGGTTGAAGGAATTTCCATGGTATTCAGAGTGCCCCCAGATCCCTTGCAGAAATCTGATGAGAGACTTGGCTCAAAGGCTATGGGAGTAATACGTTTTGTTATCTGTCTGGGTTTTTCCCATGCAATTCCAAATGGTTATACATTCTTTTAAGAATATTTTCCTTTTGGGGCTCTGATTCTAAAAATTATAGGAAAGAAAAATATGATGGGACCCTCTAAGAAAAAAGGAGGAGGGAAATGGCAGATCCACTACTACCAGATAGCCACCACCATAGCAAAAACTGAAGTCCTAAAGCTTGGAGCTATCAAGCGTGCACAGGAAACAGGCTTGGTGGGCCGCAGTGTGAGCCAAGAAACACCAAGTGCCATACGACAGGGGCTTACGGCAGTCAGGCGGGGGAAGAGGCCGGCTCCACAGGCAGAACTCAAACAGCTGGAAAAGACGACTTAGATTCCAAATTCACTTCATCCACTAAAACTACGTACAGTTTGATTTTTTAAAAAAAGGCATAGGAAAACTGGATGAAAATAGACTCTGGTTTTATCAGACCTACAGAGGCGTAGTAACTTTCTCTGGTAGGCTGCAATAGACAAAGCATATAACAAGCAAGAACTGCAAAGTTGACAATATTGAAAAAGTTAAAACTTCTGTTTAGTAACAATGAGAAAATTAACATAAAAATAGGAGCAGTGGATAGGGAAACATGTACATAATTGTGAATACAGATTAATGTCTATAATATTTAGAAAGATCATTATAATTTATAATAGAGAAAAAAGTATTTAAACAGACAATGTGTATGGTAAAAATACAAATGGTAGATACATTCTAGTAAATAATGAACGCCAATATGTACATTTGCATCCACCACATTTGCAAAATTTAAAAAATACTGTCCAATTTTGGCAAAATTTTGGTGAATTTGGTATTCTCAGAAATACCAAAAGCCATAAAGATACTTATGCCCAATGACCTAACAATGATATTCCTGAGAATTTATCCCAAAGAAATAATTCAGAATAAGAAAATATCTGTTTAAGATGTTTGTCTCATTCTTGATTAAAACAGCAAACTAAAACTGACGGGAATGCCTTAGAATACATCAGTAATAATTTAAAAAACAATTATTTTTGATTAAAAAAAGAATAGAATAGAAATGGTAATAAAATAAAATATGGCAATACTAAAGACAACACGGTGAAAGGGAGCGGTTCCAGTATATTAGCACTAACGAACATTACGAGCCAAGAAAACAATTAAACTAAATACTGAAAAGTCACAACTAAGGAAGATGTTTGACATAACAATTCCAAACTGTATGCTAGTTAATAAAAAGCAGCAGAAAAGCGTGATGCACACAGAGGAATACAACGAAGGGCAGGGGAGGTGAGCCGATGGAATATTAGGAGAAATTGCCCAGTGTTTGGGTGACGGAATTAGGGGAATATTTTGTTAAAATTCCTTTACTTTTATATATTTATTACTTAAATAATGAATTTTACACTGAAAATAAAAAATTGAAACAGCAGAGAGAACAAACAAAAAAATCAAACACAACTGAATGCCTTCACTCTCACTTTCTTTTATGATAGAAAGTCTGAAAGGCCTTTTGGAAAGAAGCTTGCAGGCATCTGCTCGGCCTTGCTTTGACGCTCAGGGCTGGAGTCAGCCCCCGCGGGCCCTGTCGCAGTTCCATGGCCTCCAGGTCAGGGGTTAATCGAGCAGTCAATGCAGTGAATAAGTAACAGTGGTCACAATTCTGCAACTGCTCGCAGTCCTCCGAGCTCTGGTTTCTTATTTTCTCTTTGGAAAAGAAATGGATGGCTACAGTTTCCAAATGAATCTACTCTCTCTCCTTATAGGAAAGGACCTTCCCGCTCCCTCCAGGGCTGTTTGCGCATTCTGAGCCATATTTCTTGAAGGGCTTGTTCATTTGCCTTAAGTGAACTTGACTTCAGCTGCCACTTCCTTTGTTTCAGGGCAAATATCAAAAAGAACAGTGTGGTCCTAAGGGGCTCAGCATTGCCTGCAAACTGCTTCCATGTCTAGTTTCTGTATTGTGTATTCTCAAGCCTGACTGTACCTGAGAATCAATTAGAGTGTGAAAGATAGAGGCCCACTGGCTCAGCCCTGGAGAATCTGAACCGGCAGGGCCGGCTGCGGTGAGGCCCAGAAATCTGTACTTTTACTAATGTCGGCAGAGGATTGTACGTGTGGCCAAATTTGGGAACCACTGATGCAAGCTTTTCAAGATTTTGCCCAGCTCTCCCATCCTTCCTTTTCACCAAAAATATTTATTAAGCTTCTGTTATCTGCCAGCACACTATTTGTATTAGGTTGCTCAAACATACACACATTCATCACTAAACTGCAGAGCAAAAATGGCCTTCCCAACTCAACATAGTAAAGATGTCAATTCTCCCCAAATTAATTTACAGGCCTAATGTGATTCCTATCAGATTCCCAGAAAAGCATTTTGTAGACATAGCTAGGCTTATTCTAAAATCCGTTTTATAAATTTTATTTTATATTTTTATTTTTAAAAATGTTCTGAAAAGGTGCAAACCCTAGAACAGCTAAAATAATCTTGAAAAAGTAGACTGAAGTGAGAAGAATCACTGTACTAAATAATAAGGCTTACTATATAGCTACAATAATCAAAGTATAATCTATACTTTTTTAGTATAGTCTATCAGAGGGATAACATATAGTTCAGTGGGACAGAATAAAGAATGCAGAAATAACCCTGCACAAGTATTTCTGATTGATGCTTGACAAAGGTACAGAAGAAATTTACTGGGGAAAAAATGGCCTTTCAATAAATGAACATACATAGACCAAAAACAAAAAAAAAAACAAAACCCACAACAAAACAACAACAGAAATCCCCCATTAACCCTATTGATTTACACCTTAAACAAAAATAAACTCAAATGGATCACAGACTCAAATATAAATGTAAAGCCATGAGAATTTTAGATTTAATGGGAAAAAATGGCCTTTCAATAAATGAACATACATACACCGAAAAACCCCCACAAAACAATAACAAAATAATAACAGAAATCCCCCATTAACCTTATTGATTTTACACCTTAAATGGATCACAGACTCAAATATAAATGTAAAGCCATGCGAATTTAGAAGAATAAAAGGGAAGGACTGGGTTCCTGTGTTGCCGCGTTGCATGCATGCTCGGTCGTGTCCAGCTCTTGGCAAGCTCATGGCCTGCAGCCCTCCAGGTTCCTCTGTCCATAGGATTCTCCAGGCAAGAGTACTGGAGTGGGTTGCCATTTTCTCCTCCAGTGGATCTTCCTGACCCAGGGATCAAACCTGGATCCCTTGTGTCTCCTGAATTGGCGGGCAGACTCTTTACCACGGTGCCACGTGGGAAACCCTGGACTGGGCTCTAGGGCTGGGCAATGAGCTCTTACACTTGACATCAAAATCACAATCCATAAAAGGAGCATGAGAAATCTATCCTTTTCTCTGTGAAAGTTTCTATTAAGAGGATGAAAAGACAAACTGTAAACTGGGAGAAATTATCTGCGAGCTATGTTTCCAACAAAAGACTAGTATTTAGAATTTTACTCTCAGCATTTAACAGCAGAATACCGAAACCCAATTAGCAGACAGGGAGTGAGCAGATACTTCACTGAGGATTATATATAAATGACAAGGAGGCATATGAAAAGATGTTAAATCTCATTAGTGATTAGAGATGTGCAAAGTCAAACCACAGATATCTTTATACACCTATCAGAATGGTTAAGTAAAAAATAATGACAATATCAAATGCTGGTGAAGCTGGTGAAGATATGGATAAATTGGTCATTCATACATTGCTGGTGCAAATGTAAAATTGTACAGTTATACTGGAAGACTGGCAGTTTCTTATGAAAACATAAATATACAATTACCATAAGACTCAGCAACTGTATATTAGGCATTTAGCTCAGAGAAATGGAAACATATTCACACACAAACTTGTACACGAATGTTTACAGCAACTTTATTTGTAATAGCCCAAAACTGCAAATAATCGGATGCCCTTCACGCAGGTGAGTGGCTAAACAAACGTTGGCACATTCACACCAAGAGGAGTAAACTACTGATTCACGCTTGAATGCATCTCTAGAGAATTATGCCGGAAAAAAAGTCAATCGCAAAAGTTTTCACAGCATGATTCCATTTATACAGCATTCTTAAATGACAACGTTATAGAAATGGGGAATAGATTTGTGGTTATTCTAGATTTAGGAGGAAGCAGGGGAGGAGGGTGGAGAAGGCAACGGCACCCCACTCCAGTACTCTTGCCTGGAAAATCCCCATGGACGGAGGAGGCTGGAAGGCTGCAGTCCATGGGGTTGCTGAGGGTTGGACATGACTGAGTGACTTCACTTTCCCTTTTCACTTTCATGCATTGGAGAAGGAAAGGACCACTCAGTAAATAATAACAGAAATCCCCCATTAACCTTATTGATTTTACACCTTAAATGGATCACAGACTCAAATATAAATGTAAAGCCATGCGAATTTAGAAGAATAAAAGGGAAGGACTGGGTTCCTGTGTTGCCGCGTTGCATGCATGCTCGGTCGTGTCCAGCTCTTGGCAAGCTCATGGCCTGCAGCCCTCCAGGTTCCTCTGTCCATAGGATTCTCCAGGCAAGAGTACTGGAGTGGGTTGCCATTTTCTCCTCCAGTGGATCTTCCTGACCCAGGGATCAAACCTGGATCCCTTGTGTCTCCTGAATTGGCGGGCAGACTCTTTACCACGGTGCCACGTGGGAAACCCTGGACTGGGCTCTAGGGCTGGGCAATGAGCTCTTACACTTGACATCAAAATCACAATCCATAAAAGGAGCATGAGAAATCTATCCTTTTCTCTGTGAAAGTTTCTATTAAGAGGATGAAAAGACAAACTGTAAACTGGGAGAAATTATCTGCGAGCTATGTTTCCAACAAAAGACTAGTATTTAGAATTTTACTCTCAGCATTTAACAGCAGAATACCGAAACCCAATTAGCAGACAGGGAGTGAGCAGATACTTCACTGAGGATTATATATAAATGACAAGGAGGCATATGAAAAGATGTTAAATCTCATTAGTGATTAGAGATGTGCAAAGTCAAACCACAGATATCTTTATACACCTATCAGAATGGTTAAGTAAAAAATAATGACAATATCAAATGCTGGTGAAGCTGGTGAAGATATGGATAAATTGGTCATTCATACATTGCTGGTGCAAATGTAAAATTGTACAGTTATACTGGAAGACTGGCAGTTTCTTATGAAAACATAAATATACAATTACCATAAGACTCAGCAACTGTATATTAGGCATTTAGCTCAGAGAAATGGAAACATATTCACACACAAACTTGTACACGAATGTTTACAGCAACTTTATTTGTAATAGCCCAAAACTGCAAATAATCGGATGCCCTTCACGCAGGTGAGTGGCTAAACAAACGTTGGCACATTCACACCAAGAGGAGTAAACTACTGATTCACGCTTGAATGCATCTCTAGAGAATTATGCCGGAAAAAAAGTCAATCGCAAAAGTTTTCACAGCATGATTCCATTTATACAGCATTCTTAAATGACAACGTTATAGAAATGGGGAATAGATTTGTGGTTATTCTAGATTTAGGAGGAAGCAGGGGAGGAGGGTGGAGAAGGCAACGGCACCCCACTCCAGTACTCTTGCCTGGAAAATCCCCATGGACGGAGGAGGCTGGAAGGCTGCAGTCCATGGGGTTGCTGAGGGTTGGACATGACTGAGTGACTTCACTTTCCCTTTTCACTTTCATGCATTGGAGAAGGAAAGGACCACTCAGTCCAGTGTTCTTGCCTGGAGAATCCCAGGGATGGGGGAGCCTGGTGGGCTGCCGTCTATGGGGTCGCACAGCGTTGGACACGACTGAAGTGACTTAGCAGCAGCAGCAGCAGCAGCAGAGGCAGAGGGGCAGGTAGGAGGGAAGTGGGTGTGCTTAGAAAGGGGCACCATTCTGATGGTGATAGACTGTTTCATATCTTGACTGTGGTGGTGGATACACGAACCTACTCCTGTGATAAAATTATGTAGAACTTTTTCAAAAAATTGAAACGCAGCTGATGTACAGTATTATGTATGTAAATTTTACGTTGTATAGAACTAAAAATACACACAGAAAAATGAGTACAAGTGAAACAAAAGGAATCTGAACAAGAGGGATGGATCCATCAATGTCAATACCCTGGCTGTGGTGTTCTGCTAGTTTTGTAAGATGCTACCATTGGGGCAAACTGAGTGAAGAGTACAGGAGAGCATCTGTACTGTTCCATATAACTGCATGTGAATCGACAATAATCGCAAAATAAAAAAGTTTAATTTTGAAAAGTGGTCTTCTTTACTCTGCTTCAACCACGCCATGACTGCTCACGTACTGGCAGGGCGGGTTCTACAGGAAGTTTCAGCATGACCTGAAGGTGGCCCTTTCTTCATTTGAAAAGAGGGAGGGCATTATAAACAACTGGCGAACAGCAACATCACCTAAGCCATGGAGCTGCCCCTGGAACTATCTCAAAAAGGAATTCGTGGGGAAATTCTTAGGAAAAGCCCAGGATTTTCTCAAGACAGTCAGCAGAGGGCCCTGTGTTGGATTCCAGATGCAGAGGTGTCAGATGCTGGGTCTGGAGGGTAGAATGTGGGTATGAATTTGGGTAAGAAAGGAGAAACTGAACAGCCCACTTTCTATGACTATTTCTAGCCCAAAGCAGTCCTGGCCTCAAGATAGAGAGAGCCCAAGAGTTAGATAAGAAGTCAGAGGGAGTCTTACACTGAAAAGGACAGTTCTGGGTGCTCAAAGTTATAGACCTGCCCAAGGTTTTATATGCAGACCCCCGGGGGGAAAAATGCATCTGAGCATTGAGTTCGAAAGACATTAGAAAGGAACAAAGAAGTTGCCTTCTGCATGCACCCTATTCTGTCCAGCTAATAAGATGCAGTAAGATGGCAACATCTGGATTGTTGCTGCAAAGCACAGGGCTTGGCACAGACCGAATACATGAGGCCTGAAAGGCATGTGTCCAGCTCCTCTCTTAGAATTTGGCAGTGTTTGCAATTCACTTTCTGCCACATCATTATCTGACTCTTAATAAGCAGAGCTGGAAGTAGAAGGCAGGGCATTGTGGCAGGCTCCCCTGCCAACTTAGCAATTCTCCCAGCAAAGCCTAAGGACTCTCTCCTTAGGCTTGTGTGTGTGTGCAAGCAGAGCGGTAGACCGTTGCTCTGCAGATGGGTGAGCAACCAACTAATGGATCGATCAATTAATATTTATGGGGCATTGACTATGTGCCAGGCCCAGGAACTAGGCAGCTGGGAATCCAGAACGAGGTAAGTGCATGTTCTTCGGCTTTTTAAATAAACTAGTGTTCAGCTTCCACTGGGATTTTTATTGGCCTTGTACTTTCCACAGTTTATTTTTATGGAGTCTTTTATGTGAAGTATCTCAAAACTGAACAGAGAGAAAGAAACACACAGAAAAGGCCCGACAGCTTCTTCCAAGCTCGCAGTTCCCATTGTCACACTTGGTAGTGCTCGCATGAGGAGCACCATCCAAAAATAAACCAGGCTGTAAAGCAGAGGTCTGTACCACGATGAAGCCTGTGGAAGGGTAGTGTGGCTGAAATGATTTCTTTTTTCTTTTTGTCAGCGTTGCTTGTTCTTAATTATCTGCTCTTCCCTGGCCCCAAGAAAGGTTTAGAAAACCCTGAACTTGAACATGGGCCTTGGGGGCTGTGAAGACATGACTTTGGCTCCTGGGGTTCTGGGTGCGAGCTGTTTCCTGGGATCTGGGAGGCCCTCAAGGGTCCTCTCTGATTGTTCCCACAGCTTGGGATGAGTGGCCGTTTGGGCAGTAAACTCTTGCACTTGAAAGGAGCACATGGCCCTCAGCTCACTGGAGAGCAGAGGCATGCCTGGCTCTCAGAGTCCAAGCCGAGGGAGTCTGGGTGCTGAGACCAGGGTCAGGAATGCAGACAGGTTCCGGAATCTGCACCACCTCTGTGCTGGCCACTGCTGCTACTCTAGCTGGCTTCCCTAGGGATCCGCCTGGAACTGAGCAGGAGATGGAAAGCTGGTATCTGGGGGCAGCAGGGAGGGGGCAACCAAGCTACTCCTCAGTCAGGCTAGAAAGGGGACCTCTCAGTAGCAAAGGAGGGACTTAAATCTTGGCCTGCAAGACTCCTTGTACTACTGGTGATAGCAAGGCTGCCAAAGAATGGCAGAAATTTTGATGAAAAACCGACTTTATAATTCTTCAAATTTTTCACTGGTGAAAACAGAAGCAGCCTCTTGGGTGTGTAACCACTGGGAATAGGATATGGTTTAAGAGAAAGCTAAGGGACAGGATGAGACCTCAGGGACCACTTCCACCAAGTGCTCATTCAGTCTCCATGCAGTGGTTTCCCTATGCCGCGGGTGGCCCTTCTCTCTGTGTTTCCCCATGACAGCCATGTAATACGTAGGAACACATCAATAGAACATTTTGATTCATCTGTGCTGCTCAGATTTGTGAACAGTGATGGTGCACAGACTTTTGGCATTAGACCCTATGAGAACAACAGATACATCAAATAGGAGCCAGCTTTTTAAAAAAATATATAAATTTATTTATTTTAATTGGAGGTTAATTACTTTACAATATTGTATTCGTTTTGCCATACATCAACATGAATTCACCACAGGTATGCACATGTTCCCTATTCTGAACCCCCCTCCCTCTACCCTCCCCGTACCATCCCTCTGGGTCGTCCCAGTGCACCAGCCCCAAGCATCCTGTATCCTACCACCTCTGTGCTGGCCACTGCTGCTACTCTAGCTGGCTTCCCTAGGGATCCGCCTGGAACTGAGCAGGAGATGGAAAGCTGGTATCTGGGGGCAGCAGGGAGGGGGCAACCAAGCTACTCCTCAGTCAGGCTAGAAAGGGGACCTCTCAGTAGCAAAGGAGGGACTTAAATCTTGGCCTGCAAGACTCCTTGTACTACTGGTGATAGCAAGGCTGCCAAAGAATGGCAGAAATTTTGATGAAAAACCGACTTTATAATTCTTCAAATTTTTCACTGGTGAAAACAGAAGCAGCCTCTTGGGTGTGTAACCACTGGGAATAGGATATGGTTTAAGAGAAAGCTAAGGGACAGGATGAGACCTCAGGGACCACTTCCACCAAGTGCTCATTCAGTCTCCATGCAGTGGTTTCCCTATGCCGCGGGTGGCCCTTCTCTCTGTGTTTCCCCATGACAGCCATGTAATACGTAGGAACACATCAATAGAACATTTTGATTCATCTGTGCTGCTCAGATTTGTGAACAGTGATGGTGCACAGACTTTTGGCATTAGACCCTATGAGAACAACAGATACATCAAATAGGAGCCAGCTTTTTAAAAAAATATATAAATTTATTTATTTTAATTGGAGGTTAATTACTTTACAATATTGTATTCGTTTTGCCATACATCAACATGAATTCACCACAGGTATGCACATGTTCCCTATTCTGAACCCCCCTCCCTCTACCCTCCCCGTACCATCCCTCTGGGTCGTCCCAGTGCACCAGCCCCAAGCATCCTGTATCCTGCATCGAACCTGGACTGGCGACTCATTTCATATATGATATTATACATGTTTCAATGCCATTCTCCCAAATCATCCCACCCTCTCCCTCTCCCTCAGAGTCCAAAAGACTGTTCTATGCATCTGTGTCTCTTTTGCTGTCTTGCATACAGGGTTATTGTTACCATCTTTCTAAATTCCATATATATGTGTTAGTATACTGTACTGGTGTTTTTCTTTCTGGCTTACTTCACTCTGTATAATCGGCTCCAGTTTCATCCATCTCACTAGAACTGATTCAAATGTATTATTTTTAATGGCTGAGTAATACTCCATTGTGTATATGTACCACAGCTTTCTCATCCATTCATCTGCTGATGGACATCTAGGTTGCTTCCATGTCCTGGCTATTATAAACAGTGCTGTGATGAACATTGGGGTACATGTGTCTCTTTCAATTCTGGTTTCCTCTGTGTGTATGCCCAGCAGTGGGATTGCTGGGTTGTATGGAAGTTCTATTTGCAGTTGTTTAAGGAATCTCCACACTGTTCTCCATAGTGGCTGTACTAGTTTTCATTCCCACCAGCAGTGTAAGAGGGTTCCCTTTTCTCCACACCCTCTCCAGGATTTATTGCTTGTAGACTTTTGGATCGCAGCCATTCTGATTGGTGTGAAATGGTACCTCATTGTGGTTTTGATTTGCATTTCTCTGATAATGAGTGATGTTGAGTAGCTTTTCATTTCTTTGGAGAAATGTCTATTTAGTTCTTTGGCCCATTTTTTGATTGGGTCTGGAGCCCATCTTTTAAGGAGGAATCCTATCCTGAGATTGGAGGCTACTGAGAGATGGCCAGGCCTCTGGTGGACAGTAGGCAGCTGTTGTGACTCCCCAAGCAGGAAATTGACCCCTATGCCTGGACAGACGGTGACTGGTTTTGCTCAGTGCCAGCTCAGTTCAGTGATATGGCTCCCCTGGACCAGGCTGTGGGCTAAGTGAGGCAGGTCTCACCATGCCTTAAGGAAACTAGCTTCACCAGAGAGGCTCTGGTCAGGACGGAAGGAAGAGAGGTGCTCTTGTGAGGATTAAACGATTCTGGCTTACTGAGACAATGTCTGTACGTTGAATTCCCCCTACACCGACCACCCTAGCTAAAACTGTCTCACTCGACTTAGCAGCTGAATGACCTCACATTCTGGCACGGGCTAGTGACTCCTTTTGCAAGAGTCTATCCTGTCGGAAGTGCCTAAACACTACGCGCCTTATCCTGACACTGAAAACCAGCACCCTATCCTGGCTCCTCTCCAACTTAGCAGGAAGCTTAGGGGCAGGTGTGAACCAGGCGACCACTCCCAGAGAACACAGTCCTCAGTGGTTCAGTGGATGTGGGCACAGCTCAGAGAGTTGCTGGCACTGGGAAGGAGCATACCCAGGGCAGCGGACCAGGGACCACAGGAAGTCCACCCCTGGGTCCGCGGTGATCACAGCGGTGCTTCGGGAGGCCAGCAGAGGGAAGCGCGGCTAGCAGAGGGCTCTGCAGCGGGGGTGAGGCTCTGTGCCAGGCCCACGGGAGCCTCCAGGATTGGATGGCACTGATCTTGCCCGGCCTGAGAGCTCCCGCGTGAAGCCAACTGGCAAGGGAGGGGGCAGGAGATGGGCGGGGCGGGCCAGATCCAGGTGAGGAAAGGTAGTGGGGGCCAGGTGGGACATGGGGGAGGGCGGAGGGGCTGCTGCCCAGGAGCGCCAGAGGGCAGGCTTGGGTCCAGCCAATGGTCTTGAGAGAAAGACGCCACTGGTGCCCACTGAAGAGGGGACTGTGGCCGCAGCCCTGGCCTGGGATTTCCCAGGCAAGAGCACTGGGTTTATGTGCTAGTGGGGTTGAATTCATAGAAAGGGGAAAATGATGCAGATGGGCAAGGGGAACATTTCAGGGGAAGCACTTGAATACCTCAGAGAGGAGACCCCAGTGCTGAGTGAGGAGCTGGCTCTGAAATGAACAGGAGCATACGTTCCATTGTATCTAGAGGGGAAGCTGAGGAAGTACAGATGCAGACAGGTGGTAGAGGCACCATCTGTTTATGAAGGCAGCCACTGGCTGGAGGAAGGGCGGCAGGGGAGAGGAGAGCTGTCAGGAGGCAGCTGTGACATAGCCCTTCTGCAGACTGGGAAGATGAGCTGAGGGAGATGGAACTGGATTGCTGGGCAGCGCTGCGAGCCTGCTTGAGATGTGTAGCCAGGAGCTTAAAAGTGAGATTAACCCAGTGGGGTTGCTGACTTCCTGAGAGTGGGAGAAGTGCTGTGAAGGTTAGGTGAGGCAATACATGGAAAATGTCCAATACGGTCACAAGCAGATGGTGGCTGTTACCTGCTTGAATCTTTACTTTGCTTATCTTTCGTCTATGCAAATGTGACTGAGGAGAGCGCCGTTTAACCACCGGAGGGGAATCTCCTGTGACATATTCTCTAACTGAAGTCCGCCACAGTCTGCAGCTACTTGAAAGTCTAGCTCCTGGTGCGGTTACATTTATATAACTGGACACTCGAGTTATGTTTTTCTAGAAAGAGCCAAACTGTAGCAAGTAGAGCTTTCCATTTCCAGACTAACTCATAATCTTGGACTGGAGGGGCTGGGGCTCTTCCTCAGTGGCAGTTTAAGATTTTGGGAATATCTATTATTACTTGTTTCACTGGCTCTGCTGTAATGGGAATCTACAGACCTAAGATCAGCGGGGAAAATTTCCAGCTTCATAGGTTGTAATTGCTCCCTGACTGCTTGGGCTGTATTATGATACAGATAATAGTAATGGCTGACACTGACAGCTCTTAAAAGTGCCAGGCGCTGCTTAGAAGCACAGTATATGCGTAGTCTTGTTGGATTGTCACCTCAGCTCAACAAGGCAGGTACTATTATTATCTCTATTTTCCAGATGCAAAAGTAGGCTCAGAGGGGTTAAGTAACTTGCCCTAGGTACACATGGTCTGATATCTAGTTTCTGCTGCAGACTTCAACTTTTTTTTTTTTTTTTAAGAACTTAGTCATCACTCATCTATACCGTAGCAGTGGAGCTGGCAAGATAATGGGCTGAAGCAGGTTGACTGGATTCAGAAACTGCCACCTACTAGCTATGTGACTTTGGGCAAATTATTTAACCTCAGTTCCTTTTTTCCTTCTTATCCATGAAATAAGAATAATAATAATACCTATATATAGGATTCTTGTGAGGATCACATGAATTAATATACTTAATAACCCTAAATTAATGCCTGGTTGTGTGAACACTGCACTACGATCTGCCTGGCATTGCAGCCATGGTGGTGTGTCAGCTGACTGACTGACACCCCTAAAATCATTTTCTAAGGTTTCTGCTGCAGGATTGAGGTTGAGTTTGGAAATGCTCTTAACTCAGGGATCATCTTTGGTTTCCCTACTTTTATTACCTCTCTGAGGGAAGCAAACATAATCAGTTTTCTTCTCAGTGCAGAAAACAACTTGGATTTCATTCAGGTTCATCTGACCAGTGATATTCATTTAATTTGTCCTGGCATTGCAATACCATTTCAGTTCAGTTCAGTCTCTCAGTCATATCCGACTCTTTGTGACCCCATGAATTGCAGCACGCCAGGCCTCCCTGTCCATCACCAACTCCTGGAGTTCACTCAAACTCACGTCCATTGAGTCCGTGATGCCATCCAGCCATCTCATCCTCTGTCGTCCCCTTCTCCTCCTGTCCCCAATCCCTCCCAGCATCAGAGTTTTTCCAATGAGTCAACTCTTCACATGAGGTGGCCAAAGTATTGGAGTCTCAGCTTTAGCATCATTCCTTCCAAAGAACACCCAGGGCTGATATCCTTTAGAATGGACTGGTTGGATCTCCTTGTAGTCCAAGGGACTCTCAAGAGTCTTCTCCAACACCACAGTTCAAAAGCATCAATTCTTCGGTGCTCAGCTTTCTTCACAGTCCAACTCTCACATCCATACATGACCACTGGAAAAGCCATAGCCTTGACTAGACGGACCTTTGTTGGCAAAGTAATATCTCTGATTTTGAACATGCTATCTAGGTTGGTCATAACTTTCCTTCCAAGGAGTAAGTGTCTTTTAATTTCTTGGCTGCAGTTACCATCTGCAGTGATTTTGGAGCCCAGAAAAATAAAGTCTGACACTGTTTCCACTGTTTTCCCATCTATTTGCCATGAAGTGATGGGACCAGACGCCATGATCTTTGTTTTCTGAATGTTGAGCTTTAAGCCAACTTTTTCACTCTCTTCTTTAACTCTCATCAAGAGGCTTTTTAGTTCCTCTTCACTTTCTGCCATAAGAGTAGTGTCATCTGCATATGTGAGGTTAGAGGGAAATAAAGCTTGGGGAGGAATGTGATTCCGTTTTGTCCTTACCAGATCAGCAGCCTCTTACAGGGACTTGGTTAGAAAGGACAATGGACTATATAGCTGTGCTGGGCAGGGTGTATGGCAAATGACTGGGTCCAGGGGCCTCACGTGAACATGCTCTAAAAAGATCTGTAAGATCAAGACCTACTGTGATGTGTCACCTCATCTGCTGACTAAAGGCCACTGAGCAGGCTTGGCACAGGAGGCCAGTGAAAGTTCCAAATGGTGCTTTCTGGTGGACAACAAGGAGGCTGAATGCATGGCATAAAGTAATAGTTCCCAGTGGGTCTGCACCGGAATAACTGGGGGAGTTTTATGAAGCTTTGCAAAATGATAGGCTCTGCATCCACAGGTTCTGAAATCAGTAAGTCACGATGGGGTTCTGGACTCAATCTGTTTTTTAAGAGTTCCCTAAATGACTCACATGTGCAATTAGCATGGGATATCATTAATGCAAATCAGTGCTTTTCAGTCCTATGTTTTAAAAATCACTGTTGAGTTAAACTTTTTTAAAAATACTGATGTTCTAGACTCACCCCAAAGATTCTAAGTCAGTTGACTTGGGCCAAGCCTGGACATTTGGTATTGATATTAAAAAAAAAAAAAATCTTCTTAGGTAATTAACCTAGAGCCAGCTTTGAGAATCACGTGGCTTCAGACATCATCTTATCAGGAGAGTAAAGAAAGCTTATATTTCCAAATGTACCCGATGCAGATGTTCAATTTAATCAGTAAGAAAGAAACTATGAATTGATGATTGTTGTTGCTCAGTTGCAGCGTTGTGTCTGACTCTTTGCGACTCCATGGACTGCGGCCCACTAGGCTTCCCTGTCCTTCACCATCCTCAGAGTTTGCTAAACTCATGTCCACTGAGCCGGCGATGCCATCCGACCACCACACCCTCTGTTCTCCTTCTCCTCCTGCCTGCAGTCTTTCCCAGCATCAGGGACTTGTCTAATGAGTTGACTCTTCACATCAGGTAGTCAAAGTATTGGAACTTCAGCTTGGGCATCAATCCTTCCAAAAATTATTCAGGGTTGATTTCCTTTAGGATTGACTGGTTTGATCTCCTTGCAGTCCAAGGAATTCTCAAGAGTCTTCTTCAGCACCACAGTTTGAAAGCAGCAGTTCTTCAGTGCTCAACCTTCTTTATGGTCTAACGTTCACATCCATATATGACTGCTGGGAAAACCATAGCTTTGACTATACGGACCTTTGTTGGCAAAGTGATGTTAACTGCTTTTTAATCTGCTGCTTAGGTTTTTCATAGTTTTTCTTCCAAGGAGCAAGTGTCTTTAACTTCATGGCTTCGGTCACTGTCTGAAATAAGTTAATGATTGAATTAGCATTTATCAGTGGGCAGTGAAAATTTCATCAAGTTTTCCCTGGGGAGGAGAGTTAACATTTACTGAGAACTTTATCTGTAGTCTTAATTTTAGACAGTGACTCCAGGAAGTGTGTATTGTTGCCATGTTGTAGGTGAGAATTTTGGGGCAAAGGGAAGTTAAGTGACTTGTCCCAGATTTACACCCAGATACACGCAGCCCTGTAGTTTATGTTCCATTTCCTCAATGGTTCTCAACTCGATTTGGTGTAGGGATCGGCATTTTTGCAGAGCTCTCCAGATAACTCTGACATGCAGCTGAAATTAACGGTCTCTGCATGCAGCCTTCTGGTGATCTAAATTCATTTTCTTTTGTAACAGCATGCTGTACCTCTGTAGTAAACTGTGACTGGGTTCCTCACCCACACATTCACTTATCTCAGTGTCCTTTGCTTTCTTCCCTGCCTCTTAATAAGTATGTTTTGCGTACCCAGTTTGTGCCATCTTTCTTGGTGTGGAGATGACAAAAATGGTAACAAGACCGATCAAGCCAGCAGCCCCATGGTGCTTATGCTGACTGAGATACACGGTAAACATATAAGCAGATAGACTTAGACTTATTCCATACATACACAAGCAAATTTTAAGGTAATGACAGGTGCTTCTAAGAAAAATAAGCAGGGTACTAAGTGATCCAAACAGCAGTAATGAGCCTTCCAGTTGCTTCACGTTGTTGCCAAAACTGCTTTGTATTGCTTTGTGCGTGTATATTTCATTTCAGCCTTTCTAATAGGTGTGTGATGTATTGTTTTCTTTCGCATTTTTCTGTTGGCCAGTGGTGATGAGCATCTTTTCATCTGTTTGTGCACCATTTGTATTTTTCCTTTGTTAAGAAAAAAATTTTTTTTGAAATTTTTTGCCTGTTTGAAAAAACATTGTGTTGATTTTCTTTTTGAGTTGTAAAACTTTTTATATGTTTGGGATATGCTCTTTTTTTCTAAAATTCCCCTCTTTTCTTTCCAACCCCTTTACTAGAGTTGCCTTTAACATCTGTATTCATATATTTAATTTTAAAAAATTAAAATTTTTTTTTTTTTTTTTTTTTACCATGCCATACAACATGTATAACCTGGTTCCCTGACAAGGAATCGAACCCAGGTACCCTGCATTGGGAGCGTGGAGTCTTAGCCACTGGACTACCAGGGAAATCCCTAACATTTGTATTTGCATCAACAGTGTTTTTAAGGCAATCTAAGTTCTTTCTGTACCTCAGAACTCTTCCATCTTCTACCCATTACCTAATTCTTTTTAGGTAATTATTACATGAGCACAACATACTGGTGCCATAATATATATTAGTTTCCTAGGTTTTCCATAACAGAATACTACAAACTGGATGATTTAAAAAAAGAAAAATTCATTCTTTCACATTTGGAGGCAAAATTCTGAAATTAAGTTGTCCGCAAGCATTGCTGGCTTTAAAGTCTCTATGAGAGAATCTTTCCTTGCCTCCCTCTTTTCATGATTGCCAGTAATCTTTGAGATCCTTGGTTTGTAGACATTTGACTCCAATTTTTGCCTCTGTTATTGCATGGATTTCTTCCTCTGTATCTGTGTCCAAATCTCACTTGCCTTTTAAGGATATCAATCTTTGGGTTAGAAACTCATCCTCTCCTGGTTATACCTGGAAATACCCTGTAAGTTCACATTCACAGATACTGGAGGTTAGGACTTTAAAATAGCTCTTTAAAGGATACAGTCACATAGGAGAAATCTAGATGACCTTGGTTTTGGCAATGAATTTTTTAGACACAACACCACAAAAAGAAGAAAAAACTTACAAACTGGACTTTATTAAAATTAAAAATTTCTGTGAAAGATATTGTTAAGAAAATAAAGACAAGTTGTACACTAGGAGAAAATGTTTGCAAAACACATATCTGATAAAGGCCTTATCATAGGGTTGGAATCATACAGCCAATCTGGAATCATACCTTTTCCGACTGGCTTTTTTCCCAGAGCAACATCCACTTAAGATTCCTCAATATCCATTTCTGGCTAGATAGCTTATTTCTTTTTATCACTGAATAATATTTCATTATGGATATACCATAGGTTATCCATTCTACCATTGAATTACATCTTGATTACTTCCAGTTTTTGCTGATTATGAATAAACCAACTATATTCATTTGAATACACGTTTTTGTGTGGACATAGTCACAGATCAGTTGCGTAAATAACTAGGAGAACAACTGCTGGATCATATGGCAATACTATCTTAAGCTTTATAAGGATCTGCTAAATAGTTTTCTAGAGTGACTGTGCCATTTTGTATTCTCAGCAGTGAATCCACATTCTTGCCAGCATTTAGCATTGTCACGTTTTTGAATTTTAACCATTCTGATAGTTAGCTCTTAACATCTTATTGTTTTATTTTGCAATTCTCTAGTGACATATGCTGTTGAGCATCTTTTCATATGCTTGTTTGCCATTTGTACCTTTTTTTTTGGCCATACTGAGTGTCGTATGGGGTCTTGGTTTCCTGACTGAGGATTGAACCTGTGCCCCCTGAAGTGGAAGCATGGAGTCTTAACCACTGGACTGTCAGGGAATTCCCTGCCATCTGTACATATTCTTGGGTGGAGTGTCAGTTTCATTTTTTTTCCTATTTTAAAATTGGTTTGTTTTCTTATTGATTTTTACAAAAATACTTGTTTATTTATCCCACTCCTGGGCATATATCTGGAGAAAACTTTTAATTTGAAAAGATACATGCATATCAGTGTTCATAGCAGCATTATTTACAATAGTCAAGACATGGAAGCACCTAAGTGTCCATGACAGATGAATGGATAAAGAAGATATGGTATATATAAACAATGGACTGCTGTTCAGCCATAAGAAAGAATGAAACGATGCCATTTTCAGCAACATGGATGGACCTGAAGATTATCACGTTAAGTCAGACAAAGACAAATATATAATGTCACTTGTTTGTGGAATCTAGAATATACAGATGAACTTATTTATAAGACAGAAACAGACTCACAGACATAGACAAATTTATGGTTACTGAAGGGGTAACCATAAGGCAGGGATGAATTAGGAGTTTAAGATTAACAGATACAAACTACTGTATATAAAATGGGCTTCCCTGGTGGCTCAGATGGTAAAGAATCCGCCTGTGATGTGGGAGACCTGGGCTCATTCCCCAGGTTGGGAAGATGCCCTGGAGGAAGGTACGGCAACCCGCTCCAGTATTCTTGCCTGGAGAATCCCCATGGACAGAGGAGCTTGGTGAGCTACAGTCCATGGGGTTGCAGAGAGTTTGACACAACTGGGTGACTAGGCACAGTGCAGCATTTATAAGATAGATAGGCAACAAGCTTCTATGGTATAGCACAGAAAACTGTACTCAAATCCTGTAAGAAGCTGAAAGGGAGAATACTGTGTGTGTGTGTGTGTGTGTGTGTGTGCGTGTGTTTATATAATTGAATCACTTTGGTGCATACCAGAAACTAACACAATGTTAGCTGTAAATCAACTATACTTCAAACAAACTTTAAAAGATCGTATCATTTAAAATATTTTCAGTCATATATTCGGGAGGCAGAAGCTTGGGCATCACTCTTGGTGGGTTTTTTTAACAATAAGATGTTTGACTTTTCAGTGTTATTTCCAGAGGAGGCTCATCACTTACGTTCACCACCTCAGTATCAGTCACAAGGCACTGCTGTCCTTTTATTATTTTTTTTGGCCTTACGGCATGTGAGATCTTAGTTCCCTGACCAGGAATCAAACCCATGTCCGCTGCTTTAGAAGTGTAGAGTCTTAACCACTGAACTTCTAGGGAAGTCCTGATGTCCTTTTATTTTATTTTTTCCCCTGCATCATAGTTTTCTCGTATTTTTTTTAATTTTATTTTTACTTTACAATACCGTATCGGTTTTGCTATACACTGACATGAATCCACCACGGGTGTATACGAGCTCCTGATCCTGAATCCCCCTCCCACCTCCCACCCTATATCATCTCTCTGGATCATCCCTGTGCACCAGCCCCAAGCATCCTGTATCCTGTATCGAACATAGGCTGGCACTTTGTTTCTTACATGATAGTATACATGTTTCAATGCCATTCTCCCAAATCAGCCCACTCTCTCCCTCTCCCTCAGAGGCCAAAAGTCCGTTTTATACATCTGTGTCTCTTGCTATCTCGCATACAGGGTCATCATTACCATCTTTCTAAATTCCATATATATGTGTCAGTATACTGTATTGGTGTTTTTCTTTCTGGCTTACTTCACTCTGTATAATCGGCTCCAGTTTCATCCATCTCATTAGAACTGAGTCAAATGTATTCTTTTTAATGGCTGAGTAATACTCCATTGTGTATATGTACCACAGCTTTCTCATCCATTCATCTGCTGATGGACATCTAGGTTATTTCCATGTCCTGGCTATTATAAACAGTGCTGCAGTGAACATTGGGGTACATGTGTCTCTTTCAATTCTGGTTTCCTCAGTGTGTATACCCTGCAGTGGGACTGCTGGGTCATAAGGCAGTTCTATTTGCAGTTGTTTAAGGAATCTCCACACTGTTCTCCATAGTGGCTGTACTAGTTTGCATTCCCACCAACAGTGTAAGAGGGTTCCCTTTTCTCCACACCCTCTCCAGCACTTATTGCTTGTAGACTTTTGGATCTCAGCCATTCTGATTGGTGTGAAATGATACCTCTAAGGAAACAATTCCATTCACCATTGCAACGAAAAGAATAAAATACTTAGGAATATATCTACCTAAAGAAACTAAAGACCTATATATGGAAAACTATAAAACACTGATGAAAGAAATCAAAGAGGACACTAATAGATGGAGAAATATACCATGTTCATGGATCAGAAGAATCAGTATAGTGAAAATGAGTATACTACCTAAAGCAACCTACAGATTCAATGCAATCCCTATCAAGCTACCAGCGGTATTTTTCCACAGAACTAGATCAAATAATCTCAAGATTTGTATGGAAATACAAAAAACCTTGAATAGCCAAAGCAATCTTGAGAAAGAAGAATGGAACTGGAGGAATCAACTTGCCTGACTTTAGGCTCTACTACAAGGCCACAATCATCAAGACAGTATGGTACTGGCACAAAGACAGAAATATAGATCAATGGAACAAAATAGAAAGCCCAGGGATAAATCCATACACCTATGGACACCTTATCTTTGACAAAGGAGGCAAGAATATACAATGGAGTAAAGACAATCTCTTTAATAAGTGGTGCTGGGAAAACTGATGTCCTTTTAAAAAGAAGAAATCTACCCCCACCCCTTCATAAAAGTAGAATTTTCAAAAAATTCAAAATGTAACTCATTAAAATTTGAAATGAAACTGTGTTAAGGATTTTATTCAATTTATTAGTGAAGCAGCCGGGAAGGTGACAGAGGTGGTTCTGAGAACATTTCAACAATCTAGGTTTTTATACATATTTTGAACAAATGTTAGAGTAAAGTTGCTAGGTCAGATTTTAAAAGCCTGGTGTATGTCCAACAGGGCAATAAATTATAATCTTTGGTATTATCTTTCTTTACCCAGATGCAAATTATTTGTATCCCTACAGGATGAAAATTTATAGGTTAACATGTATTTTTACTAACTCTAGGACTTTTAATCAATAGTAAATAATGAGTTGTACAAAGTACAATCCCTTTATATTATTAAATAATCCTTGGGAGGGCCTTTTAAACACCATTCTCATATAACATTGAAAGGATACACCACCTATGATTTTTGCCTTACTTCCATGTTTTAAATAATCATTCTTAACATACTATATCACAAAGAGGGATGGTATGGGGAGGGAGGAAGGAGGGGGGTTCAGGATGAGGAACACGTGTATACCTGTGGCGGATACATGTTGATGTATGGCAAAACCAATACAATATTGTAAAGTAGTTAACCTCCAATTAAAATAAGTTTATATTTAAAAAAATAAAATATGTTTAAAAATAATAACTTTTAGGTTCAGTTATAGTAACCTTATTTCTGTGGTGGAATGGTAAAGAATCTGCCTGCAGTGCAGAAGATAAGAGTTCGATCCCTGGGTCGGGGAGATCCCCTGGCATAGGAAATGGCAACTCATTCTAGTATTCTACAGAGGAGCCTGGCAGGTTCTGGTTCATGGGCTGGCAAAGAGTCAGACACGACTTAGCAACTAACACTTTCACTTCATTTCGTTTGCAAGTAAACTAATGATAAAAGTCTCCAAACCAAAACAAAACAAAATTCTCTAAATTTTAACCAATAGGAACAATATAACATTATCTTACAGGCCTACTATGGCAAAGATTAGAAGAGAAAAAAATGTTTATCCTATGTGAAGACTGTTTTATAGGTTGAAAATGAACTCCTTGAAGACAGGCTCTGAACTTAATTTTTATCCTTCAATAATGAGTCCCCAGCACCTAATTCAGAATAAGTTTGGCATAAAAGAATTAATTCGCTGATATCAGTTCAGTCATTCAGTTGTGTCCGACTCTTTGTGACCCCATGGGCTGCAGCATGCCAGGCTTCCCTGTCATCACCAACTCCCGGAGCATCCTCAAACTCATGTCCATCTACTGAGTCAGTGATGCCATCCAACCATCTCATCCTCTGTTGTCCCCTTCTCCTCCTGGCCTTCAATTTGCTGAATAACAGTGACTAAACAAATGAGTAATAATATGTTAAAACTGTGAGAACTCGAGTTGTCTAAAATTCCTTTACGTTGTATGTTTGACCAAGTGAAAAACAATTGTGTGCCAGGATATTAATTAGACTGTCTGTCTAACTCTCAGAACACAAGGCTCAGTACCTGGAGAAACATTTACACATCTCTTTTGGGAATGACGACATGTCTTCACCGGAAAACGCTACGGCGGAGTCTGGTAGGTTCTTATGTACTTTGCACTCTGGCGGGTGTGGGGAGCGGGAGAGTCAGGGCAGTGCTTCTCAGGCTGCAAACATGTAGGAACCGCCTGTGAATTTGTGAACCTGCACATTCTGATTCACTGGGCCTGTGGCGGGGCCCAAGATTCTGCATCTCTTAACAAGCCACCATGCTATCAATTATCTTCTGACCTTCTACTTGAGAACCTGATGAAATTTTAATTTTAAAGGAATCTTTTAAAATATAATTTGACTCAGCTCTTTCTTATTAAATCCTATACACTCCATGACTTTGTTTTAGTGACTGGGCAAAGAACAAAAAACAGTATACAACGTGATGAGAATAGCAAAGATTAGACTCTTGTGTTTTATTTTACTCTGATTCAATAATGTTTACTTCTGATTGTACGTGTAACATATATGTATTACAGAAATACCTATGTACTTAAGAAAGTATATAAAAGCACAAAAACACAAAGAAGAAGGATTTTGTATATAATACTAATGCAGCATTTTAATTAGATGCTAACCGTCCCCAGCCGACCCATGTTGTCACTGTCGTGCATGCCTCACACACTAGTAGCTTGCCATCAGTTTCCAGCATTTCTCTTGTACCTTTGTTCATTCCTTCCTTGTTCAGCTTAGCCCTTGGTTGCTCTTCTACGCGGCCCACCCTGTAATCAGTGTGGGTGTTGCTCCCTCCAGCTAGAGGTTTAAGCCAGAGCTCTACAAAGGGCCTTCCCTGCCTGGCTGCCGCTCTCGCCTTGCAGGTCTGACTCCAGAAGTATTCTGGTCCTGTCTGCAATCTGAAAGGCCTGGAGGCTGCTTTCTTTCTCATTGTGATATCACTTACCCATAACATGTATGTTGTTTCCAGTTTTTGTTCCTTTTTATTATAAATACTGTTATTGATTTATTAATAATATTTATAGATTTTGTTCTTTCATTGAATTATTTCTATAGGATGTGTGCTAAGTCGTTTCAGTCGTGTCCAACTCTTTACAGTTCCTCGGACTGTAGCCTGTTAGGCTCCTTTGTCCATGGGATTCTCCAGGCAGAAATACTAGAGTGGGTCACCGTGTCCTCCTCAAGGGGCTCTTCCTGACCCAGGGATCAAACCCGCATCTCTTATGTCTCCTGCATCGGCAGGTGGGTTCTTTACCACTAGCGCCACCTGGGAAGCCCAATTTATTCTTTAGGATAAATGCTCCAGATTGGGATCCTTGAGCTAATGGATCTGAATTTTGTATTAGTTTTTATTATTAGAAGAGTTTAAATCACATTACCAGCAATATATTGGTTATACTGTAATCTCACCACATTTGGTGTTATCATAGCAAAAAGAATTGTGGTTAATTTACTTGTTTTGAAATGATGCCTTGAGCTTCCTTTAATTTACATTGCTGTGTTTACTGTCCAGGATTATTTATTTCCTTTTGTGTAATCTGATTTAAAAAAAAAATCTGCTTGATACTTTTCCCATTTTAAGCTAACTGTGCACTAACCATTTTATCAATTATCTTCTGACCTTCTATTTGAGAACCTGAGGAAATTTTAATTTTAAAGGAATCTTTTAAAATATAATTTGACTCAGCTCTTTCCTATTACATCCTACACACTCCGTGACTTTGTTTTAGCGTCTGGGCAAAGAACAAAAAACAGCATACAAAGAATATTTGTCATTAATTTTCTTAAGACACTTGCAAATTAATATGCAAGTGGCCCAACTGGGTGTGCTTTCTTGAAGAAATTAAAGTAAAATTAGCAATTCTCATATTTTATTGGTAGAACTTTTTAGATTCTGAATGTATTTTTCTATATTCAAAAAGAGCTACATTATGTTATAGAAATTTATAGTTTTATTCTTTATTGCCGCTTAGTGAATTGTCTCTTCTCAAGGAAAGAAGATGGTTCGTAAAATTGAAAAGTTAAACATATGGATGAATTTAAAATCCAAAATAAGAGAGAGACGAAGCAAGAACCGAACTACTTTATTACTTTTTAAAATTTTTATTGGAGTCGAGTTGATTCACAGTATTGCGTAGTTTCAGGTGTGAAGCAGTCATGCATATATCCATTCTTCTTTAGGTGCTTTTCCTGTACCGGCCATTGCATAGCACTGAGTGGAGCTCCCCGTGCTATTCAGCAGGTCTTTACTAGTTATTATTTTATATAGAGAGTCTGTATGTGTCAGTCTCAATCTTCCCGTTCACCTCTTCCCCCCACTCATCTCCCGGGAACCATAAGTTTGTTTTCTACATGCTCTGTCTCCATTTTGTAGATAAGTTCACTTGTACCTTTTTTTTAGATTCCAAATATAAGCAATATCGTATGATATTTGTCTTTCTCTAACTTCACTCAGTATGATGGTTCCTAGGTCCCTGCAGGTTGCTACAAATGGCATTATTTTGTCCTTTTTAAAGGCTGGTAATAGACATCCTGGAATGTGAAGTCAAGTGGGCCTTAGAAAGCATCACTACGAACAAAGCTAGTGGAGGTGATGGAATTCCAGTTGAGCTACTTCAAATCCTGAAAGATGATGCTGTGAAAGTGTGGCACTCAATATGCCAGCATATTTGGAAAACTCAGCAGTGGCCACAGGACTGGAAAAGGTCGGTTTTCATTCTAATTCCAAAGAAAGGCAATGCCAAAGAATGCTCAAACTACCACACAATTGCACTCATCTCACATGCTAGTAATGCTCAATATTCTCCAAGCCAGGCTTCAGCAATACGTGAACCGTGAACTTCCTGATGTTCAAGCTGGTTTTAGAAAAGGCAGAGGAACCAGAAATCAAATTGCCAGTGTCCGCTGGATCATGGAAAAAGCAAGAGAGTTCCAGAAAAACATCTATTTCTGCTTTATTGACTATGCCAAAGCCTTTGACTGTATGGATCACAATAAACTGTGCAAAATTCTGAAAAAGATGGGAATACCTGACCACCTAACCTGCCTCTTGAGAAATCTGTATGAAGGTCAGGAAGCAACAGTTAGAACTGGACATGGAATAAAAGACTGGTTCCAAATAGGAAAAGGAGTACATCAAGGCTGTATATTGTCACCCTGCTTATTTAACTTATATGCAGAGTACATCATGAGAAACACTGGGCTGGAAGAAACACAAGCTGGAATCAAGATTGCCGGGAGAAATATCAGTCACCTCAGATATGCAGATGACACCACCCTTATGGCAGAAAGTGAAGAGGAACTAAAAAGTCTCTTGATGAAAGTGAAAGAGGAGAGTGAAAAAGTTGGCTTAAAGCTCAACATTCAGAAAACAAAGATCATGGCATCTGGTCCCATCACTTCATGGGAAATAGATGGGGAAACAGTGGAAACAGTGTCAGACTTTATTTATTTGGGCTCCAAAATCACTGAAGATGGTGACTGCAGCCATGAAATTAAAAGACACTTACTCCTTGGAAGGAAAGTTATGACCAACCTAGATAGCATATTCAAAAGCAGAGACATTACTCTGCCAAAAAAGGTCCATCTAGTCAAGACTATGGTTTTTCCAGTGGTCATGTATGGATGTGAGAGTTGGACTGTGAAGAAAGCTGAGTGCTGAAGAATTGATGCTTTTGAACTGGGGTGTTGGAGAAGACTCTTGAGAGTCCCCTGGACTGCAAGGAGATCCAACCAGTCCATCCTAAAGGAATCAGTCCTGGGTGTTCATTGGAAGGACTGATGTTGAAGCTGAAACTCTAATACTTTGGCCACCTCACACAAAGTGTTGACTCATTGGAAAAGACTCTGATGCTGGGAGGGATTGGGGGCAGGAGAAGGGGATGACAGAGGATGAGATGGCTGGATGGCATCACTGACTCAATGGACATGAATCTGAGTGAACTCCAGGAGTTGGTGATGGACAGGGAGGCCTGGCGTGCTGTGATTCATGGGGTGGGTCATAAGGAGTTGGACACGACTGAGCAACTGAACTGAACTGAACTGAATAAACAGTAATAGGATGTCATAAATATAAGATGGAATAAGTGGTTATAAAGATGGTAATACTCCATCTTATACATGTGGCACATCTTCTTTATCTGTTCCTCTTTTGATGGACATTTATTGTAGGTTGCTTCTATTGTGTTCCTTTTAAACCACAGAAATCTTTCATTCAGCTCCTTTCCTAGATTTTCATTTGTTTTGATTATGTTTTAAACATATTACTTTAAAAGACTTTGTTAATGCCAACATCTAGAACTCCTGTATGTCTGTTTCTGTTATCTGTTATTTCTCTCATTTCAATGTTGAGGATGTATTGGATGGATAGTAAGTGTGAAAATAGCAGGCTTGTTGACAGGCAGTGGCAGTAATTAAGACAAATGGTGACAACTTGGACAATGGTAGTGGCATTGCAAGAGGAGAGCGAGATTCAAGAGTTCAGAAAATAAGGTGCTCCCACAGGTGGGAACGGGGCAAGAAGCTCTATGTCCTAGAGGAGGGAGCAATATTAACATATGTATAATAGTTGGGATTACCTTATCAAGAAGATTTGTTTCCACTCCCCTACTTATTTATTTATTTATTTGCTTATATCAGTATCAGAGAAGGCAATGGCACCCCACTCCAGTATTCTGCCCTGGAAAATCCCATGGATGGTGGAGCCTGGTAGGCTGCAGTCCATGGGGTCACTAAGAGTCGGACATGACTGAGCGACTTCCTTTTCACTTTTCCTTTCATGCACTGGAGAAGGAAATGGCAACCCACTCCAGTGTTCTAGCCTGGAGAATCCCAGGGATGGGGGAGCCTGGTGGGCTGCCGTCTATGGGGTCGCCCAGACTGAAGCAAATTAGCAGCAGCATATCCATATGGACTCGTGCATATATATTTTATAATTTATATTATAATCTTGTTATGTTTTTTATTTTGTTCCAATTGTTCCAGTCTGGGCCCTTGGGAGCTCTCTCAGCTTGGCTCCTGCGTCTCTCTGACATAACCCATCCTTTTGTTTTCTGAGCGTCTAATGGCTTGACTGCATGGTAAGATACTCCAGGCTTATCTCACAGCATCTGAACGTTGCTGTCACATGTACTTTTGTCCTATTTTCTGGCTGTGAATAAGTTTTGCAGCACTCAGTCCCTCATGGGCAGAAGTGAAAGTCAGTGGTAGGTTATTCTAATTTTCATTTCTTTATTAACTGATGATGGACAGGTTTTCATACATTTATTAGTGTTTATTCTTCTATGAATTGCTTATTAATAATTCCGCTAGACATTTTTTTCCATGAAACTGACCTCCGTAGCATTTGAAGCTCCTTCTTAGGTTTGCAGAGCTCACTGTTGTTTAAGTCTTGATATGAGGCTCTACTGGCAGTAATATCCAATGTCAGGGGCTTTAGGGAGCTATGGTGCAGTTTTAACATGCATTATCAGGAGTGTTAGGCTTGTATCCCGCAGCGTTCAGAGGACCATATCTTATTGCTCAGTTGTTTTTTTTTTTTTTTCCAGTGGTTAAAGGAGTTTCCCAGAGGACATGAGGTAAATTTTCTCTATCCTCAAATCAGTAATAGTTGGTTGCTCTTCTTATTGAATTTTAAGAATTCTTTATATATCCTAGATAAATTTTGTCATCAGTTATATCATTTTCCCCAAGTAAATGCTAATTTTTTGATACTATTTTTTAAATGAATATTCAAATATCAGCTTTTTCTTATATAAACTATGCTTTCATGATTCCAAAATCTGTCTCTACTCTGAAATAATAAAAAGTCTCTTTTCTTTTGTATATTTTGATTTTTGATCTTATGCAGTGAGGAAGGGATATGATCTTTCTTTCATGGTAGGTAAACCAATTGTCACAGCCTCATTTATTTTATTTCATTTTTCTGGTGTGCAGCCTATACTTTTTTTATTTTTATTTTTTAATTTTAATTGGAGGCTAATTACTTTACAATATTGTGGTGATTTTGCCATACATTCACATGGATCAGCCATGGGTGTACATGTGTTCCTCCTCCTGACACTCCCCCCCACCTCCCTCCCCATCCCATCTCTCAGGATCATCCCAGTGCACCAGCCCTAAGCACCCTGCCTCATGCATGGATTTCTGTGTGTTAATTTTATAGCCTGCAACTTTACTGTATTCATTAATCAGTTCTAGTGATTTTCTGGTGGAGTCTTCAGTGTTTTCTACGTAGAGGATCACGTCATCTGTAAACAGTGGGAGTTTTACTTCTTCTTTTCCAATCTGGATTCCTTTTATTTCTTTTTCTGCTCTGATTGCTGTGACCCAAACTTCCAAAACTATGTTGATAGTAGTGGTGAGAATGGGCATCCTTGTCTTGTTCCTGACTTTAGGGGAAATGCTTTCAATTTTTCATCACTGAGGATAATTTTGCTGTGGGTTTAGCATATGTGGCTTTTATTATGTTGAGGTATGTTGCTTTCTGGAGAGTTTTTTTTTTTATCATAAATGGATGTTGAATTTTGTCAAAGGCTTTCTCTGCATCTATTGAGATAATCATATGGTTTTTATTTTTTAGTGTGTTAATGTGGTGTATCACATTGATTGATTTATGAATATTGAAGAATCCTTGCATCCCTGAGATAAAGCCCACTTGGTCATGATGTATCATCTTTTTAATATGTTGTGGGATTCTGTTTGCTAGGATTTTGTTAAGGATTTTTGCATCTATGTTCATGAGTAATATTGGCCTGTAGTTTTCTTTTTTTGTGGCATCTTTGGTTTTGGTATTAGAGTGATGGTGGCCTCATAGAATGAGTTTGGAAGTTTGCCTTCCTCTGCAATTTTCTCAAAGAGTTTGAGTAGAATAGGTGTTAGCTTTTCTCTAAATTTTTGGTAGAATTCAGCTGTGAAGCCATCTGGTCCTGGGCTTTTGTTTGTTGGAAGATTTCTGATTATGGTTTTGATTTCTGTGCTTGTGATGTGTCTGTTAAGATTTTCTGTTTCTTCCTGGTTCAGTTTTGGAAAGTTACACTTTTCTAAGAATGTGTCCATTTCTTCCAGGTTGTCCATTTTGTTGGCATGTAGTTGCTGATCATGTCTCTTGTGATCCTTTGTATTTCTGTGTTGTCCCCATTTAGTCCTTTCCCCGCTCTAATCTGCACTGCCATTGTTATCAAATGGCAGATGCTCTTACATGCTGAAGACTTTCTGAATCTCAGTTCCTTTATATTGACCTGCTTTTCCGTCCTTACACCAATTTACAGTTTTGATGACTTTAGTTTATAATAAGTATTGCTATCTTATAGGGCAAATTACACCCAGTGTGTTCTCCTTTTCCGGAATTGTTTTTCCTGTTCTTAGATTTCTGTTTCCTAGTTTGTTTACACATACACACACACACACACACACACACACACACACACGCAAATACCCCCACACATCCTACTTGAATATTTATCAGATTTGCATTGAATTTGTGGTTTAATTTAGAGGATACTTACCATTATTATGATAGGAGCTTTCATTTGTATGACATATAGGTTATTTGTTCTATTTTTATAACTTTTAACAAAATTTTGCAATTTTCACTATATATTTTTGGTTTGGTCTATTTCTAGTTACCTTGTATTTTTGTTGCTATTGTGAGTGACATATTTTCCGTTGTTGCAGTATCTGGTTGTTGGCCTGTGAATGATCCTAATTTATTGACCTCATGTCAGCTCTTCCATCAGACTTCCTGATTGTCACTAGTATTTGACCTCGGAGTCTCTTTAATTTTCTGTGCAGCTCAGTTCAGTCGCTCAGTCGTGTCCGACTCTTTGCGACCCCATGAATTGTAGCCCACCAGGCCTCCCTGTCCATTACCATCTCCCAGAGTTCACTCAGACTCACGTCCATCAAGTCCGTGATGCCATCCAGCCATCTCAGCCTCCGTCATCCTCTTCTCCTCCTGCCCCCAATCCCTCCCAGCATCAGAGTCTTTTCCAGTGAGTCAGCTCTTCGCATGAGGTGGCCAAAGCACTGGAGTTTCAGCTTCAGCATCATTCCTTCCAAAGAAATCCCAGGGTTGATCTCCTTCAGAATGGACTGGTTGGATCTCCTTGCAGTCCAAGGGACTCTCAAGAGTCTTCTCCAACACCACAGTTCAAAAGCATCAATTCTTCGACACTCAGCCTGCTTCACAGTCCAACTCTCACATCCATACATGACCACAGGAAAAACCATAGCCTTGACTAGACGGACCTTAGTTGGCAAAGTAATGTCTCTGCTTTCGAATATACTATCTAGGTTGGTCATAACTTTTCTTCCAAGGAGTAAGCGACTTCTAATTTCATGGCTGCAGTCACCATCTCCAGTGATTTTAGAGCCCCTCAAAATAAAGTCTGACAATGTTTCCCCATCTATTTGCCATGAAGTGATGGGACCAGATGCCATGATCTTCGTTTTCTGAATGTTGAGCTTTAAGCCAACTTTTTCACTCTCCTCTTTCACTTTCATCAAGAGGCTTTTTAGCTCCTCTTCACTTTCTGCCCTAAGAGAATTACAATATTTGCAGATAACAATACAATTTACTTGCTTTTCCCCCAGATTATGTCTTTAATGTTAAATAAGTAGTAGGCTTTCTTATATTTTCTTTAAAACAATGAGAATGTGTCTAAAGCTTTGCCATTAAGGATACAGTTGGTTCAGCATTTTGATTAAGTAAACTTGTCTATAAATTAAAGAAGTTTTCTTCTGTTTCTACCTTGAAATACTATTGAATTTTTCACATGATTTTTTTATGTTTGGATGATAATAGGATTTCTGTCCTTTCTTTTGTTAACATTTGTTAAGATGCCAATTTGCACTGACAGATTTTTGTGAACCTGAGCGTGCCTTGCATTCTCGCGATAACTCTCCGTCTATGCGTTTTCCCCACTGCATCATGCAGTAGTGTTTTATTTAGGGCTTTTGCAGCTGTGTTCTTTTTTGAAATTGGCTCATAATTTTTCTTACTTGTATTTTACATGCATTGTTTTCATGTCAGAATTTGCTAACCTTTTAATATAAATGAAATATCAGTACTTAAAATTTTTGTTAAAACAGTTTGCATAAGAAAGAGAGTTTTGTTCATTGGAAATTTGATAAATATCATTTGGGGGTCTATTTGGGTCCAGATTCCTTTTTCCTCCAGAGTGTGAGACTTTTTATTATTCGTTTAACTTTCTAAGTAGTTATACTATTCAGACTTTCTGTATGTTCTTGAGTAGATTTTGATAATTTATAATTTTATAAAAGTTTCCATTTAATCAAGTTTGTCTCATTGAATTTTCTTCTTAGTTCTTAAAATGATAGTTGGATTTGTGGTTGTGTCTTTTTTTTTTTTTCATTTTTGCTATTTGTAGTGAAACAAGTTTGTATATTTTTAAGTCTTTGATTTCAGAGAAACAACTTTTGATTTGTTGATTATTCTGTTATATTGGCTTATTTTCTATTTGTTATTTTCCTTTATGATATCCTTCTGTTTTGCGAGATTTCCTCAGTTATTCTTGGCCCTTGTTATTGAATACAAAACACATTTTTGTCATTTCTTCTGTCTTTTAAACACTGTTTTTTGAACTATACATTTCCCCATTAAACATTTCCTTAGCTACTTCATGTTAGTTTTAATGTGTTGTTTTTCATTGATATTTCTTAATATATACTTAGAAAATTAATTCATGATATAGTTCACAATTTCTATTTGATTTCCTTTTTTGACACATTCAGAAATGCCTTTTTCCATTTCTACAGTACTTGTTTACTATGCTTTACTTTTATTGTTGATATTTTAATATGCAATGTTATAAATTTCTAAATCATAATCTTTAAGTTTACCATGATACAAGAAACAGTACTCTGAGTGCTCAGTTCTAAGGTCAGAGAAAAATAACTCCTTTGGTTTCTATGAAAGGTTCTGTGGAGTAAATTAACAGAGTAATTAACCAAAAATCTTAAAATAAAGCCAATAGTGAGTTTCCTAGGGGTGATTCATACAACATTATTCAATAAAGTCTAAAACAAATTTCTATGTACACTAACATATTTCTTATTTATTATTAACACAAAATGTAAAAGGAAACTTATATAACACGCTATTCTTTACCCAAGAAACAGACTGTGAAACACAGGAGAAGTGAATTCTATGGATCCCAATGCATAGGTTCTGTGAGTGGTATATATTTAGAATTTTCCTGAAGAGTAATTTACTGAGTAATATGAAAGCAGGAATGAAGGGACTGCTCAAAAATCCACTTTCTGAGGAAAATCCCAAAGGTAGGCTCATGTTTGCTAAGTTTTTTTTCAAGGCAAGTTGAAAAGTGATTAATATAGGAGATCAAGATGAGGTAACTCTAAAATGGAAAAGTAGATGAAAGTTCCTCTTGTGTAACTTGACTTTTCTCACTAAGTTTCAACCTGTCCTCTGTAACCCTTTAATTTAATCAGTTCTTTCCTTTTCTTTGTTCGGGAGAAGATCAGAAAGGAAAGGACTCTGATATGAAAAACCCGAATGTGTCTTTGCCTCTATCACCTCACGATGACCTTCCCTCGTCAAGTCATGACGACCTGCATTCATCAAGTTATGAAGACCTACATTATTCCTCAAGTCAGGAAACAGCACCTGGACTAGTGAATTATAAGGTAAACCTAGAAGAAGAGGGGTCTCTGCTAATTGGTTGTGTTGTTGTTCAGTTACCCAATCATGTCAGACTCTTTACCACCCTGTGGACCGCAGCACACCAGGCCTTCCTGTCCCTCACCATCTCCTGAAGCTTGCCCAAGTTCATGCCACTGCATCAGTGATGCCATCCAGCCACCTCATCCTTTGAGACCCTCTTCTCCTGTGCTAGACCTTTCCCAGCATCAGGGACTTTTCCAGTGAGTCAGCTGTTCCCATGAGATGACCAAAATACTGGAGTTTCAGCTTTAGCGTCAGTCCTTCCGACAAGTATTCAGGGTTGATTTGATCTCCTTGCTGTTCAAGGGACTCTCAGGAGACGTCTCCATTACCACAGTGTGAAGGCATTAGTTCTTCAGTGCTCTTCCTTATTTACAGTCCAGCTCTCACAACCATATGTGACCACTGGAAAAACCATAGCTTTGACTAGACCTTAGTTGGCAAAGTAATGTCTCTGCTTTTTAATATGCTGTCTAGGTTGGTCATAGCTTTTCTTCAAGGAACAAGTGTCTTTTAATTTCATGGCTGAGTCATCATCTGCAGTGATTTTGGAGCCCAAGAAAATAAAGTCTGTCACTGTTTCCATTGTTTCCCCTGTTTGTCATGAAGTGATGGGACCAGATGCTATGATCTTAGTTTTTTGAATATTGAGTTTTAAGCCAGCTTTTTCACTCTCCTCTTTCACTTTCATCAAGAGGCTCTTTAGTTCCTCTTTGCTTTTTGCCATAAAGGTAGGGTCATCTGTACATCTTAGGTTATTGATATTTCTCCCGACAATCCTGATTGCAACTTGTGCTTTATCCAGCCCAACATTTCTCATGATGTACTCTGCATATAAGTTAAATAAGCAGGGTGACACTATACAGCCTTGAGGCACTTCTTTCCCAGTTTGGAACCAGTCCATTGTTCCATGACTGGTTCTAACTGTTACTTCTTGACCTGCATACAGGTTTCACAGGAAGCAAGTAAGGTGGTCTGGTATTCCTATATCCCTAAGAATTCTCCAGTTTGTTGTGATCCAAACAAAGGATTTGGCATAGTCAATAAAGCAGAAGTAGATGGCTTTCTGGAATTTTCTTGCTTTTCTGTGATCCAATGGATGTTGGCAATTTGATCTCTGGTTCCTCTGCCTTTTCTAAATCCAGCTTGAACATTTGGAAGTTCACGTATTGTTGAAGCCTGCCTTGGAGAATTTTGAGCATTACTCTGTTAGCAAGTGAGATGAGTGCAATTGTGTGGTAGTTTGAGCATTCTTTGGCATTGCCTTTCTTAGGGATTGGAATGAACTGACCTTTTCCAGTCCTGTGGCCACTGCTGTGTTCTCCAAATTTGCTGGCATATTGAGTGCATTATCATCTTTTAGGATTTTAAACAGCTCACCTGGAATTCCATCACCTCCACTAGCTTTGTTCGCAGTGATGCTTCCTAAGGCCCACTTGACTTCACATTCCAGGATGTCTGGCTCTAGGCGAGTGATCTCACCATCGTGGTTATCTGGGTCATTAGATCTTTTCTGTATGGTTCTTCCGTGTATTCTTGCCACCTTTTCTTAATATCTTCTGCTTCTGTTAGGTCCCTACCGTTTCTGTACTATGAAAAGGGAAATGCATTTTCATCTTGTGGGTGCCTTGCACTTTTTTCTTCTCTGATCTCTTGGAGCTTTGGGACTTCAATCATGTTGCTGTCCTCATATTCACTTCCAGTAGGTTCCAGAATTAATGGAGATAAAAATCAGTACCCAGAGCAGGAACTGTCTCTCCCACTTTCCCAATTTGATTGCCACTGCCACCCAGGGCTAACGGGTGTGCTCCTGCGTTGAAAAAAATCATTGTAGTTTGATTGTTCTTGCATGTAGAGGTCTGCATTCCTCTGTGACATGTAAGATGGCCACATCAAAGCAGCCACCACATTTGTGGTCTTTCTTAGTGTAATCCAGGGTTCTCAGTTCTGCTGTTGATACCTCTCTCTGATCTGAATGATTTTCTACTTGGAGAAATATTTGGAAGTAAGAAACTTCATAGAATGTCTTAAGCAGATCCTTTATATGACCATACTTGACTGCCTCCTAGAATTGAGTATATCTTATTTTTTTAATTTTTTAAAAATAATTTATTTAAAGAAAATATATATGAATTTTTTTTAGGAACTGAATATATTTTATGGTTTGGATTTTTCCTCTGTATTTTATGACTTAACTTTCCTAGGATGAGTTATGATATTCTTTAAAATTTCCTTTTAGAAAAGAATATCTTAGAATACTCCTGGGTGTTTTTAGAATATGTTGTGAAAATCAGCTAGTTTTATTAGAATTTGCCTAGCTTACATTTCGTGAATTAATTTGGTGTTATAGTCACTTGATAGCCTTTCAGTTATGATGCTGTCCCTAGGAACTAGGAACTAGGAACTAGACTTCATAGACTTGTGTGTTGATTACTAGATTTAGTAGATAGATAAATACATTTTAATTCCAACACTCATTTGAAAGGTGAAAAAACTAAGTCCCAGGGAGCTGAAATGATTTGTCTGTGATCATACAGCTCTTCATGTCACAGAAAAAAAGACTAGAAGCCAGGCTTCAGTCTCTTAGCGTGACTATTTTCAAGTGACACTCATAAATCTTTGGCATATGTAGTGCAGAACAGTTGACTTAGGCTCCTTGGGAAAATGTATCCAATCTTTTCTTTGACATTAATTTGACAAAAAGAGCACTCTCCTAAAAGACCTGGCATCTTGATAATTTAAAATATTTCTCCTTGTGCCTTCTTGGCATTGTTAACCAAATCACATTTCATTCCATCAAAGACATGTTAGAGTCCTGAGTGAACTGTATTTGAATTCCAGCTATCTAGAACAGTTTGCTTCTTTGATAAATATCATCTAGTTTATCTTGAAGCATGGCTTGAAGTATATCTCAGGTTTAAATTATGCTAGGACTTCTCACTCAGGTGATGTCACTTTTTCTTAGCAAATGAGTTGTAAACAAATGGTTTTTTAGCATGTCTCTTTGGAGATGAGAGGGGTCTTGTCAAAGTGTAGGCATGGCCCCATTTCTTTTTTGCATATCTTTTTCTTGAGGATGGTCTTGATCCCTGTCTTGTGTACAATGTCACAAACCTCTGTACGTAGTTCATCAAGCACTCTATCAGATATAGTCCCTTAAATCTATTTCTCACTTCTGCTGTATAATCGTTAGGGATTTGATTTATGTCATGCCTGAATGGTCTAGTGGTTTTCCCTACTTTCTTCAATTTAAGTATGAATTTGGCAATAAGGAGTTCATGATCTGAGCCACAGTCAGCTCCAGGTCTTGTTTTTGCTGTTTAGAGCTTCTCCATCTTTGGCTGCAAAGAATGTGGGCAATCTTATTTCAGTGATGACCATCTGGTGATGTCCATGTGTAGAGTCTTCTCTTGTGTTTTTGGAAGAGAGTGTTTGCTATGACCAGTGAGTTCTTTCGGCAAAACTCTATTAGCCCAATAGCAAGGAGAGATAAGAAAGCCTTCCTCAGTGATCATTGCAAAGAAATAGAGGAAAACAATAGAATGGGAAAGACTAGAGGTTTCTTCAGGAAATTTAGAGATACCAAGGGAACATTTTATGTAGAGATGGGCTTGATAAAGGACAGAAATGGTCTGGACCTAACAGAAGCAGAAGATATTACGAAGAGGTGGCAAGAATACATGGAAGAACTGTACAAAACAGATCTTCACGACCCAGATAATCACGATGGTGATCACTCACCTAGAGCCAGACATCCTGGAGTGTGAAGCCAAGTGGGCCGAAGGAAGCATAACTGTGACCAAAGCAAATGGAGGTGATGGAATTCCAGTTGAGCTATTTCAAATCCTAAAAGATGATGCTGTGAAAGTGCTGCACTCAATATGCCAGCAAATTTGGAGAACGCAGCAGTGGCCACAGGACTGGACAAGGTCAGTTTTCATTCCAATCCCAAAGAAAGGCAATGCCAAAGAATGCTCAAACTACCACACAATCGCACTCATCTCACATGCTAGCAGAGTAATGCTCAAAATTCTCCAAACTAGGCTTCAGCAATATGTGAATCATGAAATTCCAGATGTTCAAGCTGGTTTTAGAAAAGGCAGATCAAATTGCCAGCATCCGCTATATCATCAAAAAGGCAAGAAAATTCTAGAAAACCATGTACTTCTGCTTTATTGACTATTCAAAAGCCTTTGTATGGATCACAATAAACTGTGGAAAATTCTGAAAGAGATGGAAATACCAGACCACCTGACCTGCCTCCTGAGAAATCTGTATGCAGGTCAGGAAACAACATTTAGAACAGGACGTGGAACAGCAGACTGGTTCCAAATAGGAAAAGGAGTACGTCAAGGCTATATATTGTCACCCTGCTTATTTAACTTATATGCAGAGTACATCATGAGAAATGCTGGGCTGGAAGAAACACAAGTTGGAATCAAGATTGCTGGGAGAAATATCAATAACCTCAGATATGCAGATAGACACCACCCTTATGCCAGAAAGTGAAAAACTAAAGAGCCTCTTGATGAAGGTGAAAGAGGAGAATGAAAAAGCTGGCTTAAAGCTCAGCATTCAGAAAACAAAGATCATGGCATCTGGTCCCATCACTTCATAGCAAACAGATGGGGAAACAGTGGGAGAGTTTATTTTTGTGGGCTCCAAAATCACTGCAGATGATGACTGCAGCCAAGAAATAAAAAGACGCTTGCTCCTTGGAAGGAAAGTTATAACCAACCTAGACAGCATATTCAAAAGCAGAGACATTACTTTGCCAACATAGGTCCATCTAGTCAAGGCTATGGTTTTTCCAGTGGTCATGTATGGATGTGAGAGTTGGACTGTGAAGAAAGCTGAGTGCTGAAGAATTGATGCTTTTGAACTGTGGTGTTGGAGAAGACTCTTGAGAGTCCCTTGGACTGCAAGGAGATCCAACCAGTCAATCCTAAAGGAAATCAGTCCTGGGTGTTCATTGGAAGGACTGATGTTGAAGTTGAAACTCCAATATTTTTGCCACCTGATGTGAAAAGCTGACTCATTTGAAAAGATCCTGATGCTGGCAAAGATTAAAGGCGGGAGGAGAAAGGGATGACAGAGGATGAGATGGCTGGATGGCATCAGCGAGATGAACAAGAGTTTGAGAAGACTCCGGGAGTTGGTGAGGGACAGGGAGGCCTGGTGTGCTGCAGTCCATGGGTCACAAAGAGTCAGACATGACTGAGCGACTGAACTGAACTGATATATTAATGGATAATAAGACTTAATATAATGAAGATAACAGTTTTTCTTAATTTAAAATATGAAGTTAATTTAACCTAGTTTTAATACAGATTTCAAATTTTGTGTGTTTGTAGGTGAGGGAGAGAGATTTAATCAGCTGAATCAAACTTGGGGAAACAGAAGGCCAAAAATATGAAGTATGAGGAAAGGAAGGCAAAGTGTGTATGTGGTGGAATGAAAACTGGGATAACTGCAGATTATCAAGACTCATTATAAACCTTAAGAATTGAGGAAATGTGGTAGTCATTTAGGAAGTGGCAAATAAGATGAAACTGCTTAGAGATTACAGAAGATGACCTATGTATATATGGGAACTTTTCTGTGACAGGTGGCATTGTGAATAGAATGGTCTGTGCAATTTATGGTGCGGGTACAATTGGTTATTCCAAGAGGAAAAATAGTGCTTTGAATTGCTAAGACTAAAAACTCATATACAACAGCTAGACAGTGGTGATAGGTTGTACTGAAAGGGTTTTTTTTTTTTGAAAATTTGGGGTGAAGGTGTGGCAGGAAAAGTTAAAGTCCCATTTACTAATGAAATCACAGCGTGACGAATTCAGGGACTGGCTAGTGACGCAGTACAGTTCAGTCACTCAGTCATGTCCGATTCTTTGTGACCCCATGGACTGCAGAACACCAGACTTCCCTGGCCATCGCCAACCAGACCAGCTTGTGATTTATCCAGCCTGGCATTTTCCCATGATGTACTCTGCATATAAATTAAATAAGCAGGGTGACGATGAACAGCCTTGTACTCCTTTCCCAATTTTGAACCTGTCTGTTTCTCCATTCCAGTTCTTACTGTTGCTTCTAGACCTGCATACAGGTTTCTTAGGAGACAGGCAAGGTGATCTGGTATTCCCACCTCTAAGAATTTTCCACAGTTTGTTGTGATCCTCACAGTCACAGGCTTTGTGTAGTCAGTGAAGCAGAAGTAGTATTCTTCTGGAATTCCCTTATTTTCTCCATGATCCAACGAATGTTGCCAATTTGATCTCTGGTTCCTCTGCCTTTTCTAAACCCAGCTTGTACATCTGGAAGTTTTCAGTTCATTTACTGCTGAAGCCTAGCTTGAAGGGTTTTGAGCAGAACCTTACTAGTATGCAAAACGAATACAATTTAGGGTAGTTTGAATATTCTTTGGCATTGCCCTTCTGACCTTTTCCAGACCTGTGACCACTGCTGAGTTTTGCAAATTTGCTGACATATTGAGTGCAGCACTTTAACAGCATCCTCTTTTAAGATTTTAAATAGCTCAGCTGGGATTCCATCACGTCCACTAGTGGTTATTTATGTGAAGTTAAAACTTAATAAGTTATATGTTTTGACTTATACTGCAAAACGAATGTGCTTGATAAGAGTTCTAGGTAGTTATTCCATTAATATGCTTGCATTTAAAATTGATTGTGCCTGGGTCCCTGTTCTAGAATGTCAGCTGTATATATGCCTACAAGCATATATATACCCACAAGAAGTATTTCAAGTCTAGGAAATTTCTTGGAATTAAGCAAAACACATACACATGGATATGGACTAAGAAGAGGGGAAAGGATTAATGTTTCACAAAATAAGAATCATCAAAAGAGATGACTCTTCAAAAAAGATGACAAGACATAACATAGTGTGTGGCTGGAGACACTGCCTAAGAAATAGCTGGGAGCTGAGGGTGGAAAATTAGGCAGAGGCCAGACCGTGGCAGGCCTTCTGGCCTTGGGACCTGCTGTTCCTTTTGCTCAGGAGGCTTTCCTGTCTCTCTGTCTAACTTTCCTTCTGTCTTTTAGGTGCATGGTGATTAGGCATCACCATGCTTTGCTGCTGCATCATTGTTTATCACAGATGTAGCTTGTATATGTTTGCTTGTGCGTTTTCTCTTTCCCCATGAGAGTGTATACGTTCCACCAGGGCAGAGCACATCACGCCTTTTTTTCAGTGTTTTGTCTGTGGCACTTAGAACAGTGTCTGCATTATTTGCACCCCAGAAAAGAACTGTCAGATGAGAGGGTTAATTGAAGCAGAATTGAGGGCAAGAATATTGATTACTGAGTCCTTATTTTAAGGTGTTTTTTCCTTTAGTTATATTCCGTTTGTTTACCAGTGCTCTGGGTTGTGTACAGGACAATGCAAAGTCAGCAGTGTGGACCAAAGTCCATTCAGTAGCACAGCATCTCATGGCAGAGACATACCTAGAATCACTGCATTAAATTACACAAGCACTGAAATAAAGATGAATAATCTTTATTTATTAGTGTGTTAGTAATCTTATATTAACAATAAGCTAAATGAGATAAGCACTCATTGTAAGAATCTCCTCTGGGCTGCAATAATAACCTTTTTTTTTTTTTTAGAGAAATAAGCTTTCTTGTAATGAACTTTTAGAAAATAATTTGTATGATTAAAACTTGGGTGATTCAATAGAAATAATTTATATGTGCATGGTACGCTACATGCTGTTTTGATGGACTGGAAAATACTGAAAGGGAGATATACATTTCAAGTGATTTTCTAAGAGGAGAGATCACACCATGATTGTGATTTAATTCTATTATTGAAGATCTTACTGCTCTTCTTGAGAAGCTATAGAAATAATTTTCTCTTAAACTTTTGGTTCCTAAAATATTGCTATGATTTTTTTCATACGCCTATAGGTTTTTCAAAATGAGGTTAACTCAAGGAAGCTAAAAGTCTTTTTTCGAGATTTCCAGCATAGTGATGATTTTGAAGATCGGTTTAAAGATGAGGCTGAAAGGTATAACTCATATACTTACTTACTAAGTTTTCTGCTTATTCATATTCATAGTTAGACCTTTGAGTGGAGGCTGAACAATGGCCATCAAATGTTTGGTCACTTTAAAAAATATAGTACTTTGCAGTAAGTACAATCTGACTTACCTAGAAATAGGATGTATTTATGATCTCATAAATATGATATTAACACAAGAAAAAGGTATTCCTAAAGAATTCAGTTTCTCTATCATCCCAACAATTACCGTTCCTAAACCTTTGTAAGTGTGTTGTGAGTTCTTGGATGGGACAGTGTACTTGAATTAAGGTAAAGCTTAGTACACAACTAAGTTTTATAAGACATTACATGTTTCCAGAAAGAAAATAGTGTATACTAGAAATGGAACTATTAGCATGGTGAATACTATATATGAAAAAAATGTAAAAACTCAGAGAAAAAGTAAATTTCCATTAGAAACAAAAGAAACAGCAACTTTAATGCTTATAAAATATTCAAATTTAGGTGTTATGTACAAAGACATTAAATAAGAAAATATTTTATTGAGTCATATTTTCTTAGAGATTTGTAAGTAATATCAGCTACAGTCACTGGAAGAGCATAGTATACCGCTGTATAAACAACTTTCAGAAGTGCATTAGAGGAGCAAGAAATACCATCAACTCAAAAGTGTTTTGAGATAATATCATATGTTACTAATATATACTAATTATTAGATACTAATTACATACTAGGCACTGTTCACAAATACAAAATATTACCAGTTCTTGTTCTGTAGTTTACTGTTGGGGCCTAGACACATAAAAGGCAAAGTTAAATACAGTAGTAAATGCTGTTATAGAATCAGAGTCCAAGGACTGTGGCTACAGAAGACAAAAACTGTGCAAGGGGGAGAGTCCCTTTGAGGAGAAGAGATTTTGGTTGGGTTTAGGACCTTAAATAAACAGAGATTCAGCAGGTGAAAAGCAAGGGAAGAAAATTTCAAGCTGTGGGAAGTTTGAGCAAAAATAAGGAGCCGTGAAAATATCTTATTATTGGTGAGAAATGTTATGTGTCAAGAGTTATAGGGTATACGTTTCTTGGAATGCCAGGAAGCTTGGGAAGTTGAGAGGCAGAACAGAAAATATAATGTGGGCCATAGTTTGAATGAATGAATATATGTGAAACCAAGGAGCACACATTTTATTCAGTCTGTTAGAATGAAAATGAAGCACAGAAGGAGTCTTTTTGCATCTTCCTGTCTGTCTATCAATCATATATCTATCTATTATCTATCAGGATGGAGGCTTGATGGTGAAAGACAGCTGGTAGAAAATGGAAAGCGAGCCGATGTTTGCAGTAACTCAAGAAAAGGGCGAGGAGCAAAGAGTTAGAAACCTGTTATTACCCACAGAAACAAAAGGGAAAGACAGTTACTTTGTTAAGGCTGAGGCATAAAATACATAAAGGAAGTTAACAGAGATGAGGACAGAAAACTAGGCAAGGGTGAGACTGTCAGCCTTCTGGATTTATGAGTTCAGTGAGGAGCCTGAGTTTATCCTGAGGGTGGTGGGCAAGTATAACAGTTAAATTTTCATTTAGGGGAGAATTTTCTCAGGAATTGGAGAGAAGACCCAGAAATCAGATTAGGAGCCTTTTGCTAAATGGGGTTGCAAATGAAAGGGCAGAAAGAGCCAAACTAATAGCATAAGTGAGTAAAGTGAGTAGCGAGAAGTTGGAAAGGAAGCAGAAGGGAAGTGTGGGCTAGTATCTGAGAACCTGTTAGAGTATATAGAGCAGTATTTCGATGGAGATAGAAAGATTAAAGGGTTTCCTATTTTTAAGGTGAGAGAGAATCAGTTGATTCATATTTATTCTTACGGAAGAATTTGTAGGTAGGGAGAAATTAGTTATATTTAAGAAAATATTCAACATTCAAAAAACTAAGGTCATGGCATCTGGTCCCATCACTTCATGGCAAATAGATGGGGAAATAATGGAAACAGTGACAGATTTATTTTGGAGGGCTCCAAGAGCACTGCAGATGATGACTGCAGCCATGAAATTAAAACATGCTCACTCCTTGGTAGAAAAGCTATGACCAACCTAGACAGCATTTTAAAAAGTGGAGACATTACTTTGCCAACAAAGGTCCATCTTGTCAAAATTATGGTTTTACCAGTAGTCATATATGGATGTGAGAGTTGGACTATAAAGAAAGCTGAGTACTGAAGAATTGACGCTTTTGAACTGTAATGTTGGAGAAGACTTTTGAGAGTCCCTTGGACCGCAAGGAGATCCAACCAGTCAATCCTAAAGGAAATCAGTCCTGAATGTTCATTGGAAGGACTGACGTTGAAGCTGAAACTCCAATACTTTGGCCACCTGTTGCAAAGAACTGACTCATTGGAAAAGACCCTGATGCTGGGAAAGTTGAAGACAGGAGGAGAAGGGGACGACAGAGGATGAGATGGTTGGATGGCATCACCGACTCAATGGACATGAGTTTGAGCAAGCTCGGGGACTTGGTGATGGACAAGGAATCCTGGCGTGCTGCAGTCCGTGTGGTCGCAAAGAGTGGGACGTGACTGAGCGACTGAATTGAGGTGAACGGAACTGAAGAAAACATAATTTTAGAAAAATGTCTCAGAGGAGACAGACAGCATAGAGTTGAAAACCTGAAAGGATTAATTCTGAACATGGAGAAAACAAGGAACAATGAAGAATGTCGATGCACTTAAGTATACATTTTTAAAGAGAGTAAGCTGAAAGAGTTCTTCCTTTCTGGCTTACACTTCATAGTAGGGGCTCTACTGTTACTAAAGCAGAGCATTGAGAAAGGCAGTGCATGAGGATGGTGGTTCGGAAATTAGGGATGATAGAGGAAACGGACTAGAAACATACCAGTGTTTTCCAGATGGTTCTCTGCTGATACTAGAAAGCCCAGTGACCCCCGTACCTTTCTCCTACCACAGCCTAGATAAAGGACGAAAGAAGTGAACAGGGGGGTTGATCTCAGGCGGCTGGTTTGCGAGCGAAGCGAAAGCTGAAGTTGGAGTTCGTGATCAGATGTTGGGACTTTGGAATTCTCGCTTTGAACGTGGGCCAGTTCCTGGGGTTGACAGTGGAAGCGGGTGATTGAACTGAAATGGAGGTGAATGTCAATTGAATAGTTAATATAGATTATCAGAGATTCTCTCTTAAATACACATACATTCTCTAAGCCACGGACAAATATAAATTTCTTTTCTAGTGAGAATGACGGCATCTTGTGGAAAACCAGTAGCTTCTTTCTGAAGCAGAAGTCGAGCAGTGAGGATGAAGGGCTTGCAGGGCCTTCCCATCCTGAGATCCCTCCACTTCAGGGTATGACCTCATCCCATTCTATTAGCAGATTCTTGATGAGGCTATATTTCAGAGGCAGGCACAAAGAAATTTCTAATAGCGATGCAGGAAAAGAGCTAGGAAAAATTTTTTGAAAGAGAAAAAGATGATTTTATAGGATTTTCCTTTAAAGATGAAGAAACTGTTCCGTACCTCACATTAATAAAGGGTACATTTCTATTCTTTCCTTGTCCTCCATCATCTACCTGAGCTTGCTCAGACTCATGTCCACTGAGTTGGTGATGCCGTCCAAATTGCTTACAATTGTATGTGGCATATAAAGATATGTTATACACTGATTTTCGTGCTATCGGTTACATAGATCCTCTTAATCCTTGTGATGTGTGTGTGTGCACAGGTGCATGCTTGATCTGTTTTAGAATTAGAGTTAGAGGCGTGTTCGACTCTGCATACACTCTCATCTCAGATTCCAGGGTCCAGGGACTTCTAAACACTTGGTCCCAGAGAGGACGAAAGTTTCTTCTGTTTCCCATCCATGTCTTGTATGTGTTCCGTTTTTGTCCAGTCACTCAGTTGTGTCTGACGCTTTGTGAGCCCATAGACTGCAGTGTGCCAGGCTTCCCTGTCCTTCTGTATCTCCCCACTGCAGGCAGATTCTTTACCATTTGAGCCACCAGGGACACCCTCTGTATCTCCCTGAGTTTGCTAAAACTCACGTCCATTGAGTCAGTGATGCCATGCAATCATCTCATCTTCCGTTGCCCCCTTCTCCTCTTGCCCTCAGTCTTTCCCAGCATCAGCATCCTTTCCAATAAGTCGGCTCTTCACATCAGGTGGCCAAAGTATTGGAGCTTCAGCTTCAGCATAAGTCCTTCCAATGAATATTCAGGACTGATTTCCTTTAGGATGGACTGGTTGGATCTCCTTGTTGTCTAAGAGACTCTCAAGTCTTCTCCAACACCACAGTTCAAAAGCATCAATTCTTTGGCACAACAGCCTTCTTTATGGTCCAACTCTCACATCCATACGCGACCACTGGGAAAACCATAGCTTTGACTGTAGCAGCAAAAGCAGCGTCTCTTTGTCAGCATCATGTCTCTACTTTATAATGTGCTGTCTGGGTTTGTTACAGCTTTTCTTTCAAGGAGCAAGCATCTTTTAATTTCATGGCTGCCATCACTGCCTGCAGTGCTTTTGGAGCCTCCAAAATAAAGTCTGTCACTGTTTCCATTGTTTCCCATTTATTTGCCATGAAGTGATGGGACCAGATGCCATGATCCTCGTTTCTGAATGTTGGGTTTTAAGCCAGCTTTTCACTCTCTTCTTTCACCTTCATCAAGCAGCTCTTTAGTTCCTCTTTGCTTTCTGCCATTAGGTTGGTGTCGTCTGCATATCTGAGGTTATTGATATGTCTCCCAGCTATCTTGATTCCAGCTTGTGCTTCATCCAGCCCAGCATTTCGCCTGATGTATTCTGCATATAAGTTACATAAGCAAGGGGACAATATACAGCCTTGATGTACTCCTTTTACAATTTGCAACCAGTCTGTTGTTCCATGTCTGGTTCTAATTGTTGCTTCTTGATCTATGAACAGGTTCCTCAGGAGGCAGGTAAGATGGTCTGATATTCCCATCTCTTTAAGAATCTTCCACAGTTTGTTGTCATCCATGCAGAGAATTTAGTATAGACAATGAAACAAAAATAGATGGTTTTCTGGAATTCCTTTGCTTTTCCTATGATCCAACAGATGTTGGCAATTTGATCTCTGGTTCTTCTGCCTTGCTTGCCTTGGCATAATTGTCAGTATATACACTCAGTCATGTTATAAAACAGATCACTTTGCAGTCTAGCATATCTACTTATAACGCAACAGTTTTTTCTAAGAATAGTGGATTTTGTGTAATTTCAAGGTGTATAGTCATAATTTTTCCAAAATAAGGACCTTTCCTTTAAGAGTAATAATAGACTCTTCACCTCTGAAAAAATAAAATTTCAACAATTCTTAAATGGCTGGATCTTTACTTAAAAGAAAACAGTAAAAATAAAATCTCCCTTCACACACATATAAGTAACTTAGAGAAGTGAATTTTTCTCTTTCTTAGGTATGGAAATTGTTTCTGAAAAGGAGCTAGCTCAGTTAGCTCTGGTTCGGCCATTAATATTCAATACGCAGGAGCAATCAACCATCAGGGATTATTTTCAAATACTTACAAAAAAAGTATCAGAAGATGAAATCACCCAGGAATTTAACGTAAATATTTTGGTTTTAACCAAGGTCTATATGTGCTTTGTTTTTCTACTTCTCAATCAGAGAATATCTGTTCTTTTTTTTCAGGATGAATATATTGTTTTTATTTTTAAACATTAAATTTGTTTCTAAAGTACTGGGTGTACATAGTAAATGAATAATATAGCATAAAATGTTATAAAACAGATAAAGCCTCTTTTCCTCTCTTGATCCCCTATGCCACTATTAAATCTGTCATATAAACTTTCAGAAAGGTCGCTGGCATGTGCTTTATTATTTCGATCTTTCTTTCCTTTTATAAAGAATTCCAATAAGTAATTCCCAGATATATTATGAGCATATATGGCTCCATCTCATCCTTTTTAAGTGCTGCGTGTAGGTTACATGAATGAAGCCTTTCTCCCTTAATCAGCCCTCTACGGTGGGCGCTTAGCTGCCACAGATGTCGCTGTTATGAAAACACTGCCACTCTTCACTCACGCTCCTTTGCAGAGTCTTTGGAACAAATTCCTGGAAAGACAGCCAGTATTTTGTGCTGTTAGATTTTGGGGTCTTTACTCATCTTTTAAGTGACAGATGATTTCTTGTTGATGTTCTAATTGGCATTTGAGAACAGATAGCTTTCCATATGCTTTTCATATTTATTTTCAGTGAACTAATTCCAGTTGTTTGCCTAATTTTCTATTGATTCCTTTTCTTATCAATTATTAACTCTCTATGTAATGAAGAAATTTCCCTTTTTGCATGTGTTTTGTGTATATGGTAAAGTTTTCCACTTTGTTTTTTGTGTGACATGTGTATGTGCATACATTTACTGTGAAGAAATAGCTAATTTTTAATGGTTGAATGTCATTCTTTCTTTGGGGGGCTTCAGAGTTTTCTGCATCCTTTGGGGATTCCCCTTTCACTCTAGGAACATAGCAATTATTTCTTGCTTTTTTAAATAATATTTTGTGATTTTTTTTCAATGCATTAATCTTTCATCCAGGTAGCATTTAATTTGTTATAAGATATTTGGTAGGGATCCAACACTCTATAGCTAATCAGTTGTTCAGTGATCCTCTTGTCCCAACTTCTCTTCAGTGATGTGAAATGCTACTTTTTCATATACTGAAGCACCACGTATATTTTATTTTTGTGGTTTTTAAAATTGATTTGTTTATCCATGTACCAAACTTTTAAAATTAACATAGCTTTGTATTATATTTTACCATCGATTAAGACTCATCTTCCCTCATTACTCTTCTTTTATAGAAGTGTTCTGCTTCTTTCTGCAGTTGTTTTTTTCTAGACTACTTTTAGAATTGGTTTGTAGAAAGATTAAACTGTAAAAATAGGTGTGGAAATTGTTTCTGAAAAGGAGCTAGTTCAGTTAGCTGTGGTTCGACCATTAATATTCAATACTCAAGGAGCAATCAACCATCGGGATTATTTTAAAATACTTACAAAATAAAAGAGTACCAGAATATGAAATCACTCAGGAGTTTGTGGTAAATATTTTGGTTTTAGCCAAGATCTATATGTGACCCTGATATTATTGCTTAAAACCTGGATCCTCATTCTCCATCGCAGTAGTGGCCAGCGTTCACTTATGGTAGTGCCACACTGGCCACCCAAGAGCTGCTGAAGAGCTTTTAAGAAGTGTGCACCCTCAGGCTCTGCCCGCAACCGTTCAAATCGGGCAGGGCTGGACGCACGTCAGTCCCCTCTCTGTGTGAAGCAAGGCCTTCTGGCTGGTTTCAGTTCCCTTGTGTTCTGTGTTCACGTGCTCTGAGCTGTTGTTACCATGCTCTTCATTGTCTTCTAAAGAGGACTGCGTGCGTCCGCGCCTTTATTACTGTTCTCCTACCTGGTGTGATGCCCGTCCACCCCTGCTTTCCTTTCACACACAGATTTCCATTCTGCTAACCTCTGAGCCTCGGGAAGGCTCAGCTCAGGTGCGGCTTTCTCTCTAGGAGCTTTCCTTCCCATGCCTTCGAGTACAGCCTGGTGCTGTTGTTTATGCCGGTGTGTCCCTACACTGATCACACAGCCACCTCTCTAGCTGTTGTTAACTTCTTAAGTATAAAGCCATTTTCAGATTCGTCTTTGTATTGCAGAATGTGGAACAGTGATGAGTACATACTAAATGTTCATTTAATGTCGAATTCACAGTTGGTAATAAAGTCTTTGCAAAGAAGAATTCTTTAGTGTTCTAACTCTAATTTCTTCAAGGGGCAAGGAGTAAATGGTGAGAGTATATTTTTGTTTCTGTTATTTTATTATTTTCATTTATAAAATGATAGATTAGGGGGTTGGTCCTAAGAAGTTAATATTCCGTATTGGCTTTTTTTTTTTTTTTAATGAAAAAGGAAAAATCTTGGAGTTCAAGGGAAAAAGAGAGAGAGTTGAGCATTTCCTTATCAAGCAATTTGTTGATTGATTCACATCTCAAATCTGAGATATTTTATCTAGGACTTTTCCAGTGGAGTTTTGACTTCTTTACTTACCATAGAACACATTTAATATCAGGATATGTCACAAAGGGACTTGAGAATCATGAACATTACACAAAGACAGATATTTTTTCTCTCCTTTTTTTTTCTGTCATAGTAAATATATGACTTATATTTCTTACCTTTAAAGGCTTTGAAAGTTAAGAATCTGCCTGCTGTTTTCCACTCTGGGAATGAACTACACAACAGAGACAAAAATAGATACCGAGATACTCTCCCATGTAAGCTAACAATGGTTTTTAATTATTTTCCTATTTACATTTGATAAAAGGTAAGAAGTGGGTTGTATGGCTTTCAGTATTAGCCATTTTGACCTGTGACCATGATGAAGAACTCTGGAAACTAGCACTGGGTAGCCTGGGCATATTCTTGCTTATCTTAGATCATGAAGAAGGTCAAGTCTTCTATCCCAGGTAAATCTTCTACTCACTGTCACAGGATTCTTTTCACAAGTCCGTCAACCCTGTTCTTACGTGTTACTACTTCTAAAACATCTTATGCATTGTTGCATCTAAAACAGAAAGTTTAATACTCTGAAACATCTTTCACTTTTGCTACCCTAAGCCCTTACCACCTTCTCTGATCATTTTGTTTAGACACACAAATACAATGGTACTATTTATATTCTTTGTCCTGAACAAGAAAGCTGACAATCTACCCTCCAACAGGAGGCTTCCCTTTGATTGCTGCCGAAGACTTACTCATTGCTTTCCGGGGTTAGTCTCTTCCCCACCCAGTTACAGATTCATCTGGCTCAGACCTTCCAAAGAGCAGAAAGAAAGCAACACAATTTTACTCTGAGGATGGAAATCTCATTTTTATGCCTCATTTCTTTCAAAGTCAAAAAATTTTTCCCAAATTAAATTACCATTTTTCTTCTACAAAATGACCTTCTTCTTTATCCTGTATCTTGTTTAGTTTAACCACTCATTTGTTCAAGCCAGAGAACCCGAGTCACCTGCAGTATCCAAAGTGGTCACAAAGCCCTTTCAATTCTGCCTTCTTAATACCACAGAAATCCTCACGCATCTCTTGACTGCCACTGCCGCCAGCCTAGACTGAGCCTGCTTTCTCTCTCGGCCAGTCTCCATCTTCTTCACTGCCTCTACTCCCATCTACTCACAGTCGCTACTGAAATAATTCCCCTAAAAGCTCTGGAGGCACCAATAAGTTACACGAAGTGGCCACAATCTCCCCCTCCTGCTGCATGACCTTCTCTTCCCAGCCTGCACCTGTGGCTCCATGACTGGTTCCCTATGATCAGTGGACCAAGAACAGGAAAACTGGGCCCGGGGAACTGATGGGTCTGCATGATATGCATGCACCACCCAGAAGTAGGTAGCAGCTGCACCACAGTGCCTTTTCCGGGACATGCCTGAAAGGCAGCGGTGAAGGGAAATCCTCTCAGTTGGTAGAACTTTACGCGGTGTACTTGGTTGTACATTTTGCTTGGAAGCAGAAATGGCCAGAGGTACAAATCTTTATTAATTCATGGGCTGTGGTCAGTTGTTTGGCTGGATTGTCAGAGACTTAGGAGAAACATAACTGGGAAGCTGATCACAAGGAAATCTGGGAGAGATAAGTGTGTCTAGACCTCTCTGAAAGGGCAAAAAACATGAACATATTTGTGTCTTTTGTGAACGTTTATTGAAGGGTGATTTAAGAAGAGGTTTTAACAAGTGGATAGGATGACCTATTCTGTGGATACTAGTCAGCCTCTTTCCCAAATACGCCTGTCATTTCCCAACGGATTAATGGATAAGGTAGACTTGCTGGCAGGAATAGGTGCACGGACTCATCAGCGTGGACTTCTCACCAGGCTGCCCTTGCTATGGCCGTTTCGGAGTAGCAGAGACCGACACTGAGGCCCTAACATGACAGCATTTCCAAGCGTGATCGGCCCCCTAGCTACCTGATGACAGGTTGATTACACTGAATTGCTTCTGTCATGGAAGGAACAATGCTTTTTTGCATACTGAAATAGACACAATATGCATTTGTCTTCCCTGCATGCAAGCTTCTACCAAATCTGCCAGTGGACCTGAAGAATGCCTCACCACCATCATGGCAGTGCACACAGCCTTGCTTCTGACCAGGGAACTCACGTAGAGGCAAGTTACTTGTGGCAGTGCGCCCATGATCATGCGATTCGCTGGTCTTGACACACTCATCATTCCGAGGCAGCTAGCTTGATAGAGCAATGGAATGACCTTTTGTGGACACAGTGACAGTGGAGCTGGGTGGCAGTACCCCACAGGGTTGGAGCAGTGCTCACCAAGAGGTCATATTTGCTCCAAATGAGGGTCCAGTACATGATGCTATTTCTGCCACAGCCAGGAGTCAGGAGTCAAGGGATGGAGATGAGGGTGGCCCCAGTCACTGTCACCTCTGATGTGAAAGGTGAGAGTGAAAGTCGCTCAGTTGCGTCTGACTCTTTGTGATTCCGTGGACTGTCACGTGGGTAGCCAGTCCCTTCTCCAGGGGATCTTCTCACCTCAGGGATCAGATCCCTGTCGCCCGCGTTGCAGGCAGATCCTTTACCGCCTGAGCCACCACTGTTCCTGCTAGTGATCCACTAACACAGTTTCTGCTTCCTGTCACTGTGACCTCAGGCTCTGCTGGGCTCAAGGTCATTAATGGCATCTGGCATTTGGTAAGGACTTTCCACCTGAAAGCCTGAGTCTTCCTTGAAGTGCAGCAAATGATGGAATTATCTGTAGGTTATGGCGTCCAGAAGAATTGCTGCACAATATGGAGCAAATGACTTAGGTGCTGGGAATAAAGATTCCTTATCCGAAAGGCATGAGTAATAATATGACTCTTCAAAGGACTGTTTTGAAGTTCCGATGAGGTGATGCATGGCTTGTGTGTTTGCGCTAAATTCTCTTTCTGAGGGGAACTGAGACTAAACCACCTCCACCTTTCTCCTATGGCCGCCAGAGCTTTTTCTTTCCTGCTAAATACAAATATGCCTGGTTTTATAGTGCCACACTTTATTGTACTTTGCAGACACTGTGGTTTTTTTATAGACTGAAAGTTTGTGACAACTCTGTGTTGAACACCGTTTTTCCAAGAGCATTTCTTCACTTCATGTCTCTGTGTCATGTTTTGGTAATTTGTGCATGTGTCAAACTTTTTCATTATTATTGTATCTGTTACAGTGATCTACTCTCAGTGATCTGTGACGTTACTATTGCAAAAAGATTAAACTTGCTGCAGGCTCAGATGATGGTTAGCACTTTTTTTTAGCAGTAGGGCATTTTTAAAATTAAAATATGTTCTTCATTTTATATAAACCTAATGTTATTATTGCACATTCACTAGACTACAGTGTAGTGTGAACATAACTTTCATATGCGCTGGGGACGAAAAAATCCACGCGGCTTCCTTATTGCGATAGTCCTTTGTTGTGATGGCCCGGAACCAGACCTGCGTGGCCTCCGTGCTGTGCCTGTGTTCTCTATTTGTTTCTGAAACCCTTCCCGTTCCGCTATTCCCTTTGTATGTTCTGCATCCTTCAGTATTTTAATAATTATTGTCCTTTTTTCATCTATTTTTTTTGTTCTGGGAAAATTCCTTAAGCTGTTTTCTAAATCACTAGTCTGTTTTCCTGTTTTCTTCTCACTTTAGGGATTTTTAATTGATAAATTGTGGTTTTTATTTAAAGCAAGCTTTTATTACTTTAGATTGTTTAATTTTTGCTTATTAAATTCCCCCTTTGAAAATAAAAAAGTTACTTCCTACTACAAAATGGTACAGCTTCACTGTAAAAATTTAGGTAATAAAACAGTTCCTACTAGCATTTGGATAAACGCTGTGCCGTGTTATGCTCAGTCGTGTCGGACTCGCTGTGGCCCTTGGACTTCCGGTAGCCCGCCAGTCTTCTCTGTCCATGGGATTTTTCAGGCAAGAATACTGGAGTCGGTTGTCATCTCCTTCTGCAGGGAATCTGCCCCACCCAGGAATCGAACCCACCTCTCCTGCCCTGGCAGGCAGATCCTGTACTTCTGAGCTACCAGAGAAGCTCTTATATATGATACGTATGTATATACATCTAGATGATAAAGACCTCACTTAAATGCTCTTTTACCAACATTGTAATTTAATAATGTAACAAATTTATGTCAATAAACAGACATATATATGTATATCATCCTTTTAAATAATAAAATAATGTTTGCTCAGATTTCATTTAAAATACAAATAAGAGTTTTTAAAGTATTCTTCTCTTATAGAAAGAAAGACATTTGCTGTGATTTCTCAGAATGGCATCCTTTTGCAGAGTACTAGGTATCTTTATATATCTAGTGATTGTTTTGTCTATTCATATTTACAAGGAGAGATTTATGTTTGCTACTTTGGAATTTGAGAAAGGTTCTGTCAGAACTGGCGTAAGCCCTGTTCAGAGATCTTTGTCATAGTGTTTTTGGTAGATGAGTGGACCTCCCGACTTGAGTACTAGGGAGGAGCTGCTGGTGAGACCGCTGCATGGCAGGGAAAGAGCCTCTTCTTATTCTCTCCGTGGGAGCAGTGGTGGAACCAGAGCTCCAGATGTCTATGTGAAGTGAAGAGAGAGTTCCTGGGCCACCGAGCCACGTAACTGGCTTTTCCCCTCTCGTGTTTGTTAATAATAGTCCATATTTTGAGTAAATCCCCTTTGTAGCATCCTTTTGCCACAACACTTTTGCTTTGATGAGCATGCTGCTTCACCAGGTGAAAGCCGAGAATGGACATAAAAGATGGCTACTTTGTGTGCAGGGAGTTTTTAGAATTCTAACAATCCTGGAATTTGTATGTACTAAACTATCCCAATCTTTTTTTTCCCTCAAAAACATTTGTTCCCTTCTGGCCATTGCTGCTCTGAGCTTTCAGGTTCTCCGGATTTGCAGGAGAATGCCTTTCATTCACTGGTTTCTTCAGAGGGCTCCTCCTTTGCTGGGTTTAGTTCTAGGCTAGGAGATGCCTCCCTTGGCCTATTCCTACTTGCACCATGTGTAACAGAAATCTCTCAAGATGTCTAGATACTGATGGCATTCTTCTCTTTTTAGTAGAAACTGACTTTTTTTAAACCTTACCCTAATTGTGTATTTCTAGAAACTCGTATGCCATCTTTTCTATTAGTCAAAGAGATAAATGGATTTACTTTTGTGAAATGGTTTCATGAAATCTGCGTGTATTGCATACCCTGCTTTTCCTTTACTGTATGTTTCTGTTTTTGTAATAGATGATTCAACACGTGTTCCTCTTGGAGAAAACAAGGACTACATCAATGCCAGTATATTAAAATAGCCAATTCTGGAGCAGAGTATCACTATATTGCTACCCAAGGGCCACTGCCTACTACCACAAACGACTTTTGGCAAATGGTTTTGGAAAATAACTCTAACGTTATTGCCATGATAACCAAAGAGAAAGAAGGTGGAGTCACCAAATGCCACCATTACTGGCCTGTTTCTATGAAGAAACCTTTGGAATTGAACAGCTGTCGTATCTTCCTGGAGAACTACCAGATACTTTGGTATTTCATCATTCGAATGTTTCAAGTTGTCAAGAAGTCTGTAAGTTAAAAAATGAAACCAGCGTTAGATATATACTTCCTTATGACAGGATAGGAAGTTAGGAGTAAGGTGGGCCATAGCGGGGGACACTTGTTTAAAGTAACTTGTTTTTATTTCTCCCTGGTACCAGAAACTAAGACAACGCCATTTCTTCTTCTGCCTGACCAAGCTCTGACTGGAGAGATGGAATAATTGGAAAGGGGAGTTGGGGCGGTTAAGAAGGAGTATTGGAAGTTACCTAGTCCTGGGGTGTACTGTGGCTTCCTCTGCTGAGAGGGACAGATATGATGAAGCCCTTAAGATACGCTGATAGTCACTGGGCTAGGCATGGCAGCAAACTGTTTGGTGCACTCACTGGTACTTGCAGTTACTGTGCTCAATGGATGGTAATATTGACATCTGTATGGGGTGCAGAAAGGAGGTTCTCTTTTGGTTTGGACAGACAATTTGCTAGAGGAGATGACATCTGAATTGAGAATTTACCCAAGTGAGAAAAATGAAAACAGTAAGTAGATGATGAAGGTATAAAATAGCATGGGGCATATGTACAGAGAGATGTAAGTAGTTAAGAGTTCTGGAATGTAAAAGTTCAAATGCCAGGGAGAAATGAGAGATGAGATGAGGCTATAGAAAATAAGCAGAGAAGGCAGTGGCACCCCACTCCAGTACTCTTGCCTGGAAAATCCCATGGATGGAGGAGCCTGGTGGGCTGCAGTCCATGGTATCGCAAAGAGTTGGACACGACTGAGCACTTCACTTTCACTTTCATTTTTATGCACTGGAGAAGGAAGTGGCAACCCACTCCAGTGTTCTTGCCTGGAGAATCCCAGGGATGGGGAAGCCTGGTGGGCTGCCATCTATGGGGTCACATGGAGTTGGACACGACTGAAGTGACTTAGCAGCAGCAGCAGCATAGAAAATAAGTAGAGAAAGCAGGAACATGAAAGGTTTTGGATTTCAGCTAAGGAGCACAAACTTTATTGTGAAGATAATTAGGAAACATTGAAGAACTTTAGTAAGGAGAGTATATGATCAACTTAGGGCAACTAGCAATTCGATAGAAAGCAAAGACTTTGATGCTCTTCCGAAAAAATTGGCAGACTTTATATGACTTATGACTTGTGACTTATAAGGAGTGTTCAAAAATTATGCTGTCCAATGTGATAGCCACATTTAACTGTTTTAGATTTAAATTATTTAAACTTACATAAAATACCAAATTTAGTTCTTCACTTGCAATAGCCATACTTCTAGTGTTTAATCACATATTACTAGTGACCACCATATGGGCAGCACCGATACAGAGGATTTGCATCCTTGTGGAAAGTAATATTGGTAAGTATTTGTCTAGAATAATCCATAGAACAATTCACTTCTTGCTCTAACAGACTCAAAAAATAGTAAAGGAATGATTTCTAGGAGAAAGTGGTGTTACATTGCTCTAAGTGGATTTGATTAGCAAGTAGGTAATATATGTGTTCTATAGGAGTGAAGGGGGTGGGAATTAAATTGGAAGCTTGAAGAGTGATGAGATTTGGAATCATCACCAAAGAAGTTGGTTGGAGCACAGGCAGTGATCAGGAAAAGGTTGCTGGAGGCGCTGAGGTTGGCACCCATAATTTGCAATAACAATAAAATATGCAACTATGTGATTTTTTTTTTCCTAACCATGGGATTCCTGAACAGAGATTATGGGACTGAGTCAGGGAGGGATGATGCTCAGGATATGCGGCAAGATTCAAAGGCTGAATGGAGATGACATAAGAGAATGGTTTAGTAAGAGAATGGTTTAGATAATCAGTCATAAAGTCTAAACTTAGGGAGATGAATGGAATCAGCAGCTAGGTTAACAAACAGAGGACGTCAAGGGCAGAATTCCATCTAGTCACATTGTTGGAGGTGAAGCACAGATAAAGTGGTGGCAAAAGAGTTTCTGCTCAGAAAACGATGTTGGAATCTAAGAACTGGAAGCTTCTTGATCCTGGCCATTATAGGTGATGGTGAGTCCAAGGAGTAATCACATTGTGAGGACTAGAAGGCATGAACCGTCTCCTCTGTGAGAGAGAAATAAAAAGTGAGGCTAGAGTGTCTGTTTGGCTGTTGAGATCCCAAATTTGCCCTGTCAGAATCTGTGGTAAGGTGACAGTGATGAGAAGACAAAGTTAAGAGGTATGAAACTTGAAGTGGAGTTTTTGTACAAGGAGAAGAAATAATGAATCGGAAATTGTGTTGGGCAGCAAGGAGTATGCAACTAATCTCTAGATTCTGTAGTGCCTGGAGCACAGAAGAGGTGGGCTGGATTAGACAGAACTGCAGAGTGCAGTACCCAGAGGCAGGGCAAGGAAGTAGAAGACGCACTTAGGGAAGTGGTGATGCCTTCCAAGAGTTTACTGTAGCATGGGGGCCTGAGGAGATCACACCAGTCCATCCTAAAGGAAATCAGTCCTGAATATTCATTGGGAGGACTGATGCTGAAGCTGAAACTCCAATACTTTGGCCACCTGATGTGAAGAACTGACTCATTGCAAAAGACCCTGATGCTGGGGAAGAATGAAGGCAGGAGGAGAAGGGGACGACAGAGGAGGAGATGGTTGGATGGCATCACTGACTCGATGGACATGAGTTTGAGCAAGCTCATGGAGCTGGTGATGGGCAGGGAAGCCTGGCATGCTGCAGTCCATGGGGTGGCAAAGAGTCGGACATGACTGAGCGACTGAACTGAACTGGAGGTCTGAGTGAGAAGGGAGATGTTGAAAAGATAAAGTCGGGAGAGAGACAGAAAGATAGAATTGAGGAGTATGAGGATCACAGTACACAGTGGTGTGACCAGGGAGGCCAAGGATAATAATAATGTTTGACGTTGATGTCAGGCTTGCTAGCTGTGTGTGAGGCCCTGTGTTTGCTCTGTATGCCCAAGGATTTGCCTGATGGCTCACTCTCCTAACACTTGATTCCCTGATATGAACCAAGTACTGTGTCAGATGCTGGAGATAGAAAGCAGACACAGTCTCAACTCTTAGAGTACTTACAGTCTAGTGGGGACGGAAGACACCAGTTCTAAATGGCATGCGATATGTGCTATGGCAGGAGAAGGACGGCATGCTTGGAGAATAGAGGTCAGGTGGGAGGCCCAGAGGAATGATCTGTCTGAAAAGATTCAAATGCTCAGGTCCACCTGTGGAGTTGGCAACGGGATCCAGAATGGAGGCCTTTGGGCTGATGTCCCAGACCTCAAAACCGTGGGGCCAACGTTGGAAGAGTCTGCCTCATGGTACTGGGTCAGGAAAGCAGTGATGCCCACCTTTGTGCAGATTCTCAGTGGTCAACAGTGTAGGAAAGATTTAATTCCTGAAATACGTGATGGAGTGAGACCTATCCTCAATCTGGCTCCTTCACACGATTTTTAAGCATCGTTTGCCTCATCCAATTTCATGTACCAATGATTCAAGCTTGAGTCTTTCTATTTTCTAACACCATAGAAAGTGGTATTTTTATTTGGAACTTAGAAAAAACAGTGGTGCATTAAGGAGAAGTAGAGAAGGAGTGATAAATCCTTCCTGAATTTTTCCACCAGAGTACCCGGTGAAGTAAAATGAGGGTTCCACATTAGGGAAGGGGTGAACCCTCTGGAAGAATGATGGGTAAATGCAAAGCATCTTATCTGTCAACCCCAGGGAGAGCTCTGTAACTCCACTTTCAGGGGGCTCAGAGAAAGAATAAGGACCAAAGTGGACTTAAATGGTCGTTAACCACCCTGCCCTGGTTGCCAGAGGAGGTAGCTTCCCCATCAAACCCTGATTAAGCAACTTGACAGCACCTACCTGTTTTAATTAAATTTAGTATCGTATTTGGGCTTCTCTGCTGATGCAGACTATAAAGAATCCGCCTGCAATGCGGGAGACCTCAGTTATATCCCTGGGTTGGGAAGATCCCCTGGAGGAGGGCATGGCAATCCACTCTAGTATTCTTATCTGGAGAATCCCCATGGGCCAAGGAACCTGGCGGGCAACAGTCCAAAGAGTCGCAAAGAGTTGGACACGACTGAGCGACTAAGCACAGCACATCCTAGTACTGAAACCAAGATGTATTGCTTTTCTGTATTATTCCCAGCACGCTAGCTCATCTCCACTCTGTTTTGGACCCCTGGTTTGCTTGGTCGATCTTCTGCATTCTCACGGTGCAGAAGAAAGATGGTAGCGTTGGATTTGGAAGGACTACGTTATTGTCCCAGCTCTAAACATATGAGCCTCCTGACCTAGCACACATCTACCAAGCACTCCGATTCTTACTTTCTCATCTGTAAAATGAGGGTAACACAGTGTCTGCCACCCCAGGGCTGATGTGAGGATTAAATGAGATAATGCATGTGAATTCTTCAGTACTGTTCCTACAGAAGTGACGTGGAGTGAAGTTGCTCAGTCGTGTCCGACTCTGCGACCCCGTGGACGTAGCCCACCCAGCTTCTACGTCCATGGGATTCTCCAGACAAGAATACTGGCGTGGGTTACCATTTCCTTCGAACCCGGGTCTCCCGCACTGGAGGCAGACACTTTAACCTCTCAGCCACCAGGGAAGCCTGGAAGTAAATCCTAAATTCACGCTACCTGTTAGTAGTCTTATTTTTATTATTGTATTACCATACAGCCATTATTATTATTTGTGGCATATTAGAAATTAAAAGACGATCTCGAATATAAGAAGTTGATGAACCTCTCTTCTCTCTCTCCCCTTCCCTGTCTCTCCCTCCCCACCCCCACGCCCACAGACAGGAGCTAGTCACTTTGTAAAACACTTGCAGTTCAGCAGCTGGCCAGACCATGGCACTCCTACTTCAGCAGAAGGCTTTATAAAGTACGCTCGCTACGAGAGGAAGAGCCACCTTGCAGGACCCGTGGTTGTTCACTGCAGCGCAGGCGTGGGTCGGACAGGGGTGTTCCTGTGTGTGGATGTTGTGTTCTGTGCCACTGAAAAGAACTTTCCAGTAAGTGTGTGAATTAAGCAGAGAAGCTGATGCTGCTAGTAAACACTGTTTTTAACAGCCTTCTCATTGGAGACGAATATTCGGCCTTCAGCAACTGAGCCAATAGGACGCGTGTCAGCTTCGGATGCCTGCTCTGACTTAGCTGCTGCAGGTTCTTGCAGGTGGTTCTGAGGATTAACCTGAAACAGATAATGCGAATGAACGGCTTCAGACAACGTCTGGAGTGCAGTAGGTGCACAGTAAACGCAAGCTCGTTTTTCTTTTCTTGCTTACATGCACAAGTACAGTTTTTAGAGCCTTGTTAAAGAATGTCAGTGACGTGTGCCTGTTTATTTTTTGGTTGCCCTGCACAGCATGCGGGATCTTACTGCCCTGACCAGGGGTCAAACCTGTGCTGTTTGCAGTGAAAACGTGATTCTTAACCAGTGCATCACTGGGGAAGGCCCAAAGTGTGTCTGTTTTTAATGAATAGAAATACATGCATGTGAGCACGTTGAGGGAAAAGTAGACCTCAGAGCTAATGAGAGGTCCCTGGGTCTGACTGCTAGTTTGCCACACACTTTAGATTTTGGTGACTTTGTACAAACTGCTCATTTTCTCTGAAATCCAGTATTCTCTTACATAAAATAAGGATAATGATATTGCTGGGTTTGAGTCTACTATTAACAATTCTTTACTTTCTTCCTAAATTTGGAACCAGCTAAGAGATAGACACAAGAATTAGACACATTTTACTGTTACTTTATGATTGATTAATTAGGGAACATGGCTTTAGATTTGTGCTGCAGAAGGCCTGCTTTTACTGAATTGCTTTCCTGTGCTGCAGAAGTGAGGAGGGGAGGACATTTGTTTACTTAGCAGGCACTTGGGTTGGGGAGGGTGGTGCCTCTTACCGTGTCTCCAAGGAATAGGAAAGTCCACAGCTCTGTCATAAGGCAACAAGGGCTGGGAGGCATTTGCCCTGATAGGCAAATTCTGCGGTTATCTTATTATCAGCATAAAAGTTAAATCACTGCTCTCTCAGGCTATATGTAGTTATACCCCAACACTGACCAGGTCTCCCCTGTGACAACAAATTGGTTGCCTAAGTTCTACGTGTTTATATCCTAAGGTCGTATTATGTCGGGGATAGAAAAAAGGCCTCTTCCAGGGACTTTCTAAAGGACAGAGGAGGTCTCTTCCTCTCAGAAGCTTGAGCCAATATCTCCCAGCATTTCCCTGTTTCTGATTCAGTTATAACCCTTCCCTTAAACTAACCACCTTGGGAGATACTGGTCCATGAAAGTCAGTCAGGGCTACTCTAGGCTATAAGGTTGAGAATAAAAAAATAACAGTTTCCCAAAGCAAACTGAGAGTTTTATTACAAACAATGAATATAAACTGGGTGGTCCAAAAAATGACAAAAATATTAAAAATGCTGAGAGTTTCAGTAGCATGAATCTGATGTTACCTGTTCCTGTAATTAATGTTGTTTTATTCTTTTAACAGAAAATACATTAGCATAATTTTTATTTTATATATTCTTCATCATAATTAATTTGTTTATATTTTTTATTATTTTATATAACTTATAGAATTGTGAAAACTATAAATATTGTATTTTATGCTTCTACGGACCACTTTTTCCCCCTGTCGTTATACCTTTTATAAACTCAAAATGTGCTTTATAGTAAGTCATCTGTCAGCTTAAAAAACAGTGTTTTTCTTAGCAGTATGTAAAATAGTGATGTATTTTACAATTAAGGGTGCTTAGACTTGATGGTTCAGAGATAGGAAATGCATCCATTGTTGCTTTATTGGCTTTCCATAGAGGCTTGAGATGTCCAGTATCCTTACTGATGTCCATCTCTACTTTTTTCAGAAATTTTGTTCACCAGAGCTACTCAAAGTATGGTCTTGGACCAGCACCCATCTGTGAATGTTTGTTATTTGCAGAGAGATAATTTTCTGACGTTGAGGGTAAGCATTTAGAAACTTTCAAAGCAGTCTGACATATTTCAGAGACATCTAAGAGCATGACAGTGGGTTGGTCTTGGTAAACAGGGTGCAGACCAGTTTGTGTGTTGTGGAGCTCACACAGAGAGTCTTACATGCTGCAAGCTGCTTTTCAGCCATATGTGACTGACATTTTAAGATTCAGTTCAGTTCAGTTCAGTCGCTCAGTCGTGTCCGACTCTTTGTGACTCCATGAATCGCAGCACGCCAGGCCTCCCTGTCCATCACCATCTCCTGGAGTTCACTCAGACTCATGTTCATTGAGTCTGTGATGCCATCCAGCCATCTCATCCTCTGTCATCTCCTTCTCCTCCTGCCCCCAATCCTTCCCAGCATCAGTCTTTTCCAATGAGTCAGCTCTTCACATGAGGTAGCCAAGGCCTCCCCAGACAGCCATTTTGCTTTTTTGCATTTCTTTTCCATGGGGATGGTCTTGATCCTTGTCTCCTGTATAATGTCACAACCTCATTCCATAGATCATCAGGCACTCTATCTATCAGATCTAGGCCCTTAAATCTATTTCTCACTTCCACTGTATAATCATAAGGGATTTGATTTAGGTCATACCTGAATGGTCTAGCGATTTTCCTTACTTTCTTCAATTTGAGTCTGAATTTGGTAATAAGGAGTTCATGATCTGAGCCACAGTCAGCTCGATTAGTTTATCAGTTATAACTCTAAAGGCTATGAAGATCTGAGAAAATACAGTGATTTCTTTTTCTTGTTATTTTATTGTCAGTTTTATTTTTAAGTAAGCTTGCTTAAAAATCCTTAAAACACTGGGAACAAGCTGGCTCTTCTCTTGACGAAAAACTGAGATTGTTCTGTAGTTGAAACATTCCTGATAGAACTTCCCCTCTAACCATCTTCAGCATACAGCAACAGCTAACTATCAGTTACCATATTATTATGTAATAAAGTGAATAGTCCAAAATTTAACACATTAACCTTCACAAAATCCAAAAATACTTACCATATCACTAAACACACTGGTTCATCTGGAAGGGGTTCTTTGGTTTTTGTTTTGCTTTTTTTTTTTTTGGTAGCAAGACTGTTTTTAAAAATTTGTTTTTAATTGGAGGCTAATTGTGTTACAGTGTTGTATTGGTTTCTGGCATACAACAACGTGAATCGGTCATAAGTATACATACGTACCCTCCTTCTTGAACCACTCTCCCACCCACCACCGCATACCACTCTAGGTGGCCACAGAGTACCTAGTTGAGCTGCCTGTGTTATACAGCAACTTCCCATGTAGCCATCTGTTTTGCATATGGTAATTTATATGTTTCAGGGCTATTCTCTCAGGTTGTCCCAACCTCTCCTTCCTTCGCTGTGTCTGCAAGTCTGTTCTCTATGTCTGTGTCTCTGTTCTTGCTCTGCAAATAGGTGCATCAGTACCGTTTTTCTGGACTCCACGTGTGTGCGCTAACATATGATTTGTTTTCCTCTTTCCAACTCCACTCTGTGTGCCACTCTCTAGGCTCATCCACCTCACTAGAACCGACTCAGATTTGGGTAAATTTTTTAATCTATGTAACTATCTCGGACTGTTTTCTTGTCATTGCAGTTCTACGATCAGAACGTAACCCTACACAAAACTTAAGCTCTGAATTAATTTGATGGCAATGTGGTACTTTGCATTTTCATGCCATTTAAAATTAGTTCAGTTCAGTCACTCAGTCATGTCTGACTCTTTACAACCCCATGGACTGCAGCACACCAGGCTTCCCTGTCCATCACCAACTCCCTGAGCTTGCTCAAACTTATGTCCATTGAGTTGGTGATGCCATCCAACCATCTCATCCTCTGTCATCCCCTTCTCCTCCTGCCTTCAGTCTTTCCCAGCATCAGGGTCTTTTGCAATGAGTCTGTTCTTGGCATCAGGTGGCCAAAGTATTGGAATTTCAGCTTCAGCATCAGTCCTTCCAATGAATGTTCAGGACTGATTTTCTTTAGGATGGACTGATTTGATCTCCTTGTAGTCCAAGGGACTTTCAAGAGTCTTCTTCAACACGACAGTTCAAAAACATCAGTTCTTCGGTGCTCAGCTTTCTTTATGGTCCAACTGTCACTTCCATACATGACTACTGGAAAAACCATATTTGTGAGCAATTTTGTGCCATTTAAAATTAGATAGTTGTGACTGCCAGTAATAAAACAGAAAGGGAAAAGTTCTTCCTTCTTATCACTTCATGTTCGAATCACACATATGCTGAGTCATTATGTTGGCAGTGCCTTTTATGCAGTAAGTTGCGATGGTAAATACTTTGCTGCTTTTGTTTCGTGAGTTGGTGCTGCTCTGCATCACTAGCCAGTCCCTGAATTTGTCACACTGTGATTTCATTAGAAAAAATGGGGCTTTATCTTTTTCTGCCACACCTTCACCCCAAATTTTCAATAAAACGCTTTCAGCATGACGTCTGTCACCATTGTCTGCTGTCGTGTATGTGCTTTTAATCTTAGCCGTTCCAAGCTCTGTTTTGTGAGTCTGCAAAGTATTTATGTTTCATGTGAAATACTGAACATGAGCTTTTTAATTTAGTATTCTTTAAAATAATTCTTTTGTCTTGGAGCCTATTTCTTTTGTTCCGTAAGTGACAAGTAAATTTTAATTGTTTCTTTGCTATGTTAGCTAGTACATCTTTGCAATTAATACAAGCATGGTTTTAGCAATTCACACTCAATAATGGCTCTAAAACTCAATATATGAGGAATCATAATTCTAGGTAAAATTCACATAAACTCTTTTGGTCTTCATTTCTTTGCAGTTACTTCCATTATTATTATTCCATTATTATTATTATTAAAGCTATATTCAGAAAAGCTGTGCTTTTCTTGAGATGACAATCCAGTGACACTTCTTTTGCTATCAGTAAATTAAGGTTAAAAATGAATAATACAAATTTATTTCCACAATTTGCCTAATCTTAAAATATAAATTATAAAACAGACTTTCAAGAAACAATGGATTCTAAAATTCAGTGAAGTTGGATTTTTTATCATATTTCCTTTTATGGATCATTCTTTTGGTGTCAAGTTTAAGAACTCTTTGCCTTGCCTGGGTCCTAAAGAATCTTTCCTATGTCATTTCTTAAAGTTCTGTAGTTTCATGCTTTAGCTTTAAGTCTGTGGTCCATTTTGAGTTAATTGTTTTTATAAGGGTCGAGGTTTAAGTCAAGGTTCACTTTTTTTTTTTTTTTTTGCCTTAAGATGTCCAGCTGTTAAGTTTCCTTTGTTGAAAAGGCTATTCTTCCTCGACTGAACTGCTTTTGCACCTTTGTCAGAAACGATTTTGAATATTTGCTTGGGGCCTGTTTCTAGTTCCCTATTCTGTCTCACTGATCTACGTATCTATCCTTTTTGCCATTACCACACTTTGGATTCCTGTAGCTATATAGGAAATCTTAACAAAGGGAGAGTGATTCTCTTTCAAAATTGTTTTAGCTGTGATAAGTCTGTGCCTTTCAATATAAATTTTAAAATTAGCTTTTCTATGTTTATAAAGAAAGCTTGATGAATTTTGATAGGATGAATTTTACTATGTTGGATCTTCCAATATGAACGTGGTATGTCAGCTTATTTAGGTCTTCTTTGATCTTCTTTGATTTCTTTCATCAGCATTTTGTTATTTCATCATACAGCTTCTGCGTGTGTCTTGTTAGATTTATCTTATTTCATTTGCTTTCAAGCTGTAAATGGTATTGTTTTTACTATCATGCTCATTGTAGGTGCATGTATGTACAAATGCAGTTCATTTTTTCATGTTGATTGTGTATCCTATGATCTTGTTGAACTCATTTATTGGTTCTAAGAGGGTTTTTTTGTTTTTTGTTTTGTTTTCCCCTGTTTTGTTCTGTTTTTAGATTCCTTGAGATTTTCTACATAGATGATCATTCCAGCTGCAAGTAGGGACATACATCTCTTTCTTCCCAGTGGATTTGTTTCTTATTTCTTTATCTGGTCTTATTGCACTACCTGGAACTTCAGGTGTTGTATTGAAAACAGGTAGTCAGAGCATACATTCTTGCTGTCACTAATATTAGGGAGAGAGCAAATTAAGATCATTTGTTCTGTGAAAGACCCTATGAAGTAGATGAAAAGACAAACTACAGACTTGGAGAAACTGTTTGCAACCAAATTTCCACCAACTCATACCTAGAATTTGTAAAGACCTCAAAACTTATAAGTAAGCAAACAATTCAGTTAGAAAATAAGTAAAAAGCATGATATTTCAATGATAAGGATGTATCAGAGACAATCACATGAAAAGAGGCTCAACTTCATTAGCCTTTAGGTAAATGAAATCAAGGAGATTTCAAACCAGTCAATGTTAAAGGAAATCAACCCTGAATACTCTTTGGAAGGACTGATGTTGAAGCTCAATGCTTTGGCCACATGATGTGAACAGCTGACTCATTAGAAAAGACCCTGTTGCTGGAGAAGATTGTAGGCAGAAGAAGAAGAGGGAGACAGAGGATGAGATGGTTGGATGGCATCACTGACCCAATGGACGTGAGTCTGAGCAAACTCCAGGAAATGCTGAGGGACAGGGAAGCCTGGCATGCTGCAATCCATGGGATTGAGAATAGTCGGACACAGCTTGGCAACTAAATGACAACAAAACAAAATTAAAACCGTGATGAAATATCACTAGATATTGATTAGAAAGGCTAATATAAAAAATAATGACAACACCAAATGCTGGTGAAGATTTGAAAAAAACTGGATTAGTTATACATTGCTAATGCTTCCCAGGTGGCTCAGTGGTGAAGAATCTGCCTACCAGTGCAGGAGACATGGGCTTGATCCTTGGGTAGGAAGATCCCCTGGAGGAGTGTGGCAGCCCACTCCACTATTCCTGCCTGGAAAATCCCACAGACAGAGGGGCCTGGTGGGCTACAGCCCACAGGGTCTCAGAGAGTCAGACATAAGTGAGCGGCAGCAGCATGCATTGCTTATAGGAATGAATGTGGAAGGTATATCCAGTCTGGAGAATAGTTTTTAAATTTCTTAAAACAAAAACAAAAGCAGAACTAAACTTACCATATAATCCTAGCAATAACGCGCTTGGGTGTTTATTCCATGGAAATGAACACTTCAGTTCACATAAAAACCTGTATGTATGTGTTCATAGCAGATCTATTTATCACCACCCCAAGCTGGAAAATAGCCTAAGTGTCCTTCAACACATCCATTCTGTGGGATACTGTTTAGTAACAAAAAGGAATGAACTATTGATATGCTCAGCTTGCATGAATCTCAAAGCAGTTAGCAATGACGAAAAGCCTCAGAAAGTTGGATATTTTATGATGCAAGGAGATCCACCCAGTCCATTCTAAGGGAGATCAGCCCTGGGTGTTCTATGGAAGGACTGATGCCAAAGCTGAAACTCCAGTACTTTGGCCACCTCATGCAAAGGGTTGACTCATTGGAAAAGACTCTGATGCTAGGAGGGGTTGGGGGCAAGAGGAGAAGGGGACGACAGAGGATGAGATGGCTGGATGGCATCACTGACTCAATGGACATGAGTTTGGGTGAACTCTGGGAGTTGGTGATGGACAGGGAGGCCTGGCATCCTGCAATTCACGGGGTCGCAAAGAGTTGGACACGACTGAGCGACTGAACTGAACTGATTATGTAATCTGCTTGAAATAACAAAACTGTAGAGATTCAGAACAGATTACTGGTAGCCAAGGGTTGAGGATTGGAGTGGGTGGGTAGTTCTAATAGATAACCGGAGGAAGGCTATGGTGGTATAATTATGCATCTTGGTTGTGGTTGCAGTTACATGAATTTTCACATGTGATAACTTTGTATACAATAACACATGTATGCCTATGCTGACCAAATGATTGCATGTAAAACTGGCAAAATCTGAAAAGGCTGGTAAATTATACCAATGTCAATTTCCTGGTTTTGATATTATACTCTGGTTGTATCGGGTGGTATAACACTAGGTGAAAAGATACATGGACTATCCCTGTACATTTTTTGCAACTTACTGTGTATCTATATTTATTTCAATATAAAAATATTTAAAGGATTAATTAAAATTTTAAGTTGTAGTAACAAAAAGTTGTAAAAATAAACTTTTATGCACTTTTGGACGATAGCTGACAGCTGGCAAACCTCAAATTTCATGTGGTCTTACTGCACACGACTGGTTCTTAGCTTGCACCACATGTGACTTTTCAAGCAAGTTGAACAACACCTGAGCTGGTCTATATCCTGTTCCACTGATGAGGCTTCTTGGTGCTGCACCACTGTCAGATTGCCATGAAGATTTTCTGAACACTCATTACCAGTTTCTGGACTTAGCTCACTTTGGTCTGGCAACAGCCTTTTGCAGACCTGCACCAGCTCAGTGACCACGCTGGGTAGCGGTGTTCTCCACGCACAGGTGCAGAGTCTGGGGGTGGGCCAAGTGCTGCTCAGGCTCTCCATTTGGGTTGAGAGGGCTCTTTGTATGAGAAACAGCTGTGTTACTGTTGTGGCCAGAAAAGGTTTCTATGCTTCAGACTCTTGCAGAATCACAATGCTGCTTTAAGTTCTCCCTTTGGAGAACAGAAAAGTATACACAGGGGCAAATTTGTTGTTATTTCTTTTGGAGAACATTTCTTATTATAAATGATTGCTTCCTGCTTTTTCCTGGAAACCCATTTGAGCAAGTCTTCCTTATCCACTAGACCAGGTTAAACATAGTACATGTTCTTATGACTGAAAATGAGCACTTGCTAGTTAAACTTGAGATAGCTTTTATTGGAAAGAAGTATGGCGTACTCCTTAGGCATCTGGGGGTTTTGTGTTTTCTCCTTCTCTGGGTAATACAAAATGACTGTCATCCTGTTACAGTTCGACATCATGAATATTGTGGGCCAAATGAGAGAACAACGTCATGGAATGATCCAAACAAAGGTAAGTCACACCACATAAATTCTCATAAGAACAATAATGATATAAAGGTGAATATTACATTGTATAGCACATTACAATTTGTAAAGCTCTTTTACTACACAATTCCATTGAATTCTCACTGTTTGAGGTAAACATAAGTTATGCTCTGACATTACTGATGACATACCTCAAGTTCAGAGTAATGAAGTTTGTTTTATCAGAGAGCAAGTGTAAAAGCCAGATCTGAGACTGAAGTCTCCTAATGCCCAAACACATGTTTAGTCCATAAAGCCATGTTATTTAAGCAACATATCTAAAGTTATTTTCCATAGATTTATGAATGGCGATTTTAGAACATTTATTTGCAACTAAAGTATCAGTCATTGGTATGTCATAAAAAAGATAGCATAAATATCACAGATATTAGTTATACTAATCATTGAAAGGTCAAGAGAATATGGATAATGAAAACAAACAGGTACCCCTAAATCTTTTTTATGGTTTTTTAAGGCAATGTTTAATGATATGAAGTACTTCCTTTTAACTAGGGTTGCCTAAGAGATCTGAGGCTACATCTTAAAAAGTTTAAATTTGATTCATCTAATGAAGATATAAAGAGACTGATATTGAGTCAGATTCCCCTCTGTTCAGTTCACTAATTCTAGACCCAAGACTGTATTATTACCGTTTATCTTCCTGATGCTTTAAAAAATGTACTTATATAAAGAAGTTCTTGGTTAAATGTTAACCTTTTTAGGCACTTCTTTTTAGGTTAAGGCACTCTTTTTAGGCACTTTGTGGTTAAAAAATACAAATGTCTTTTCTGAAAGTGGATATTAGTATTCAATTAACATTCCATTGTTTTTCATATATGTGTGTGTTTAGGAGCAGTATATGTTTTGTTATAAAATTGTACTTGAAGTTCTTCAGAAGCTTTGGACTGTAAAGTAAGAAAGACTTCTATTGCCTCACACTTGAAATTATTAGCAAGTGGCTTGGAGCCTCCTCTTAAAGAACTGTTCGAGCTGTGCTTGAAGGGCTTTGCATATACAAATGTGCTTTCTTGGCATATCCTTTGACTTTCTGACAATTCCCTGAAGGCAGTACCATTTGGTTTGGGCTAAACAGTGTTTACCCACTGATCTTACTTAGGTAATATCAAATACCTTCCCATATTTTCCCATGAAATTAAAGTTGTGTAAAACAACTTCCGTCTATTTGGTTGAAGAGATTACAGAACCCAGTAAAGGATTTAAACTGTATTATTTAAGATTTTATTTGGAAAGACAGCTGGAGGGAGCTGAGAATTTTCAGGATCACAAGATCGTGGGATTATATCATGATTTCTTACAAGCATTTTCGAGACAGATACGTATCCATGTTTTTTAGCTAGAGTCTGTACTTTTAGGAGGTATTTGAATAGCTTAGGCCATTAAAGAACCCAGTTAGAAAGGGTCAGCTTTCTATGCAAACTGGATTCCCTTGCCCCGTACGTCTCTACTCCTGTGGAGACCTAGGGACCTCAGAGGACAAGCTGCCTTTCTAGAGCAGCTGGACAAGGTCTGGGAATTTTCATGGGTGGGCAGAGTTCCTCCTCTCCTTCACTTGAGCACACTGGTGAACAGTCCAAATCTAACATAGATGTTTATGTAGAAAGTCCAAGAGGAAATTTTTGCCCATTTTTGAGTTCTTTCCTATCCCACCCTAACACTTAACATATTAGTCTGCTTTGTTAAAAGCAAACATTACATTTTACTTGCCCCTTAATCTCTGCCCTTTAGCTTTAGAGGGCAATAAACTTTGATATAAGCTTTATTACGTACTTCTAGGTATCTGTTATGCCGGATATATTTTTCAAACTAAAATCTATGACTATTATTTTTCTCGTCAGCGTTCCATTAAATCATTTATTTCCATTACTGCCCCACCTCTGCCGTGACATTTAGAAGTTGGCTTTGGTAACCAGATTTTGGAGAACCAAATTTATAGTTGTGCAAATGAAAACTTCCGTATTCTGTTTTTGAAAAGATGTGGCCATTATTTTAGGACTTTGCCTCATACAGTTACAGTGATATTTTTGTCAAGGAATTTTAGTGACCAGTTATACTTGATTCTAAACTATAAAGCAAGTAATACATGTCTCTGTATGATGTAATTCAGTTGAGATACGAGTAGTCTTTGCATTGTACTGAGAAAGCTTCTAATATTAATCCATAAGTCTTGAATTTTTAAGAGCTTATTTTGTTCCCTTAGCTGAATGAACACTTGAATAGGTTGAATTAAAATTGATACTTCTCATTTTAAAAATAATTAAATGCTGGAAATGTAATTTATATTAAATGAATTGATTTTACCTATTTACATTATTTTTGTAAATAATAGTCTGTGCTAAACATTAATTTTGATGATTGGCTTTTAATATTTATATTACTAATTTTCTTTTCTGTCATAGTAAAATAATAAATATAATATACAATAATATTTCTGAAAAGGATTCTATGCTGTTATTTAAATTGAAAGATTTACTGTGTATTGCCTGAAGTATTTTTATTATTTGAACCTTGAAATGTTCTTATAAAGAAAATTTCCC
>SJYG01000059.1:1922736-2019394 GCA_006410535.1 Litocranius walleri | reverse complement strand
CTTGAAATGTTCTTATAAAGAAACTTTCCACAATTCTTGATGGTAAACATGTCTCTTCTTTAATGTGTGCCTCATATTTTTATAGCTGGACTAATTTTCAGTTTTTCAGGGAAATAAGTAAATATGAAAATACTAATTGCATTTGTTTTTATTTCACTTTGGGGAAGTGAATCCCAAATTGATATTTTTTGACTAATTGAAATATTAAGTTTTATACCAATAATAAATCAATTTTTGCCTAGGATATGAATATGAAACTCCCACTAACATCTATATGAGTGTATAAATGCTTATTTAGAGGAACTTTTACAACATTTAAGTATAAGCATATACGTACATATTAGCTTTCAACTTTAAATACATAGTTTAAATCATATGCTCTTGGTGAATTTATATATTGGACCCAAACTTTTCAGAAATAAATGTAGATTTTATGCTCATGTAAGCCTTACCAATTTATTTTTCTTTTGGACCTTTCACCCCCAATTTGTCTAAGGGACTATTGAATTTTCAATTAAGTTTATAATTGTTACTCAAAGATCATTTCAGTGATTTATTTACACTGAAAAATTTCAAGGAAAACACCTTAAATAACTTTAAAACAAATGAGTTTCACTTTCTACTCATTTTTCTTAATCTCCAGAAAAAAATTAATTTTCTTCAATGTTGTCTTGAAGTTCAAGTAACTAAACCAGAAGATTGGAAAATATTCATTCAATACGTCAGTGATGGGATGAGGAATCGTCCACTGCCACAATGAAAAAGTAATAACTAATGACCTCATAATGAAACAATTTGAATTAGAAGGAATTTTGATATCTGATGCAACCATCATATCTGAAATGTCAACATTTTTTAAATACTACTAGCAAGTATCATCATATTTGGAGATGACAAAATAAAGTCTTCTAATTAATAAAACAGAACCTCCTGTTAGCACTATAGGTGAGCACTGCTCTACAGTTATCCAGCCAATGCAATACGATTACAAAATGGTATAATTGGCACAAATGTTAGAAAATTGGAACATATAATCTTTGTTTGGATATTTTGGCCACCTAGAAATAGTGAACTCAAGCATAGTATTAGAAAACTCATTATGAAATATGGATAAAAAGATATCTATGCACCAAAAATTAATCTTTCTCTATATCAAGGCAATGGCACCCCATTCAGGTACTCTTGCCTGGAAAATCCCATGGATGGAGGAGCCTGGTGGGCTGTAGTCGATGGGGTTGCCAAGAGTCAGATAAGACTGAACGACTTCACTTTCACTTTTCACTTTCATGCACTGGAGAAGGAAATGGCAACCCGCTCCAGTGTTCTTGCCTGGAGAATCCCAGGGATGGCAGAGCCTGTGGGCTGCCCTCTATGGACTCACACAGAGTCGGACACGACTGAAGTGACTCAGCAGCAGCAGCAGCATATCGAGGGTCAGCAGACTAGCCTGCAGGCCAAATCTGACCTGTTGCCTATTTTGTAAATAGAGTTCTATGACCATTTCTTTGTATACTGTCTGTAGCTGCTTTTGTGCAGCAATGGCAGTGGCAAGGTGGTAGAGATCATATGGCCTATAAAGTCTGAAATATTGATCATCATGACCCTTTAAAGAAGAAGTTAGCTAACCTCAGATATGTATCTCTAGTGGGAAAAGTGTCTCTGAGCAATAGGGATATGTGATGTATATATTTTATAAAATGTATAAAATACTGAAGATTAAACTTATTGGAAACTTGACCAACCGATGCTGATATTCTGAATGAATAGTAAATGCATGAACCATGATATTTTGTAAAGAAAAATAAATTGTGAGGAAGGGAGAGGGTTTATCTTAGCAATAATCAAGGTATTGTCCAAAGTCACAGCAATAAAAACGATGTGATACTGGTATAGGGATACATAAATGGTTCAGTGGAAAAAAATAGTCAAAAAATAGACCCCATAGACTCATATATAAAGCATCACTGTGAACAAAGCTAGTGGAGGTGATGGAATTCCAGTTGAGCTATTTCAAATCCTGAAAGATGATGCTGTGAGAGTGCTGAACTCAATATGCCAGCAAATTTGGAAAACTCAGCAGTAGCGACAGGACTGGAAAAGGTCAGTTTTCATTCCAATCCCAAAGAAAGGCAGTGCCAAAGAATGCTCAAACTACTGCACAGTTGCACTCATCTCACACGCTAGTAAAGTAATGCTCAAAATGCTCCAAGCCTTCAGCAATATATGAACTGTGAACTTCCAGATGTTCAAGCTGGTTTTAGAAAAGGCAGAGGAACCAGAGATCAAATTGCCAACATCCGCTGGATCATGGAAAAATCAAGAAAGTTCCAGAATAACATCTATTTCTATTTTATTGACTATGCCAAAGCCTTTGACTGTGTGGATCACAATAAACTGTGGGAAATTCTGAAAAAGATGGGAATACCAGACCACCTGACCTGCCTCCTGAGAAACCTGTATGCAGGTCAGGACATGGAACAACAGACTGGTTCCAAATAGGAAAAGGAGTACATCAAGGCTGTATGTTGTCACCCTGCTTATTTAACTTATATGCAGAGTACATCATGAGAAACGCTAGGCTGGAAGAAGCACAAGCTGGAATCAAGATTGCCGGGAGAAATATCAATCACCTCAGATATGCAGATGACACCACCCTTATGGCAGAAAGGGAAGAGGAACTCAAAAGCCTCTTGATGAAAGTGAAAGAGGAGAGTGAAAAAGTTGGCTTAAAGCTCAACATTCAGAAAACGAAGATCATGGCATCTGGTCCCATCACTTCATGGGAAATAGATGGGGAAACAGTGTCAGACTTTATATTTTGGGGCTCCAAAATCACTGCAGATGGTGACTGCAGCCATGAAATTAAAAGACACTTACTCCTTGGAAGGAATGTTATGACCAACCTAGATAGCATATTAAAAAGCAGAGACATTACTCTGCCAACAGAGGTCCATCTAGTCAAGGCTATGGTTTTTCCAGTGGTCATGTATGGATGTGAGAGTTGGACTGTGAAGAAGGCTGAGCGCTGAAGAATTGATGCTTTTGAACTGTGGTGTTGGAGAAGACTCTTGAGAATCCCTTGGACTGCAAGGAGATCCAACCAGTCCATTCTGAAGGAGATCAGCCTTAGGTGTTCTTTGGAAGGAATGATGCTGAAGCTGAAACTCCAGTACTTTGGCCACCTCATGCGAAGAGTTGACTCATTGGAAAAGACTCTGGTGCTGGGAGGGATTGGGGGCAGGAGGAGAAGGGGACGACAGAGGATGAGATGGCTGGAGGGCATCACGGACTCGATGGACATGGGTCTGAGTGAACTCTGGGAGATGGTGATGGACAGGGAGGCCTGGCGGGCTGCGATTCACGGGGTCACAAGGAGTCGGACACGCCTGAGCGCCTGAACTGGGCTGAATACATGTGTGTGCGTGCTAAGTTGCTTCGGTCATGTCTGACTCTCTGCAGCCCTATTGATCACAGTCCCTGCCAGGCTCCTCTGTCCATGGGGGTCTCCTGGCAAGGATATTGGAGTGGGTTGCTATGCCCTTCTCCAGAGGATCTTCCTGACCCAGGGACTGAACCTCCATCTCTTAAGTCTCCTGCATTGGTAAGCAGGTTGTTTACCACTAGCACCATCTGAGAAACCCATTTAATACATGTTGTATGTGGAAAATGGCATTTCAAATCCAGAGCTTCAACATATATGAAGCCAAAAACAGAGAACTGACAAAACTGGAAAGATAAAAAAATCTTCAAGTATAGTTAAAGGTTTTACCTCTTAATAGGAATAGGAATAATACTTATTCTTAATAGGAATAAGTTGATAGGAATAAGTACACAGAATATCAGTAAGGATGTAAGACTTGTGGAGCAATATCAACCTGCTTGACCTAACCGACATTTGTAGAGTACCGCACCAAACTGTAGCAGAATACACACTTTTTAAAGTGCATGTGGAATATTCACCAACAGATTATATTTGGGGTTCAAAACAGTCTCAATATAATTAAAAAGAAAAAGAACTATATGGAATTAAATGGAGATCAATAATATAAAAGTATTTTGAAAATTCCAAGGTATTTGGAAATTTAACAAGGTACTTCTAAATAACTTATGAGTCAAACAAAAAAGAGAAATTAGAAAATATTTTGAAATGAATGAAAACAAAACAATATCAGCTTGTAAGGTGCAGCGACAAAGTTTAGGGGGAAACTTGGAAAACTTTTTTGAGAGAGCTAGAGCAATATTTAGAGGGGAATTTGTGGCCTTAAATACATATGTTAGGAAAGAGAGGGCAAAGTTAGTAAGGTGAACAAGCATTAATCTCAGGAAGTTAAAGGGCAGCAAAAGTAGCCAAAGTAACGTTGGAGGAAGTTAAGAGTAGAAACGAATGGCGTAACAAATATATAATAAAGGGAATCAATATAGCTTGATCAACATTGATTCTATTAACAGTAAGACATCTAGAAAGCTGAGAGGAGGCACAAACAATGAAAAGCATGAATGGAAAAAAATTATGGAACCTGGAGACTTTATAGAAAGAAAGTGCAGGCTCCAAGCAAAGGCAACAAAAGCAAAGACAAAAGTGAGAATATATCAAACTAAAAAGCTCCTGCACAGCAAACTGTCAACAAAATGAAAAAGACAACTTACAGAGTGAGATAAAATATTTCTAAATCGTGCCTGAAAATGAGTTCTTTTACATACAGCTCCCAAGAACTCATACAGCTCAAAAACAACAACAGTAACAACAAACAAAAAAGGAAGCTGATTTTTAAAAAATGAGCAGATCTGAATAGACATTTTTCCCAAAGAGGATGTCCTACTGGTACAAGAAAAGATTCTCAGCATCACTAATCATCAGAGAAGCGCATATCAAAACCACAATGAAACAACACCTCACATCTGATTAGATTGGCTATTTTCAAAAAGATAAATAAGTTTTGGCATGTGGGCAAACTGTAAACTATTGATGGGATGTAAACTGGTGCAGCCATCACAAAATACATCATGGAGCCTCCTTAAAGTAAAAGTGAAAGTTGCTCAGTGGTGTCTGACTCTGTGACCCCATGGACTGCAACACGTGAGGCCTCTCTGTCCATCACCAACTCTCAGAGTTTACTCAGACTCATGTGCACTGAGTCGGTGATGCCATCCAACATTCTCATCCTCTGTCATCCCCGTCTCCTCCTGCCTTCAATCTTTCAGCGTCAGGGTCTTTTCAAATGAGTCAGCTCTTCACATCAGGTGGCCAAAGTATTGGAGTTTCAGCTTCAGCATCATTCCTTCCAAAGAACACTAGGACTGATCTCCTTTAGAATGGACTGGTTGGATCTCCTTGCTGTGTAAGGGACTCTCAAGGGTCTTCTCTGACACCACAGTTCAAAAGCATCAATCTTGGCACTCGTCTTTCTTTATAGTCCAACTCTCACATCCATACATGACTACTGGAAAAACCATAGCCTTAACTAGATGGACCTTTGTTGGCAAAGTAATGTCTCTGCTTCTTATAAGCTGTCTAGGTTGGTCATAGCTTTTCTTCAAAGGAGCAAGCGTCTTTTAATTTCATGGCTGCAGTCACCATCTCCAGTGACTTTGGAGCCTAAGAAAATAAAGTCTCTCACTGTTTGCACCGTTTCTCCATCTATTTGCTATGAAGTGATAAGACCTGATGCCATGATCTTAGTTTTCTGAATGTTGAGTTTTAAGCCAACTTTTTCATTCTTCTCTTTCACTTTCATCGAGAGGCTCTTTAGTTCTTCATTTTTTGCTTAAGGGTGGTGTCATCTGCGTATCTGAGGTGATTGATATTTCTCCCAGCAATCTTGATTCCAGCTTTCCATTCCAGCATTTTTCATGATGTACTCTGTATATAAGTTAAATAAGCAGGGTGACAATATACAGCCTTGACGTACTCCTTTTCCTATTTGGAACCAGTCTGTTGTTCCATGTCCAGTTCTAACTGTTGCTTCCTGACCTGCATACAGATTTCTCAAGAGGCACGTTAGGTGGTCTGGTATTCCCATCTCTTTCAGAATTTTCCACAGTTTATTGTGATCCACACAGTCAAAGGCTTTGGCATAGTCAATAAAGCAGAAGTAGATGGTTTTCTGAAACTCTCTTTCTTTTTCTATGATCCAACAGATATTGGCAATTTGAACTCTTGATTCCTCTTCCTTTTCTAAATCTAGCTTGAGCATCTGGAAGTTCACGGTTCATGTATTGTTGTAGCCTGGCTTAGAGAATTTTGAGCATTACTTTGCTAGTGTATGAGATGAGTGCAATTGTGAGGTAGTTTGAACATTCTTTGGCATTGTCTTTCTTTGGGATTGGAATGAAAACTGACCTTTTCCAGTCCTGTGGCCACTGCTGAGTTTTCCAAATTTGCTGGCATATTGAGTTCAGCACTTTCACAGCATCATCTTTCAGGATTTGAAATAGCTCAACTGGAATTCCATCACTTCCACTAGCTTTGTTCGTAGTGATGCTTCCTACGGCCCCCTTGACTTCACCTTACACGAATCCTGGCTCTAGGTGAGTGATACACCATCGTGATTATCTGGGCCATGAAGATCTTTTTTGTACAGTTCTTCTGTGTATTCTTGCCACCTCTTCTTAATATCTTCTGTTTCTGTTAGGTCCATACCATTTCTGTCCTTTATTGTGCCCATCTTTGCATGAAATATTCCTTTGGTATTTCTAATTTCCTTGAAGAGATCTTTAGTCTTTCCCATTCCATTGTTTTCCTCTATTTCTTTGCACTGATCACTGAAGAAGGCTTTCTTATCTCTCCTTCCTATTCTTTGGAACTCTGCATTCAAACGGGTATATCTTTCCTTTTCTGCTTTGCTTTTCGCTTTGCTTCTTTTTTCATCTGTTTGTAAGCCCTTCTCAGACGGCCATTTTGCCTTTTTGCATTTCTTTTTCGTGAGGATGGTCTTGATCACTGCTTCCTGTACAATGTCACGAACCTATGTCCATAGTTCTTCATGAACTCTATCAGATCTAGGCCCTTAAATCTATTTCTTACTTCCACTGTATAGTCATAAGTGATTTCATTTAGGTCATACCTGAATGGTCTAGTGGTTTTCCCTGCTTTCTTCAATTTAAGTCTGAATTTAGCACCACAGTCAGCTCCCAGTCTTGTTTTTTCTGACTGTATAGAGCTTCTCCATCTTTGGCTGCAAAGAAGATAATCAATCTGGTTTTGGTGTTGACCATCTGGTGATGTCTATGTGTAGAGTCTTCTCTTGTGTTGTTGGAAGAGGGTGTTTGCTATGAACAATGTGTTCTCTTGGCAAAACTCTATTAGCCTTTTCTCTGCTTCATTTTGTACTCCAAGGCCAAATTTGCCTTTTACTCCAGGTGTTTCTTGACTTCCTACTTTTGCATTCCAGTCCCATGTAATGAAAAGGACATCTTTTGGGGGTGTTAGTTCTAGAAGGTCTTGTAGGTCTTCACAGAACCATTCAACGTCTTTAGCATTACTGGTCGGGGCATAGACTTGGATTACTGTGATATTGAATGGTTTGCTTTGGAAACGAACAGAGATCATTCTGTTGTTTTTGACACTGCATCCAAGTACTGCATTTCGGACTCTTTTGTTGACTATGATGGCTACTCCATTTCTTCTAAGAGATTCTTGCCCACAGTAGTAGATATAATGGTCATCTGAGTTAAATTCACCCATTCTAGTCCATTTTAGTTCGCTGATTCCTAAAATGTCAACGTTCACTCTTGCCATCTCCTGTTTGACCACTTCCAGTTTGCCTGATTCATGGACCTAACATTCCAGGTTCCTATGCAATATTGCTCTTTACAGCATCAGATCTTGCTTCTATCACCAGTCACACCCACAACTGGGTGTTGTTTTTGCTTTGGCTCTATCCCTTCATTCTTTCTGGAGTTATTTCTCCACTGATCTCCAGTAGCATACTGGGCACCTACTGACCTGGGGAGTTCATCTTTCAGTATCCTATCATTTTGCCTTTTCATACTGGTCATGGGATTCTTAAGGTAAGAACACTGAAGTGGTTTGCTATTCCCTTCATCTGAGAACCATTTTTTGTCAGAATTCTCCACAATGACCCGTCCGTCTTTAGTGGGCCTACAAGGCATGGCTCATAGCTTCACTGAGTTAGACCAGGCTGTGGTCCACGTGATCAGATTGGTTAGTTTTCTGTGACTGTGGTTTTCAGTCTGTCTGTCCTCTGATGGAGAAGGTAAGAGGCTTATGGAATCTTCCTGATGGGAGAGACTGACTCAGGGGGAAACTGGGTCTTGTTCTGATCGGTGGGGCCATGCTCAGTAAATCTTTTATCTATGGTTTTTCCTGTGGTCATGTATGGATGTGAGAGTTGGACTGTGAAGAAGGCTGAGTGCCAAAGAATTGATACTTTTGAACTGTGGTGTTGGAGAAGACTCTTGAGAGTCCCTTGGATTGCAAGGAGATCCAACCAGTCCATTCTGAAGGAGGTCAACCCTGGGATTTCTTTGGAAGGAATGATGCTAAAGCTGAACCTCTGGTACTCTGGCCACCTCATGTGAAGAGTTGACTCATTGGAAAAGACTCTGGTGCTGGGAAGGATTGGGGGCAGGAGGAGAAGGGGACGACAGAGGATGAGATGGCTGGATGGCATCACGGACTCGATGGACATGAGTCTGAGTGAACTCTGGGAGATGGCGATGAACAGGGAAGCCTGGCGTGCTGCAATTCATGGGGTCGCAAAGAGTCGGACGCAACTGAGAGACTGAACTGAACTGAAGTTTCTGTTGAAGGGCAGGGCTGTGTTCCCTCCCTGTTGTTTGACCTGAGGACAAGCTATGGTGGAAGAAGTGAAGATGATGGCGACCTGCTCCAAAGGGTCCCATGCAGGCACTGCTGCACTCAGTGCCCCCAGCCCTGCAGCCGGCCCCCGTCAACCCACGCCTCCAGCAGAGACTCCTGGACACTCACTGGCAAGTCTGGGTCAGTCTCTTGAGGGGTCACAGCTCCTTTCTCCTGGATCCTGGTGCGCACAAGGTTCTGTTTGTACTCTCCCAGCGTCTGTTTCCCCACGTCCTGTGTAAACTCTGGAAGATCTATCATGGGGTTAATGGTGACTTCCTCCAAGAGGGCTTATGCCACACCCAGGCCTGCTGCACCCTGCACCCCTGCCCCCACATTACTCCACTGCTGACCTGGACCCCACAGGAGACACCCAAACACAGTTCTGTCTCAGTCTCTGTGGGGTCTCTGGGTCTTGGTTTGCACAAGGTGCGTTTGAGCCCTCTGAGCGTCTCTGGCGGGCGTGGGGTTTGCTTCTAAACGCCATCTCGCCCCTCCTGCCATCTTGCTGGGGCTTCTCCTTTGCCCCTGGACATGGAGTATCTCCTTCAAGTCACTCCAGTGCTGCACAGCCGCCACTCAAGCACCACGCAGCTGCGGCTCCAGCTGCCGTGCCGCTCCGTGGACTATACAGTCCATAGAATTCTCCAGGCCAGAATACTGGCGTGGGTGGCCTTTCCCTTCTCTGGGGATCTTCCCAACCCAGGGACTGAGCCCAGATCTCCTGCATTACTGGTGGGCTCTTTACCAGTGCAGCCACAAGGGAACACCTTACGGAGTTAAAAATAGAGCTGCTCTGTGATCCAGCAAGTCCACGGCTAGGTGGTCATCCAAAGAAAATTAAAATACTAACTCGAAAAATATACGTACCCTTGTGTTCACAGCAGCATTATTTATTATAGCCAAGCTATGGAAACAAGCAAAGTGTCCATCCATAGATAGATGAATGGATAGAGATGTGAGATCACACACACATACACACACACACACACACACACACACACTGGAATACTATTCAGCAACAGAAAAGAAGGAAATCTCGCTATTTGCAAACCATGAGTGGACCTTGAGGACATTATGCCAAGTGAAACAGAGAAAGACAAATACTACGTGACCTCACTTACATGTGAAATCTGAAAAATGCAGCTAAACAAAAACCAAGCTCAGGGATAACAGATTGGTGTCTACTAGAAGCCATAGCTGGGGGGTGGACGAAATGAGTGCAGGGGGTCAAAGGTACAAATTTCCAGTTATAAGTCATGGGGATATAATATACAGCTTGGTGACCAGTGATAAAATATGGCCACAAATATAATATCTGAAAACTGCCAAGAGAGTAGATTTTTAAAGTGCTCATCACAAGAAAAAAAAAAGTTAACTTGTCTGGTAAAGGATGTTAACTAGACTTATTCTGGTGATCATTTTGCAGTGTATACAGGTATGGAACCACTGTGTTGTATACCTGAAAACTTATATAATGTTGTGTGTCAATTATCCCTCAATAAAAACGTTGAAAAAAGAAAATGAAAGCATATCAATAAGTCTGTACCAATACACTTGAAATGGACAGATTCCTAGAAAAATACTAAAACTAATAATCAAAATAGAAATTCATAGTAAGTAGGTTTAAAATGTCATAGAAACGGATTCCTAATTAGAACCTTTCCTCAATAAAAACTTCAGGTAGGTAGCTTCACTGGCAAGTTCTAAAAAAATGATTAGAAATTTCTCCAATATTATCCAGTTCTCTGATAGAAAAAAAGACTAGCATAGCGTTGCTAACAAAACCTAGAAAGGAACTGTGGCAACACACCAGGCCAGTCTGATGCGTGAGCGTGTGTGCATATCCAAAACAAAGTGGCGGCAAACAGCCCAGGAGAAACCTGTTAGAAGACAGCTTTAAAGACAGCATAGTTATTACTTTAATAACACAAAAGATACACAAGTCAAAATTTGTGTTTATCTTATCAATTAATGAGGGAACCCCTAACCTAGTTCTCAGAAAACATTAAAAAATCATTCATAATTAAGTAAAATATAAGCTACAAGAATAAATTTATAGCACAGGGTACATAGCCAGTATTTTACAATAACTATTAATATAAACGGATTATAACCTCCATTGAGAACACCAAATAATCCTTTTGGGCCACTTCAAAGCCTTTCATGAATTTTCATGGCAATATAAAAAGAATCAGCTATCGTGATCAAATTTGGCTTATTCTAGAAACGCCAAATTGGTTGAACAATGTAAAATCAGTGAATGTGATTCATCACGTAAATGGATTAAAAGGGAAAATCCTACACAGCTCAATAAATGCAGAAAAAAAATTGCTGAAATTTTATATCCACTTTTGATTTTTAAAAAGAAAGTTCTTAGCAAACTAGGAACTGAAGAGAATTGCTTTAATCTGCTAGCAAACAGACGCAGCAAACTTACAGGAAATGTTCACTTAATAGTAAGACATGGTAGCCCTCCGACAAATCAAGGGCTGTTTTGGACTTGTCTTCTGAAATGTTGGGTAGCTGTGGAACTGGGGAAACTGAGTCTGCTACACAGTCAAGCTTGGATAGTAGCTCCAAGGAAATGACTAAGTGTCCCTTCATGTAAAAGATCATGCCTTCCTTACCGCTGATGATTCTTAAGTTCTTTCTAGATATCGAGGGCTTTGGTTAATTATACACCATAGAACACCTTCAGCATTCTCAAACAGTATCCTCTCTGCTCAGTATCAGCACTTGGGATGTCAGCAATTCAGAACCAATCTTCTCACAAATCCAATGTAGAAAACTTCACAGAAATGCCTGTTAGTTTTTTATTCTCTCAAAAAATACATCTGAAGAGCTCAGTACTCTAGTTTTAAAGTGTTTGTTTATAGAGAATTACGCCTGTACAAAGCAGAAAAAGCAGAACATTAAAGCTGTTTGCGACAAAGGGCCAGATCAAAGAGGCACAGCAGTGCAGTCTGAGCAGTTCCGGCCCTACAGAGCAAAGCGGCGCCTGAGTCCCTTAGTGACTCTCCAAGCTGGCTTGCCCCTGAGCATCGGAGTCTGCTGTGGCCTGCCCGGGACGCCTCAGCTGGCATACTTATGCGAGCAGCTTATTTTTATGAGTGTTCTAATGACCTCTAAGGGGAGACAATGTCTCTGCCCACGGGCACTAACTGCTACCCTCGAAGCTGAGTGATGGCCACCCCCTAGCTCCTCTGGTCAAGTCCTGTGCGGGAGAGAGCGGGCAGAGAGACTGCCAGGCTCCTGCTGGAGCCCAGGAGCCCGAGTAAGGCATCTGTAAGGGAGGCCTGGGGTTGAGCGGGGCCACTCACATCTCTCCTGGCTGTTGACCTTCAGGGGAGTATGTTGATGGAAAGATAAGCTATAGAAGCAAGTCATAGAAAGCAGTGCAATAATAACAAATAATCTGGGAATACACCTTTGTTGGGATTCATTAAGTGAGAAGAAAAGCGGCCTCTGCTCATCACTGTAATAACGAGGCCAGGACTAGATCTGTGCCTGTAGCCAGGACGGTGCCGCACCCGGAAGGAGTGCGGGGGACGTGCAGCAACCTGAGGGCAATGTTGGGGGACAGGGACAGCCTCCCCAGATCTGTGGGCAGGGGCACCCCGGGAATCCCAAATGTACACTACTCGTGCCCTCTCCATCTGCTTTCGCTCCCAAGCTCCCTAGTCATCCACACCCAGATACACGGATAGTCATGCAGTGTGAGCTCCTGCTACTTCTCTGCTTTCCCCTCCACCCACCTTCTGAGCAGAGCAGGAAGGGACAGTGTCATATTCCACTTCAAGCCCTCTCCCTGAAATAGGTGCAGACGTAGGAATCATTATACACTGTTTTCACTCTCACCCCTAGACTGTTAGCGTGATTGTTTATATCACTGCTACGGCACCCACAACATCGTAACTATTGATGGGTGACTTTCTTATGAGCTGTCATAAGCTCAACTGTGCTTTCCTCTGCTTTGAGTCATTATGACCAAGTGCGATGCCTAAATAGAATAAGTTCTCAGTAAAAGTTAGACGAATGGAGAATGGATGAACTGAAAAGTTGTCACTGCACACCTTTCATGTAATGTCAATATTTTGGGGCGATGTTCATACCATAGGCATTGGTTTATGACATGAGCATACTGTCCAGAAATGCTCAGACGTATTCCACAGAAACCAGTCCCACGAAAGTCAATGAGAGGAGGGTTCTTGGGACACACTGCATCCCACAGGCTTCCTGGTGGCTCAGAGGGTAACGAATCTGTGTACAGTGCAGGGGACCTGGATTCGATCCCTGGGTTGGCAACGTCCCCTGGAGAGGGGAATGGCTACCCACACCAGTATTGTTGCCTGGAGAATCCCACGGGCAGAGGAGTCTGGGGCGCTACAGTCCATGCGGTCGCAAAGAGTCGAACATGACTGAGTGACTAACTTCATTCTGTGGGAGTTCCATAGTACAGATTAGCATACTAGCATCAGATGGACCAGGAGAAGGACTTGCACACAGAAAATGCCATCTCTCTTGATCTTTGGTATGAAATTATGATTACAGAAGAAGGATGAATGAATTAAATATTGGATTGTAATAAAGAACTTACTTTTGTCTCTTTCGTGGTTATATAGGAATTCTATTGCATTTATTAGTGTTTATCCTCCAATAGCTTTTCCAAAAGGAGCTCATGAGTTCTATATTCCATGTCTAGAATATTTGAAAATGTCTTTCTCATGTAGTATGATGTTTGTTAGGCTCTGCATAAAATTCACATGTCATTCTTTCCTCATTTGGAGGGTTTTGTAGATTTTGTAGATATTTGTAGACATATTGTAGATATTCACTTAACCTCATAGCACTGAATGTTGGTATGGAGGAAGCTGTTGTGTTGAAAACATAATTCTCATGCAAACAGACAAGTAACATATTTCATTGTTCCATTTAACTTATTAATGGCCAGACCAGCAGGAAGACAAAAGGGCTGGCTGGGTTTAAGAAACAAGAAAGTTTTCCCCAAGCAATGTACTCACCAGGTACTCACGTGTGCACCTCTGCTGTTCTCCCGTGACCTTTTTCTTCTCCTCCTCCTTCTCTTTGAGGGCTTCTCTCTCCTTTAATTCCTGTTTTGCGGATCCGTAATTCTCATCTGTCGAGTGTTCTTCAGCTGCTGGTTGTCCGCTTCCTCCCCTCTGGTGTTTGAACAGTTCCCGTGGTTGCTCCTTTCCACTCGGACAGGAAACCCTGCTGTCTACAGTGAACTCTCAAGGGTGGTGTGGGTATTGTCAGGGCTGGAAGCTTGGACTTCCCTCTGCTGCCTCTGGACTTGTCCTTATCAGCGCTGACTTCTGTGTATGTCCCTGCTTCTCAGTTTCAAGTAGTTCATATATTTGAATGACTGAATGAATGTCCATGCCTTGTTTTTCGGATGCATTTCCCCAATGCTTTGGTGAAGCCAGTCACCACAAACGCTCGTTTACTGTTAGAGAAACCAAGTGCATAAGCAGCTTAGTGCTGTCACAGAGGGCCCTCAGGAGTTCTTCTTCATGAAGCGAAAAGAGACTTTGCCTTCTCATGCTGCAGTGCTGAAGACTAGAATTGTTAAGTAGATAACACTTGACATTCTCTCCCAGACCATCTCTCAAGAGAGGCAGTTTGGTAACCGTGAATATACAGCCACCATCTTGATTGCTGATGCTGTTTGTGTAAGGCACTTTGGAAATCACTGTTAAGCGAATCCTTCTGGACTGGGGGATTCCCTTTTGCTTAGCTTTTTCTGTTGATAACAGGTAAAGCAAAGGTTGTTGGCTAAAAATAAGTCAGAGTGTTGGTCAACCCCAGATTCTTCTCTCCACTTGCATAGTGCTTGGATATGTTGAAAGTGCCTAACCCTGTGTATCCCAGAGACAGGGGTAAGACGGTGAGCTTCTGATTCAGAGCCCTTTTCACCCTGTTCATGCAAACAGACAAGTAACATATTTCATTGTTCCATTTAACTTATTAATGGCCAGACCAGCAGGAAGACAAAAGGGCTGGCTGGGTTTAAGAAACAAGAAAGTTTTCCCCAAGCAATGTACTCACCAGGTACTCACGTGTGCACCTCTGCTGTTCTCCCGTGACCTTTTTCTTCTCCTCCTCCTTCTCTTTGAGGGCTTCTCTCTCCTTTAATTCCTGTTTTGCGGATCCGTAATTCTCATCTGTCGAGTGTTCTTCAGCTGCTGGTTGTCCGCTTCCTCCCCTCTGGTGTTTGAACAGTTCCCGTGGTTGCTCCTTTCCACTCGGACAGGAAACCCTGCTGTCTACAGTGAACTCTCAAGGGTGGTGTGGGTATTGTCAGGGCTGGAAGCTTGGACTTCCCTCTGCTGCCTCTGGACTTGTCCTTATCAGCGCTGACTTCTGTGTATGTCCCTGCTTCTCAGTTTCAAGTAGTTCATATATTTGAATGACTGAATGAATGTCCATGCCTTGTTTTTCGGATGCATTTCCCCAATGCTTTGGTGAAGCCAGTCACCACAAACGCTCGTTTACTGTTAGAGAAACCAAGTGCATAAGCAGCTTAGTGCTGTCACAGAGGGCCCTCAGGAGTTCTTCTTCATGAAGCGAAAAGAGACTTTGCCTTCTCATGCTGCAGTGCTGAAGACTAGAATTGTTAAGTAGATAACACTTGACATTCTCTCCCAGACCATCTCTCAAGAGAGGCAGTTTGGTAACCGTGAATATACAGCCACCATCTTGATTGCTGATGCTGTTTGTGTAAGGCACTTTGGAAATCACTGTTAAGCGAATCCTTCTGGACTGGGGGATTCCCTTTTGCTTAGCTTTTTCTGTTGATAACAGGTAAAGCAAAGGTTGTTGGCTAAAAATAAGTCAGAGTGTTGGTCAACCCCAGATTCTTCTCTCCACTTGCATAGTGCTTGGATATGTTGAAAGTGCCTAACCCTGTGTATCCCAGAGACAGGGGTAAGACGGTGAGCTTCTGATTCAGAGCCCTTTTCACCCTGGTGTTAGACCTCACGGTCTCCTTCCAGAGGTCCGTCGCCCCAAAGATCACCAAGACTCGGACTCGATGCAAACAGCAAGAGGATTTATTGGGCCGGCGCGCCGGGGTTCGGTCACCTCCAGTGAGGAACGAACCCCGAACACTCGTTATAGAGCAGTTTTTAAGCACAAAAATCACAAACAGGTGCAGCCAGGGTGGAGCAGCCTGATTGGCGCACAGGTCTTGACATTTTCAGGGACAGGTCCATTCGTTATCAGGCCGAAACGGCTGACCGAGCTGCATTTTAACTGTTAGCTGTTTTTCTGGAAAATAATTTCCTGGAATGGTTTTTGAGGTAAACATCCCTCGGAAAGCCTCCCAAGGGCCGCATTCCTGAGATATGAGTCCCTTACACGTTCTTGAGATAAGGGTTTGTTTTAAGATTAACAAGAGGGCCTGTTTTCCTAAGGTTCTAGTAAAATTTTAACCTTTTTTCTTATTCACCTTTTCTCTCACTGGTACCTAAGAAGACATGACTCGCTCACAGAGAACGATCAGAAGGAAAGCAAGGAGAGAAAGTGACAGTCGTTGAATCAGAACTGGGGCTCACCAGGCCCCTTCGGAACCCTGCCGCCAGCTCTGGCGCTGGCCACACTGGCCCGGCTGTGTGCGTCTGGCCTTGCACAGACACAGTGCGTGGTGTCCGCTCGCGTGCGTGTGGTCTGTGTGTGGGTTCCTCCTGCTTCGATTGGAGGATCACAACCATCTTTCAAGTGGACGTGGTGGTTCATCTTTCTACAGACAGCAGTGAGACCTGAGGCCTGTTCCTTGTACTGACTTTTCCTGGCTCGAGAGATCCACACTGAGAACAAGCCATCACTGTATTCCAGGCTGCTGAAAAGGAAGGGTGGGTGCCAGAACCGGCAGGCCCTGGTTGCTGGGATCAGCAGTCATTTGTCTCTTTCCTGGTGTATCCCAACTTCTTTCTGACTCTGGGTTCCTTCAGGCAGGGTAGGTCAGCACTGGGTCAGGCTTAGAACAGGCACAGCTCCTCTCAGAATTGGTATGCTCTAATTTCCCATGAGATTTTTCTCTTGCAAAACAATCCATCCCACCTGAGGAAAGGAAAAAAAAAAACAAAAACAAACCCAGACCACAGTATGAAAAGCTCATTGTTGGAGCGAGAATTCCACTACTCGCCTCTGGGCCAGCCTTGGGCTAGCACATTTCCAACGCCATTGTATTCACTCTGTATTGTTAGTGCTTAAAGTATTATCTGTGCCCCGAAGCGTTAATTAGATGAGTGGCGTTTACATAAATGGTAGAAGAGGCAGCAAGCTCAGTCTATTCTACTTTAAAAGTAGTTGAATGTCTGTTCTTTTTTGGCGGGTCAGGAAGAGCAGCAACAGCCACCCCGGGGGTGAGAGCCCTGCCTCCTTGCTGAGCAAGATCTCAACACAGTGGCCGCTCCGGCCTGTTACCCCATCTGCAGCTCACAGGAACCCCCGAAAGAGAGGGTAGTTGGTCTTTGTTGGAGAGGCGGACTCTAAGTCACATGGAATTATACCCAGAGCCAGCCCCACGGTTCTCCATCCCTCTGCTCGCCCTGAGCTCTTCCATGGGGCTCGGGGTTCCCCTGCTTTTCTGCTTGGATTTGGAGCTGACAATGAGCCTCTCTGGACAGAAACACGGCCGCCCTGCCGCTTCCTGTGGGGACTGATTCTCCACGTGCCAGCAGCACTGGCCCCCAGAGCCCCCAGTGCCCAGGGCACCTATTGTTTGAACTCAGATGGCTTCTGTGGGACCGGAAGCCCCGAGTTCTCGCCCCTCCAGGCTGCGCAGCCCGCTCCCTGGTAAAGACTCACCGGAATGAGAGGCAGTTTCTACAGTTAGCTTTGAGAGGGTGGGATGTGCTCTGTCAAAGAAGGAAGGTGGGAGGGCCGTTGGGTCAGTGTTTGCCGGGACCCTTTATAACCACCGTGAAACAGTTTCCTGCCACTAAGGCGGCCCACCTTTGTCAACCCCCCACCACAGGGCACCCACCCACCCCTGCCAGCAGTCATAGTGTGTGCCCCTCTAGGAGAGTCTGTTACGTCTCATGAGATTACTCTGCTCAAAGCCTGGCCTGGCTCCCCTCCATGTAACCAGAGAGCTCCAAACCGGCGGGGTAGGCCACGTGAAGCCTGCTCCACTGGCACAGCCCTCTGCTTCCTGGGGAAGGAAAGTGGCGGACAGCAGCCCTCACATCTCGGTCTGGAGTGGGGAGCTGGCAAACCCAGTCTGCTCTGAGGTCGCCAGGTCAGCCTCCAGGACAAACAGGCCCTGCCTACCCGGGGCCCAGGCACCGAGATGGAGGCCAAGCCGCAAGGGCCCCAGGCCAGGAACAGCTGCCCACAGGGCCTTCCGCTCAGGAGGCCGTCGCTCAAGCCAAAGAAGCGCCATGAACCAAGGCCAGGCTTGGAGACAGTCCCAGTGTGCGGGGAGCCCTGAGCCCACAGGGGCCTCGAGCTGAAGGGTCTCCACGGAGACCGTACCTGCTGAGCGGGGTGCGGTGCAGCACCCTGGCCCGGCCTCCCCTCTCGGCTCTCTCGTGGAGCTGAGCACGCTGCTGGCACTCAGCAGATCATAAATCACCGTCCTGCAAGGCCTTCGGCTGGGATAACTGCACAGCTGGAGGAATTTTCTTTTTTCCCCCCAAACTTAACACATCATAAAACACAGCCGTTTAGGGAATGAGAACAACCAGGAGGTGTTTTTGCCTCAGAGGCTCTGTTCTAGGAAAGCTTGAAAGGTGAGGTTTGGAGTCTGATAACTCTCCACTCCCAGTCAGCCTTACCGGAAAGCGTGAGAACGGCCATTTCCACGGGTCCCCAGGCACCTTCTGAACTGGCAGGCTGGCTGCTTGGCCAGGGCCAGCCAGACCTAGGGCAGAAAGAGGCCAGGGCTCTCTCTCCAGGGCCATCTTGGGTTCGTGACAGGTGGGTTTACTGTAAGCGAGAATAAATTTGTCCCAAAATTTGCTCCTGAGTCTCCTCATCCCACTCAGAGTCTGTCGGCACATGACCCTAGGTTCTGCCAGCCAAAGACAAGGCCTAGTCCAGAGGAGAGCTCGGAGGTGCCTGGCTACAGTCTGGTTAAGGAGGGAGTCTCTGCCAAGCCACAGCTTCTATTTCCTATCAGATCAAGATTCTCCAACATGGGTATTAAAGACTTTACTTTCATTTATTAATTCATTGACTTACTCGCTTTTCCTTTTCTTTCAGGTCGTAAATATTAGTATTTCTCAAGTGTCAGGGGCAGCCTAAGCAGCAGGAGCAGATAGGTGCCTGTTCCCGTGGTGCTTTCAAACACTTCAGGAAGATTATAGTGCCTATAATTTAAACATCATCTCGTGATGATGATTTGAGGAGATGCTAGGTGTGAAAGGAAGCAGGTGCCTAGAGAATATGACAGAGGAAGGGGATCTGTTCTCAGGGTTCAGGGCTGGTGACAAGGGGGCAGTGACGTCTGGACTGAGTTCTGCAGGGCAAATTAGAGCTAGTTTGCTGAGGGCCCATCAGATGTGCCGAATGGCAGAGGCAGAGCCCCCTGCAGTGGGCCTATGCAGGGGGAGCGGGCTGTGCCCCGGGAGTCGAGAGACCAGGGCGGCTAGTCAAGCGAGGGTGGAGGGTGAGGGTGAGGGAGGGTGGTGGCTGGGCTCGGGGGCTCAGCTGGGGACTGTGTGCCAGACAGTCTCTCCTGGAGCCTTTCCAGAAGGTTCCTCCTGGAAAGTAGGGGCAGTGTCATCTGCTTGGAGTGAGAGGGGCTGTACGCAGTGGGAGAGTTTAGCAGGAGAGCAGGTTGATAAGAAAGATATGGTGGGTGTGAGGTACAGGACTTTGGGATTCAGAGACGTGGGTCCACAGCGGAGGCCTCTTTCTCTTCCTTTTCTGAACATCTCCATATACGTGTGTATCTAGGATTATGCTCTTCATATATATGTTATATATTATACTCTTCATATATAAGTATAATTTTTTTTTAGTTGAAGCACATAGTATGAGAAAAGGTGCAGAAGAGAGAAATGGGTTGCATTCTGGAAACTGCAAGCTGATCAGCTTGACTGGAGCCAAGGATGAGGGGGAAGGGCTGGCTTAGTTTATGTCCCTGAGGGTAACTAAAAAGGAAGAACAGATGGGTCACATTAGCTTCTCAGGATAAAGGTCACCTTAATTGGAGGCTGGGGATGACTGCATGCCAGTGAAATAGGTACTGGTCCAGCTGATGTGACTTGCAGGCTGCAGGAGGACTCCCCTGCTTATGCACAGCCTCCTGAGAGCATTGCTCTTAGAATCATCAATCCCATGAGTCTGAGAAAAAAGGCCAAGTAAATTACAAACAAACAAAACCCTCCAAACTCCCTTTTTCTCTCCTTGAGAGGACTGTCTTTATTAAAGTCACCTTGGAATCTAAAGCTATGGGAAGTGCCGTAGTTCAGCAGAACTGTAACTGTTTAACCCAGAGTCAAGTTATTGATCCTGTCTTTTATCTTCTGTATTCTGATGCTTGGACATCTTGGGACCTTGCTGCCAGTTCCTAAAGGTCGTAAACAACCCACCCGAGAGATGTTTCTCAACTGCAAACCAGCCAATCCAGGGCCCAGACCCCGACCACCTCCTTTAGTGGTTCTCACACTCTGGGCCAGTATACATCTGCCCTAACCACCCAGGGCCACATACTTGAAACATGCCCCAGAACTACGAAAATTGTTCAAACTAGCCAGTCCTAAGCAGCCTCATTCTGCCCTATCTAATCATTCCCACGAAAGCCACGATAAAGGCCTTTGCCCACAATTGCCCCTGGTTGACCCTGGTGGCCCTACATGGCAGGCTGTGTCTCCTGTTCCTAGGGACCCGTGGATGTAACATAGTGTTTCAAGACAATCATTTCCAGGCATGTCTTATCATACCTGATTAAAACAAATCCCAGTACCCTTACAACAGCCCTATGGGTAGTCTGACCAGGACAGTCCTTCCTGACACCTATTGCTCTATGTAATTTCTTTAATTCTCCAAAGTGTCCCAGTCTGGATGATAAGTTTTAAAGGGCCATGTCTCCTCGCTGAGAATTCTAGGTGATATGGAGCAAAAGAGGAGGGTCCAGGGCAGCATCCTAGAGATTTGTGGGAAGGAAACGAGGGTTAATGTGAAGTGGGAGAACTTGTCACATCAGAGAAACTGAGACTTGGGAAGTCACAAGAGTAACAATTCGTGAAGAAGCCAAAGTGAGAACCACAAAGGAGCCACTGCACCCGCTCCTCCGAGGGCGGGTGCGGGGCGGGGCGCGGGGCCCGCGGACCCAGGGCCGATGGAGGGCAGAGTGGGGAGTGGTGACTGCGCAGCTCACTGCCCAGCTTTACAATCACGGAGAGAAGCTGGGATGGAGATGGGCAGGAATCCGAAAGGCAGCAAGCCTAAGGACACGGTTTATTTTAACGGGATAAACTCGGTTTTCCTGAATTTTGTAGAGGAAGAGAGGTCACAAGACAGAAAACATAGCGAGAAAGGATCGTCTCTTTAAAAAAAAATAGTGCTGGGGAAACTCCTTATCCACATGCAAAAGAATGCAATTGGACTGCTATTTGACACCATAAATAAAAATCAAAGCGAAATGGATTGAATATGTGAGTGTAAGACCTGAAACTATAAAGCTCCTCAGAGAAACCGTTGGTGGTAGTCTTGACATTGGTCTTGGCAATGACTTCTTGGATTTGAGACCAAAAGCACAGGAAATAAAACCAAAACTAGACAAGTGGGACTATAGCAAACTAAAATGGAAAGGAAACAGCAAACAGCAGTGAAACGGCACCCTAAGGAATGAGAGAAAATACATGCAAACCAGCCATCTAATAAGGAGATACTACCCCAAACATAAATACATAAATATCTCCTTCAACGCAATAGCAACCCCCCAATAATCCAATTAGAAAATGGTCAAAGGGCTTGTGTATACATTTTTCCAAAGAAGGCACACAGATGGCCACCAGGTGTATGGAAAGGTGTTCAATATCCCTGATCATCAAGGAAATGAAGGTCAAGACCACAGTGGGATATTAGCTCATGTCTGCTAGGGTGGTAATTAGCGAAAGCGGGAGATGAATGCTGGCGAGAATGTGGAGATGTTGGGGTGCTTATACAGTCTTGGTGGGAGTGCAGAATGGCACAGCTGCTGTGGAAAACAGCACAGAGGTTCCTCAAAAAAATTAAAAGCAAAGCTACCATATGACCTGCGGCCTCCCTTCTGGGCGTATATCCAAAAACATTGAAATCAAGAAGCCTAAAAGATATCTGTATCCCCACGCCCACTACAGCATTACACGCAACAGTCATAATATGGAAGCAAGTCAAGTGTTTATCAACAGATGAAAGGACAAAGAAATGATATGTATCATATATGTATATACACACACACGTGTGTACTGAATCTTTAAAAATGGAAACTCTGCCATTTGTGACTACGTGGATGACCTAGAGAACATTGTGCCAAGTGAAGTAAGCCAGTCCCAGGACACATACCGCATGATCCCACTTACATGAGCCATCTAAAATAGCCAGCCTCAGAGAAGCAGAGATTAAAATGGTTGTTGTCAGAGGCTGGGGTGCTGGAGGGGATGAGGAGTTGTTTTCAATGGGAATAGAATTTATTATACAAGGTGAATAAGTTCTAGAGATTTTGTTATACAACATCTTACCTGTTAGTTAACAACATAGTATTGTGTGTGTGCGCGGGCTGCTGCTGCTAAGTCACTTCAGTTGTGTTCGAGTCTTTGCAACCCTATGGACTGCAGCCTGCCAGGCTCCTCTCTCCATGGGATTCTCCAGGCAAGAACACTGGAGTGGATTGCCACGATCTCCTTCAAGGGATCTTCCCGCCCAGGGATCTGACTTGAGTGTCCCGCATCTCCTGCACTGCAGGCAAGTTCTTTACCACTAAGCCAACAGGGAAACCCCATAGTATTGTACTCTTCCAAATATGTAAAGAAGACTGATCTCATGTTATATTCTTACTGAAAAAAAAAGAACACGAGGGAATTTTCTTGAAAGTAATGTATATTTTTAGTGCCTTGGTGCTGTGCTTGTGGGATGGTATCATAGGAGTATGCATATGTCCAAATTCATCAAGATGCATAAATTAAATATATGCATGCTTTTGTATAAAAATTATATCTCAGCAAAGCTAAAAAAAAGAAGTTATAAGACAGAAACATGGAAAGAAGTCAAGAAGGAATCAGGAAGGTGAAGGATCCAGAGTCCAGGAGGAAAAGGTTCATCTTGAAAAGAGGAAGACTATTTTTGAATAAAGACCCACCAGAGGAAGATAGAGACATTCTGAGGCAAAGGGGAGAGAAAGTAAGAACGTCATTATCAGATGAAATCTCAATAAATTACGAAGCTCATTCCTCAGGAAGTGGGGGCGGGTGTGTGGGCTTGGAGAGAGGAGAAAGATTGGGAACAGCTGCTGGAGGAACCTGCTGGAGGCCAGCAAGGGATGAAAAACTGGGTTATGCAGCAGCCTCAAGGGGCCAGGGGAGGTTTGCAAGGACTGGCTTGCTGAGGAGCCGAGGCGTGCAGGTCCACAGCCTCCCTCTCTGTGCTGCACGGACCAAGGAGCAGAGGGGAAGCCAGGTGCTGGCTCCTCTGGTGTTGGCGCCTGGCAAGTGGGAAAGGCAAAATGCCAGGAGAGCCAGGGATTTTGAACCATATGTGAGCTTAGAGTTGAAAATGATTTCTAAAGGAACTTGTGGGATGAGAAAATGGGTGGTCTTTAGGGAGATAAAGAGCAGATGAAAGAGGACGGGAGAGATGGAATTGGGAGCAGACTGTGGTCAACGAGGGTGACATCAGAGGGACTGGCGATGGACTGATTCTCAGTATTTAGGATTCTCTGCTCACCTGAGTCTCCTCTACCCCAAGGGTCCCTTTCAGGCCAGCTTTGCTCTGTGAAAGTGCTTGTGGCCCTCACTTCGCACTGGTCTAATATGCATGAATGTCTGTTTCCCTGCTTTCAAGATTTCCTTTTTTTTTTAGTTTTCAGATATGTTAGCATTGAAATTGAACAGGACACTTTGTGACACTCTTGGGTATAAGAATACTTCCCCCCCAACCACATCTCTCCTCTCTTGAAGTAAAAGCCTTTGCTTCAGGCCTCCCCTGAATCTCAAAAGGCTCAAGAGTTAATGGTTAGGAAAATGTGAACACGTAGTACTAAGAATATCTGTTGGGCCGGGAAACTGGTAATAATTTAAACAACACATCAGTCATACAGCATGGAACCTATAACACATGTCAGGATCAATAATGCACTTTTGATTATAAAAATTAAAGGTCATATTTTATATCTCAGGATAAGAGGTAAAACTGACTTCAGACAAAAATAACAAATTGAAGACAAGGGCTCCATGGCTGGGCGGCTGAGCCTGGCAAGATCCTGATCGTACTTGAGAGGAAGGATTGAGATGATGAATAACAATGCAGATTGTTCTCAGCTCAAAGAGAAGGTAAGTCAGGGACACAGACTGGAAAGATCAGGGTAACAACTGCAAGAACAGAAAAATGTAATCATTTCAAAACCATCAATAAAGCAAAAATTGACTGTGCAGGAAAAATATAAATAAAAAGAGAAGCAACAGAAAGGTATGGAAAAAAGAAGCTATAAAATAAGATAGCTGACGTAAGTCCAAGTTACATCAGTAATCACAGAAAAGCAAACAGATTAACTTACTTATTAAAAGATAGATACCATCAGGTTAAAATTTTTTAAAATCCATCCATATGCTGTTACAAGCGACAGAACTGAAATAAAATTATGCAGAAAATTAAGGGGTAGAAAAACTACGTATATCAGGCATGTGCAAACCTAAATAATGATGTTGCAGCAATATTAAGCACAGATACAACAGAATGTAAGGCAAATGGCATTTGGGGCTAATGGGAATTCACTATCCTCAAAAGAGTTATCTGCAATTATGAGCTGTATATTCTTAAATAGCATAGCCCTGGAGTATCAAAATCAATACTGTATCAATATGCATAAGGCCAACGCCAACAGAATGATAAAAAATTGCAAAGCTATAACCATAGCGGAAGATTGTAATTCACTTCTATATAAACAGATAAGAAAATCAGTTACTAGACAGAGAATCCAAACACTATCCCCTTGCATAATCTGATAAATAAATATACCACCTTGGCATCACTGTTGGGGCAGTTCGCTTAAAAATCTGGTGGAAATCCAGGCTGGCACTTCTTTCTGATGGAGATAGCTTTCTTGGCAATAGAGGACAAAAATCCCTGTCCTTCAAACCCTGAGAAGTAATGGCACTGACAGGAAGTAACTAGAAACCCCTCCGGGCGGCAGGCTAAGTGCCATATTCTGGGTTAGTGCTCTGAGCCTCAGGATTCCCATCTGGAAAATGGGCATGGGAACGATGGTGCGGTCTGCTAACAGGGAGTACAGACTGGCAAGGGGAGGGGAAGAAAGGAACAGGCTGTGAGCCCATTAAGTCCCATCCATATGCCGGTGTCCTGATGCTGTGAGATGTTCTTGTGGATTCAGACCAGAATGCTACTGGGTTCACAGAAGGTTTACAAGACAAGTCAAGGCTGGATTAGTTAGACAGGGAGCCGAATAAAACAGCCATATGAAGAGTTTGAAACTGGTCCTTTGGGAGGAAAGTCTGGTTTGAACAGGGAGCTATTATTGTCCTGGAAATGAGGGAATTGGGAGTGTCCAGGTCATCAGAGCCCAGCTAATTAAGGCTGGGCTTAGTCACCCTAACAGGAAGTCTGGGAGCCTGATAGCTGGAGGCCAGTGGACTTGATGCTACGATCCCCCGAGGTTCTGCCAGGCCACAGAGGCTTGGCCCTGGGACACTAAGGGGCTCCATCCTGGACCCACGCTTGAACCCACCGATGCATGGAACCACTTACTCCTGAGAGCTGGTTCAGGGGCCCTGGTTCAGGTTGTAGATCCCCACCCCAGCCAATGCTTGAAGGCCTACATGACACTCCATTTTCAATGAAGAAAGAAAGGATACTTCCGGGGAAGGAAGAGTCTGGAAGCTAAAGGAACGAGGTCATATTATCTATGCTGTGTAACAAGCTACAAATTTAGCATCTGAACACCCAGTTATCATATCTTAGTTCTTGTAGGTCAGAAGTGTAGGTGGGCTTTGCTGGGTCACCTGCCTAGGGTCCCACGAGTCTGAAATCAGTGGGCCAGAATCTTATCTGGAGGCTCTTGGTGGATTCTGCTGCCCAGTTCCCTCAGGTTGCTGGCAGGATTTAGGTCTTTGTGAATTTTGATCTGAGGTCCCTATGTTCTTGCTGGCCGTGATCTGGGTTCTGCTTTAAGCTTGCAGTAACCATCCTCAGGTCCTGGCCCCCTGCTCCTCCCTCTCAGCAAGGGACCCCCTCCTTCATGCCTAAGCCCTCTGACATATCAGACCTCTCTGAACGCCTTGTCTCCCACCAACCAGAGAAAACCACATTTTAGAAGTCCCAGGCGATTATGTTAGGTTTGACAAGATCCCTCCAAGTCTCCCTGTCTTAAAGTCACCCGATTAGCAGCCTCAACGCCATCTGTAAAGTCTTTCTGCCATATAAGTAACTTCATTGAGGGAGGGATATTTCATCATAGTCACAAGTCTTACCCACACTCAAGGGACGGAGGTTGTACAGGGCAGGGGCCTTCAGGCTCCCCTCGGCCTTCTACTCTTCCCACAGGGCTTGAAGGTGAAATGCAGTCAGGTTGGGCCAGAAAGGAGTTTCCTGGCCCCTGGTGAGCTGGGGAGTTTGATTTTGGGGATATTCCTGTCATGCTGGGATTCTACGGAAGCCTGGATCTTGCTGTCAGCTGAGCTGTGCACACCACTTCTTGCTGTATCTGTTAAAGTCACCCTGAACCTACTGGCTTGAAGACCAATGTTTATTTAGCTCGGACGCTGCAGGGTAGACTGGGACAGGACTCCGCATGGAGGTGTCAGCAGGGGCAGCTTGATTTGGGACTAAGGGTCAGCTTCAAGGAGTCTCACTTTGTGGCTGATGAGCAGGTGCTGGCTGGTGGCAGGGGCTGGGCTACAGCTGAGGGCCAGGGTCTCGGTTCCTCCTTGTGCTTCCACTCAGATTTCCTCACAGCATGGTGACTGAGTTCCAAGAGCAGCATTCCAAGAAGTGGAGGCTTCCAGATCCTTGCAGCCCACCCGAAGAACTGTCACAGGATTGCTCCTGCCCTGGTCTCTTGGTTGAGCCATTCCAGGACCAGATGCAAGGAGAGAGGGCAGAATCCCAGCCTCTCGGTGCCAGGATCATCATAGAACTGGGGGAACAAAGAGTGTTTAAGAAGGGCCACCCATGCTGCGTGGCCTTGAACCTCATCTAGAAAGTAGGACAGACACTCTCTCCCCTTGTTAGGAGGAAGGATAAGCTGCCCCAAGCCTGGTCTAGGAGCCTGGGACTCGCACTGTGCAGAGCTGTGGCGCTGGAGCATCCGACCCAAGGGGCCCCAGGAGAAAAGGGGCTGGGCTAGGCTCACACAAGGGGAGGCCCAACAGCCCACCCTGAACACGGCTCCCAGGGCCTGTTTTCGAGAGCCAGGTCCCGGGATGCCCGCAGAGAGGGCTGCTGCTTTAGAGCGGAGCAGAGGTGGAAGCTGGGAGGCTTCCTCCCCCTCTCCCACTCTAGCCAGGAGGACAGACGGAGGGGCTTGGAGGTGCCTGCGTGCAGTGGGGGCGGCAGCAGCTGGGCAGGCGCACCTCCCACAGCTGTGGGTGGTGACTGAGCGCACCCCTGGGCTCCCTGGGAGAAAGGCAGTCAGCCCGCTCTTGGGGCTGTTAGCACCTGGTCCCGGGGACTCCCAGCAGCCATCAGAGCGCTGGAGCCCTGGCCCTGTCCTCATCCTGGAGAAGGTCTTACTCCCTCCGGTAAGGGCAGAGGTCAAGGGCGTCTGCGGCTGCAGGCGACCCACAGCCCCACTCCGCGGAGGGAGGCCCAAGCTGACACCATCAGATCTGCTCTCTCGGTGGCTGGGCTGCCAGGTCCTGATTCTCCAGAGATGGCAATCTGCTCTCCGGTCGCCAGCTAGGAAGGGGTGGGCTTTCCGTCAGCCTCCAGCCTTGCAAACAGGGTCTGACTTAGGGTTTTCCATCACTTTAAGCTGTTTGGGAGAACGATACACCAAGCCAGGCTCCAGGGTGGAAAGGAAAAAGGAAGCTTTTGTTGAGTCTGTGCTTCGTGCCAGGCACTGTGCTAAGCGTGTCCTCTGATCTGATGCCTATTTTGTAGCAGGGAAACTGGCACGCAGAAAGGCAAAGGAAAGGTCCAGGTGTTAGTTATCTAAGGCTGCACAGCAAATTACTCCAAATTTGGCGACTTAAGCATTTGTCACCTCACAGTTGCATGGGGCAGGAATCCAAGTGTGGCTTGGCTGGCCCCTGGCTGAGGTCCCTCTCAGGCTTCATTCAGGCGTTGCCGGGGGCTGTGGTATCATCTTGAGGCTCGACTGGGGTGGGCCTGCCTCCAGGCTTTCCCAGTGATGCTGGCACCCTTCACTTACATGCTGTTTGTTGGCTGAAGCCGCTCTTGAGAGGTTCCTTGGGCCTCTCCATAGGGTAGCTCAGGGCCTGGCAGCTGGCTTCCTTCAGAACAAGTAAGCAAGAAGGCAAGAGTGGGCACTCAGGATGGAATCCAGAGTCTTTTTTGTAACAATTTTGGAAGTGACATCACATCATTTTCCCATATTCTCTTCATTAGAAGCAAGTCACTAGGGGCACCTTCTGTTCAAGGAGAGGAATTACACAAAGGAGATGGGATACCCAGGATACCCAGAGCCAGAACTGTATTTGACCCCACCCGTCTCTGACTGCAGCCTTTGTGCCATAAACCCCACCCCACCCTCCACACACTCATACCACACACTTATCACAATACTGCATGTACACATACATACATTCAGAGATCCACAAACCAGACACACTCAGGAGGAGGCTGAGCACAAGGGAGGGTTAGCAATGAGCATTGAGAATTGGGGTTCTGTTGTCACTTAGAAAATCATCTTGGGACCAAAAACAGAAGGCTGGGCCAAGCACAAATAAAAACAGTAGTTCTAGAAGGAAGTTACAGGCTCCGTAGCAACATTTTAGAAAGTGCAGCAGTTTGTGGAGCTCCGAGGAGCGGAGGCATCCGCTCAGGGCCCGGGGTTTGGAGCGCCTCCCTGGCCGGGCGGGCTTGGGTGGTCGTCCTTTCTGTGTGATGGTGACGCCTACGTCACGGCCTGAAGCCTGGCAGCGCCGGGCCCGTGGCGAGTGTGACCTCACCCCACTTCCCTTTCAGACGGTTTGCTGTCCCCACAAGTCCCAGAATCAGTTTTTGGATAGAAAAAGGAAGCACTGTTTTACAGCTGCTGATGGCCAGCCCCAAGGCGAGACCCAGCACGGGGGAGGCTCGGAAACGTCTGTGTGTGGGTGCAGGTGTGGGTAAGGGCTGTGTAAGTGTTCGCCGTGGCGTTTGTGCGCCTGTCACGGGTGAGAGGGGCGGGGTAGGAGGGTGCCACGGGGCACCCACCCCGGGAAACTGCGGACCGAGCCGCGGTGCCAACTACATCCAGCAGGTGGCGCCGCTTGCCCGCGCAGCCGCCGCGGGTGCGCCCTGACCGCGGCAGCGGATCCGCGCTCGCAGCTGCGCTCCCGGGCAGAAGGCTGTGGCCAACAAATGAGCCTCCTCTGGAGACTGCTGCCACCAGACCCACCCGAATTTCTGTTTGAGGATGGGCTTAATATTCCACTTCCCAGCGCTGCACTTGTTAATTTCCGGGAGGAAGGAAGCCTTCATTTGCACCGTGAAAGCACTTTTCATGCAATACTAACTTGGATCTCCAAAAATAACCTGTCCAGTGAGGACACTGAGGTTTAGAGCTTCAGCAACTGCCCAGGGCCACACAGCTGGGAGGCGAAGGAAGCCTGGAGCGCCTTCATTCCTTGCTATGGCCCCACCGTGGTCCTGCCCCAGGCTCAGTGGAGGGGGCTGTGCTGGGGGCAGGGCAGGGAAGCTATGGGAGGGAGCATCAGGGGTCGTGGACCAAGAGAAGACTGAGGCCAGATGGTGGAGGGGCGTCTGTAATCAGGGCTTTGCTCTCCTCTGTCTGCTGGGGTGGGGGTGACTGTAGGGCTTGGGAGCCCAGAGCAGAATGAGTGGGCATGGGTGGCCTCTTTCTTGAAGGGGAAGAGGCCATGAGCACGCCCCAGGGTTGCCCAGCTTGTTTCCACAGCTGCTAGTGCCCGCCATATGGGCTGCCTTTCGAGCCCCTGACACAGTTCTGAAGTCCTGAGTCTAGCAAGGCAGGACCCTTTCCAGTGGGACACACACAGGCAGACTGGGCTCAGAGGCGGTGGAGCTGGGAAGGGGCTCTTGGGGAGTTGGGGTGGGGCCTGGGGCAGGAGGAGAGGCAGGCTGACCCCTCTGCGTTTCTGAAGACTCTGCAGTCCCCTAGTCAGGGAATCCAGGCTTCCACTGAGTTGCCTGAGATGAGCAAAGGTGGCTGGATTGTTGAGGGGTAAGCAGGACCCAGCCTCGGCCTGAGTAAGCGCCACTGGGGGAAGGGGAGGGGACATCTGATCTGCACCCACCTCTGAGCCCGGTGTGCAGGGCAAGCTGCCTGGCTAGCTCCTGTGAGAGACCTGATGACAGAGCCACCTTATGCCAGGAAGGGACAGCATAGGAAGGGTGGGGAGGGGGCCACCCAGAAGATCACGTGCTGCCCTGGAGGAGGGTGAGAGCCCGGCTCAGGCCTCCGTGTGAGGGTCTCTGTTCCCCTGGCCCTGTCCACCCAGGCTCAGCATCCCTCTTCCTCATCCTCAGCCTCAGCCTGTCTGCAAGGAAGCTGCCGCTACCACCCTTCCTTTCCCGCTTCTGTGTCCCCAGGGCCTGTCACAGAGCCCCATGCTGGATACCTGGAGTGCCCTCTGCCTGCGCACCCCTGACAGTGTTTGTCCAGCTATGTCTGGCTTTCTGACTGAAACACTGCAATCCCTTCCCTCTGTTCCCCACCGCTCTGCCTGAACGGGGGGATGTTTCCCTAGTCGGTGTCCCAGCTCCAGGATCACAAGTCCCAGGCTTCAGCTGCCCAGGTCCACTCACGAGAGCTTCAGCGGGGACCTGCTCTGAAGCCATGCTCCATGTCCCACCAGAAATGGCCCCCACGCAGCAGCAAAGAGGCCTTTCTACACTCGCAGAGCCTCCGCTCCCGGGGCTGCTTGCCACTTAGAATCTAAAGTGGGGGCGCCTTAGCGCGTCTCTCCAGGCCCCGAAGGCCCAGGCCCTCTAGCCCCTGCCTGCCTCTGCAGCCTGCGCCCCGCCCCAGCATCCCAGCGGCCTGGGCGATCTGCGTCTGAGCCGTGAGCCACAGTGGGGCTCCTGCCTCTGCTTTGGATGGGCCTTGCCAGGGGGTCAAGGAGTGGGAATGTGCAGGCGGTGGGTAGGACCTGGGAGGCCACCCTTCAAGGGAAGGAACCCCCCTACATTTGTCCTGTGGGCCTTGAGGTAAGATAAATTAGGACATACATTTGGACTTTGCCCGCAGGTCCTGGCACACAGCTCTAAGACCTATGGAATTTCCTGAGCACAGGAGTGTCTTTGATAATGTGTAAAGAGCACCTTGACCGTATCTGACATTATGTCTCAGAGACATATGGCGCCCTGGTGGGCCCTCAAGACAGTTTCAGGATGGGTGGGGGAGGGGAGGGAATGGCCATCAGAAACACCAAGCAAGAGATTAGAGGTTGAGAACTTTCAGTCCTACCAGTTCTGACCCCTGGAGGGTAGGCATGGAGGGCTGAGCAGTGATTTGCTCAATCTCCCTATGTGATGAAACCCCAAGAAAAGATTCTGAACCAAGGCAGCCTGAAGAGTCTGTGGGGTGGTGAACATGTGGATGTGTTGGGAGGGACCCCTGGCACCCCTGCGTCCCCCCACTCTGGTCTTGTCCTATGCTCTTCTTCTGGTTTATTTGTGGCCTCTGTAAACTATATTAGTCAGCATAGGATTTTCCCAAGTTCTCTGTGTTGTTCTAGCAAAGCATCAAACCTGGGGGGTGGTTCACAAGAATCCCCAGTGTGTGGCCTGCTGAGCAGAAGTGCGGGGGTAGTCTAAGGACACCTACCAACTTGGGGCCGGCATTGGCAACGGGGGAAGTCCTGGGGGACTAAGTCCTTATCCTGTGGGGTCTGCTCTGTCATCAGGCACTTAGCATCAGAAATAAACTGAATTGTAGGCACCCCATCAATGTGGAGAGCTGGTGCTGGAACGGTGCAAGCCTGCAGCCTTCTTCACCAACCTCGCTTCCTACGTTCATCCCCTCCATGACGATGTTCCAGACACACTGGTGTGTGATCCTGGTGCCATCCTGAGGCAAAGGGAACGCCCAAGCATTAGGGAAGAAAAAGCCGGGAGTGCGAGGGTGACGCACCCTCCTGCGGTAGAGCCATCTGGAGTTAGCTGGAGGAGGGAGAGTAGACTGAGACAGTCCCCTGGGGAGGGCTTCCCTTGCCCAGGTGCTCAGTCTCAGGTTTTCAGTCACTCAGTCGTGCCTGACTCCTTGTGACCCCCTCTTTGTAGGCCCCCAGGCTCCTCTGTCCACGGGGATTCTCCAAGCAAGACTACTGGAGGGGATTGCCCTTTCCTACTCCAGGGGATCCTCCCAACACAAGGACTGAACCTGCGTCTCTGGTTTCTTCTGCACTGGCAGGCAGATTTCTTACCACTGCTCCACCTGGACGCGCACTTTGCCCAGGGTTCAGCACCAAATCTCAGGCCAGGGAAAGGGTTCCCACAGTGACCACTGTGTGGTGCCCAGGGGACATGCTGCCATGGATATGCCAGCCACGCCCGCACATCCTCTGTGAAGTCCCAGTGGTTGGCAGCACCTGGAGTCAAGGTAGACTGAGGAATGAGATAACAGATGTTCCTCCAGTTAGGTTTACTGTTTCACAGTCAAAGTGGACCAGCTCGGGGCTCAGGGCATATGAGTGAGCAGGGGGACCTTGTGGCTGGCGTGGCTGTTCTGGACACTGAGGTCTTGTGTAAACTGATCATGACTCTGGCAGGCATGCTGTCTGCACAATTCCTGCTTGTCTGGTTACAGGCTGGCTCCCTAAAGAACTTTGTCTAGCATTTTCTGGGTCTTTCACATCCTGTTTCCCATTCTCCAGACTCCTTCCATGAGAAGGGACTGCTGTGAGCATTTGAGAGCTCTGGGGCTTGCTAGCTTTTGTCCTCCAAGCTTGGCAGTGGACTGGAAATGGAAACAGGACATGGTAGCAGGAATCAGGGCTATTGGAAAATCACAAAAACGTGTTTTGGTGATGCTGTTGTAAGCTCTCCAGTCTGTAAAGAATTCCAAATGGTGTAACGGGAATGCAGCCACAGATCCCAGGCCTAGACCCTCCAGTTCCCATCCCGGTGCCTGGGAAAGATATTGACTCCTCCAGGCACACAGCGAGGCTCCAGTCGTAGAAACTCAGATGGATCTTCCAGAGTGTGGAGAGGGCAGGATGCAGTTTCTTTCTTTTAACTTATTCAGAAATTCCACCCGAGATCACTTATATATGTAAGACCTGATCAACAGAGTCCTCCTGATAGGCTGAAAAACTTTAGTTGGTCACCGTGGATGCAAACCATCCAATTGACATTTGCTGAATCACTGCAGATGGTGACTGCAGCCATGAAGTTAAAAGACGCTTACTCCTTGGAAGTTATGACCAACCTAGATAGCATATTCAAAAGCAGAGACATTACTTTGCCAACTAAGGTCCGTCTAGCCAAGGCTATGGTTTTTCCTGTGGTCATGTATGGATGTGAGAGTTGGACTGTGAAGAAGGATGAGCACCAAAGAATTGATGTTTTGAAATGTGGTGTTGGAGAAGACTCTTGAGAATCCCTTGGACTGCAAGGAGATTCAACCAGTCCGTTCTAAAGGAGATCAACCCTGGGTGTTCTTTGGAAGGAATGATGCTAAAGCTGAAACTCCAGTACTTTGGCCACCTCATGCGAAGAGTTGACTCATTGGAAAAGACTCTGATGCTGGGAGGGATTGGGGGCAGGAGGAGAAGGGGACAGAGGATGAGATGGCTGGATGGCATCACGGACTCGATGGACGTGAGTCTGAGTGAACTCCGGGAGATGGTGAAGGACAGGGAGGCCTGGCGTGCTGTGATTCATGGGGTCACAAAGAGTCGGACACGACTGAGTGACTGAACTGAACTGAGTCCTTTCTGAGTGTTCGCTGAAGCCCTGGGCAGTGCTTCTATAAATGTGGCCACCAGCATCATCACTAAGCAGATTTAAAGTTGGAAATGCAAATTTTCAGAAACTATCCAGACTCATTCATCAAAAACCGTGAACAGGAGCGACCCCAGCGCTGTGCTTCAACAGGTCCTTACAGTTGCTTTTGATGCACCCTTAAGCTTGACAGTCATTTCCCTATAGCAAGCTCAGCGCTGGGGGTGGAGGACAAAGTGGGTCACAGGGAAATCAAAAGAGGGTTAAGAGTGCAGGAAAGTGAAGAAAGGCACCAAGTTAGGGAAGCAGGCACAAAGCCAGGCCAGCAAGTTTACTTTCCTTGAAATGTGTGGGAAACCACTGACGTTCATGTTGGACATTTAGCAACAGCTTCTTGAGTACTGTGTTGAGGGTGAATTGGAAGGGATCCAGATTAGAATTCAACCAGTTAGAAGGCTGGTGCATGAACAATCCAGACCCAAGATGATGAGAGTCTGAGTTAGGGGAAGCACAGTGGGAAGGGCAGCGGGTGGCTGGATCTGAGAAAAATTAGGTAAATGTGAACTCGCTGCGGGGGTAGGCGTCTCAGATGAGCCCCAGGTTTCTGGTGAGGGGACTGGGCGGTGGTGATGTCATTCTTTGGGGCAAGGAACAGGAGTGAGTTTGGAAGACCCAGTAATGAGTTCAGTTTGGGACATGGTGAACTTGAACTGCCCTTGGAACTTCTGGATTGAAATGCAGGTCTGAAGCCAGAGAAGATGGGGCTGGAGATATAGAGGGAGGTGGGAAGGGCCCCCTGGGGAGTGTTAGTGATAAGCTGAGCAGGGGCCCCTGGCTGGGCCTTCTATAAGCACAGCCCCTAAGACCATTAGTGAAGTGAAGTCGCTCAGTCGTGTCCGACTCTTCGCGACCCCATGGACTGCAGCCTACCAGGCTCCTCTGTCCATGGGATTTTCCAGGCAAGAGTACTGGAGTGGGGTACCATTGCCTTCCCCAAGACCATTGCATGTCACCAAATCTACTGTGGCTTGAGTTCAAGGATGTGAAAGGGTCTGGGGAGCAAGACTCTGCTACTCCGATTGGGTAGTGCTGGGGGATGAAGACGAGGTTCAGTGTGAGTCAAGGCTGCTAGAAGCCCGCTCCCCATGCTCGCTATATCCATAGAGGTGGAACCGCTCGAACGAGAGCATGGGGCCTCTTCGGGGCTGCTCATGCCCCACAGAGGTGGTGTCCCTAGAAGAGCCTGAGAGAAAAAGAGAAGGGCCCGGAGCCCATCCAGTGTAGCGGCTGAGTGGACTGTTCTGCCCACACAGCAGGGGTGAAGGGAGGGAGCCGATGCTTCTGTTCCTGGTGGCACTTCATCTGGGTGGCTGTGGACCTCCAGGAGTGAGGCAGCCGGAGGAGGGTGCTGCCAGGACTTTGAAGGAGCCTTCTGACTTTGGAGTCGTAGTCCCTCCCAGGACCCCATCCCCCAGGGATGTCTTGAGAAGCGGGACTCCATATAGGGGGTAATACAGAAGTGGCCCATCTTACAGGAACTGGTTCTGATGGGTCTTGGAAATTGCCTCTGCACTGAGAAGGGGGTGAGTCTGTGGCTCATCCCAGGCAACTGTGCACCAAGTATTGGTTGGCAAGGTAATCAAGGTCATGGCCTTGGTTATGGTGGTCATGGACGGCTTACTGCATGTCACTTGGCTGAGAGGACACCTCGGGACATCTCTCCCTGAATGAAGGGTGGTAAGGGTTTCAGACTTGATTCTGTTAGACCTCACGGTCTCCTGCCAGGGATCCGTCGCCCAAAAGAATCTCCAAGACTCAGACTCGATGCAATCAGCAAGAGGATTTATTAGGCCGGCGCGCCGGGGTTCGATCTCCACCAGGGGAGAACGAACCCCAAACATTTGTTGCAGAGCAGTTTTTAAGCACAAAACCCACAAACGTACAGCTAGGGTGGAGCGACCTGATTGGTGTACAGGTCTTGACATTTTCAGGGATAGGTTTATTTGTTATCAGGTCGACACGGCTGGACGAGCTGCATTTTTACTGTTAACCCATTCTCTGGAAAATAATTTCCTGGAATGGTTTTTGAGATAAACATCCCCCGGAGGCTGCATGCCTTAGATATGAGCCCCTTACACATTCTTGAGATAAAGGCTTGTCTTAAGATTAACAGGAGGGCCTGTTTCCCTAAGGCTCTAGTGAAACTTTAACCTTTATTCTTATCCACCTTTCCTCTCAATTCTATTTTCTTTTCATTCGTTTGCTTCTTTGTTACAGTTCTGGTTCTCCAGAGGGGTCTTTTTATTAAAAGGAAATCAGAAGCTGGGAGGTAAGCATTCCGTGACTATTTTGAGGATGAAGAAGGGGGCACAAGCAATTCCAAAGCCGTTCATACAGGTTTGAGGTGGACGTGCTAACGAACACGTGGCAGCAAGTGATGCAAGGGTGGCCCAGGGCGAGTTGGGAGCCAGGAGCCCTGAGAAGGCACGCGCCGAGCGGACGTGAGACGTGCGTGCGTCACAGTCCCTATATTGGGCCACTCTAGACTGGTGCTGCTGAGAGACACATGGGCACGGGAAGCAGCAGGCAGAAAGCATGGTATTAGGCTGCTGTGGTGGATGGGTTGAGGTGGGCACAGAGCGCCCAGGTATCAGCTGATGATTGATGGATAAATAAAAGCAGTAAGATCCTTCCAAGCCAGGGGTAGGTGGTGTTGAGGCGTGCAGGTGGTGGAGCCCTCAGGCAGGTTTATGGAGTTTCCAGCGGTTCTGTGCGACTGAAGTAGCAAAAAGGAGGCCAGGGGCTAAGTAAGGGCAGAGGTAAGGTGACTTGCCGCATGCCCTGAGGGGCTTCGCTCTGCTCAGTTGGAGATAAGAGCTCTTAAGCGACTTTCTTGACTTTCTTCGGGGAAGTGGCTCCGCGTTTTAGCAAGACTGCTCCAGGAGCAGTGGTCTAGACAAAGTGTAAGGGAGGTCCAACCAGGTCAGTGGGAATGGCTTAGGAGAGGAGAGGCTGGCAGAGGCAGGGGGTGGGGCCGGCGGTGCTGGAAGCTTAGCTCCTCACTGAACAATCTGGCCTGGAAGATTAGAGAAAGCTGTGCCCTTGGTGGCAGAGTTGGGCCCTGGGGCTTCGCTCCTGGGCACGGTTCTGCAGCAGGTGTTAGTGAGTGAGCTGCCCGAGGTCAGAGTTGAAAGCAGAGCTCTGCCTCCAACCTGTGTTGCCCCCAGGAATCATGCCGTTTTTCACTCGTTCCACAGTCTTCCCAGTGTTCAAGCTCTAAATGCAGCTACACACACATAGACACACACAGACACACACACACACCCTAACCACACTGAGTACACTAAACAGTTAGATTTGTCTGAATCAAGAAACAAATGGTTGGTTGAGGGGACAGCTTGTAACCAGAGTCACCCGGCACCCCGGCTTCTCTGTGGCCGCAGACAGCCAGCCCCGCTGGCCCAGGGGTCACTTTCTGGCAGGAGAAGATGAGGGGCAGGCTCAAGGCTTTGAAGAAGTTTCAGCTGGGCTTCCGAGCCGAGACATATGGCTGAATTTGTCCGGGGAAGTGATCATGCACCCACCTTCATTTCCTTGGCTATAAAATGGAAGGAGAACCCAAGAGGCTAGTCCCAGCGAGTTGGGTGGGTGTGGACTGGGAAGAACTGGACCGCACGGTGGCCCCGGCACCCGGTCTTGGTGGTGCCCCTGAGGGACAGCGCCGTCGGCACTGGCGTCTCCTCTCATCATCACCATCATCAGCATCATTGCTGCCATTAACCTCCCCACCTCCCTGCCTTTGCAGCCTTGTTCTCTCCGCAAACCTAGGGACAGTGATTGGGGGGAACAGTAATGAATACAAATCGCTCCCTGGCCACCTCGAGGCTGTCGTTAGCATCTCGGCCTCCCGGTGCTAATCGTCCTCATCACCGCTGGAGCGGCCGCTGTCGGAGCACGGGAGCACAGGCTTGATGAAGACAGATGGCGCCTCCTCTGCCGGGCCCTCGCCTGGGGTAATGGTGTGCAAAAATGGGAACGAGCATTTATTCAGAACTCTGCTCTCTGCCCAGAGCCGAGCAATTGGAAGCAGGTGCTAACTGCAATTTAAATAAAATGTTGAGTTAATCAGGGCAGTCTGACAAGGACGTCACGAGTCCCCTTTCAAGTCTCCAACAGAAATTTGAAGGCTACTTGGAGGCCTTAGGAAAGGTGATCATTTCTTAAGTTTCTCTGCAAAGATAAGTTAAAGGAATTCTTTTTTAAAAGCTTATTTATTTTCACTTTTGTGATATAAAAATGAGATAGTTAGAAGACCAGCAAATATATCTGTCTAATCCATCATGTAACTATGTGAAGTACTCAGCACGGGCTGTCACGCTCATCATTTGAGGGAACACCCCAAGTGAACGTAGTCAAATCCAGTAGACCCAGATGCCTGGCCCTGGACAGCAAAATCAGTGCCCATGGGTTCCCAAACTTAGAAGCCAGAATGCCACCCCTCCCCACACCACAGTGTCTGGACAAGAGCAAGAGGAATGATATAAGGTCCAGACCTGTCCTGTCCACACAACTTAAGCTCAGAGGGTTTAAAAAAAATGTCTGAAGTCCCAGGACTCCTGGCACACAGGGGCCCTGCTGGGGTGCCAGTAAGAGGCATCGTCTCATGCAGCCGCTGGGGCCTCTGCCCAAGCCACTCTCAGCTCCCGACCTGCACCATGCACCCAGGGGCCACGCCCTGTTCATGCCACTCTAGGACGACAACAAGCCGCCACAGGCTCGCTTTCTCCACGCTTCGTCCGGGTCTCGGGCCCACTCATCTCCTCCCGTGGCTTTTGCCTGCGGGTGAGGCTGCCCATCTTGATGCTAACTGGTACTTTCCAAGCCCATCCCTCCTTTCATCATTCCAAACATGACTAAAAATTTCATTTTCATTTCTGGAACCTACCTGGTCGTCCAGAAATTAGACTGTGTTTCCTGAGAAGTCAGGAGTTAGGTCAAGAGGCTGCCCTGGAGCGGAAAAGCCTTGTTAGGGAGGCCTTGGCTGGGTGCTGAGCGAGGAGGGACATGAGACAGTCCCAGCCTTACCTGGGTGGAGGCCAGTTCCTAAGGTTCTATGATAAGTGGTGTCACTCCTTGGGGGCAGTGTGGGCTACAGGAAAGGCAGGGTCTATTCAGTCCAGAGAAGCTGGGGGACTGAGTCCCAGATCCACCTGTTGCTATTATGCCGCTTTGGAGGGACATCTAATCTCTTCAAGCTGTTTCTTTGCAGACCTGAGGCAGCTTCAGCAGAAGTTGAATTTATTGGAAGAGATCAGGCCAGGGCCGAAGAAACTTGGTGCCTGGGCTCAGAGAACAGGTAGGAATCAAGGCAGGTGTGGCTGCCGAGGTCAGCTGGGAGGCTGTGGGCCCCAGCTGCCGCCACCATGCTGGCCCCACTGCCCTGCTGCCACCTGCGCCCCTTCCCACTGCTGGCTGGAGGAGTGTGGGGCACGGCCTGCTGGGCACGGGGGAGAAAGGCTGAAGGGCTGTGCGTGCACTGCTCAGCTTCCACAGCAGTGGTTGCGCCCTGAGTCCCCGGAGCCTCAGGCCAAGGCCAGTTCTCCAAGCATGAGGGCATTCAGAGGCTCAGCAGCCAGCAGAGAGAGTGAGAGGCAGCCTAGTGCCAGTTCACATGTTTTCTGGGGAACCCTAGTGATTAGATAAGGTCTGAAAAGTTCTGGATGCCCTTAGGGCCCTTTTTCCATCAGTTTCCTCAGGCTGAGTCTCACGGCCCATGGGGTATCCTCTGATTTTCCCGGAGAAGATTCTGAGGGGCGTGTGGCCTAGCCTTACCCAATTGGTTTGGGGTCCAAATGCCTAATACCTGGATCAGAGGGAAAAGGAAAGGGGCTAACTGGTTGATTGACTTTTATGTCACAAACCCAAGGGTAAAAGGAGGGGCTTCGTCATCTGGGTGATTAATTTGGGCATCTTGGGAGATAATTGACATTGACATTCCCAGGGGCCACGCCCTGTTCATGCCACTCTAGGACGACAACAAGCCGCCACAGGCTCGCTTTCTCCACGCTTCGTCCGGGTCTCGGGCCCACTCATCTCCTCCCGTGGCTTTTGCCTGCGGGTGAGGCTGCCCATCTTGATGCTAACTGGTACTTTCCAAGCCCATCCCTCCTTTCATCATTCCAAACATGACTAAAAATTTCATTTTCATTTCTGGAACCTACCTGGTCGTCCAGAAATTAGACTGTGTTTCCTGAGAAGTCAGGAGTTAGGTCAAGAGGCTGCCCTGGAGCGGAAAAGCCTTGTTAGGGAGGCCTTGGCTGGGTGCTGAGCGAGGAGGGACATGAGACAGTCCCAGCCTTACCTGGGTGGAGGCCAGTTCCTAAGGTTCTATGATAAGTGGTGTCACTCCTTGGGGGCAGTGTGGGCTACAGGAAAGGCAGGGTCTATTCAGTCCAGAGAAGCTGGGGGACTGAGTCCCAGATCCACCTGTTGCTATTATGCCGCTTTGGAGGGACATCTAATCTCTTCAAGCTGTTTCTTTGCAGACCTGAGGCAGCTTCAGCAGAAGTTGAATTTATTGGAAGAGATCAGGCCAGGGCCGAAGAAACTTGGTGCCTGGGCTCAGAGAACAGGTAGGAATCAAGGCAGGTGTGGCTGCCGAGGTCAGCTGGGAGGCTGTGGGCCCCAGCTGCCGCCACCATGCTGGCCCCACTGCCCTGCTGCCACCTGCGCCCCTTCCCACTGCTGGCTGGAGGAGTGTGGGGCACGGCCTGCTGGGCACGGGGGAGAAAGGCTGAAGGGCTGTGCGTGCACTGCTCAGCTTCCACAGCAGTGGTTGCGCCCTGAGTCCCCGGAGCCTCAGGCCAAGGCCAGTTCTCCAAGCATGAGGGCATTCAGAGGCTCAGCAGCCAGCAGAGAGAGTGAGAGGCAGCCTAGTGCCAGTTCACATGTTTTCTGGGGAACCCTAGTGATTAGATAAGGTCTGAAAAGTTCTGGATGCCCTTAGGGCCCTTTTTCCATCAGTTTCCTCAGGCTGAGTCTCACGGCCCATGGGGTATCCTCTGATTTTCCCGGAGAAGATTCTGAGGGGCGTGTGGCCTAGCCTTACCCAATTGGTTTGGGGTCCAAATGCCTAATACCTGGATCAGAGGGAAAAGGAAAGGGGCTAACTGGTTGATTGACTTTTATGTCACAAACCCAAGGGTAAAAGGAGGGGCTTCGTCATCTGGGTGATTAATTTGGGCATCTTGGGAGATAATTGACATTGACATTGAAGTTGCTCAGTCATGTCTGACTCTTTGCGACCCCATGGACTGTAGCCTACCAGGCTCCTCCATCCATGGAATTTTCCAGGCAAGAGTACTGAGGTTGGTTGCCATTTCCTTCTCCAGGAGATCTTCCCAACCCAGGAACTGAACCCAGGTCTCCCTCATTGTAGGCAGAAGCTTTACAGTCTGAGCCACATAATTAGGAGGTCATTTATTTTTTTCTTTTAATTAGGATTTCCATGGAGAAAAGCTGGAATCTGCTACCAGACGTTGCTGGTTTGAGAGCCATAGTTCTAGCTGCCCAAACAAGTCCGAGGCAACTGCTCACCCTCAGCTCGTTCTACCAAAGGCACAAGATAAAGCCAGGTGCCAGGAGTGTGGTGGATTGAGGCTTGTGTCCCCTCCTTACTAACTGTGGGTTTTACTTGACTTTGCCAGGCTTCAGAAGCTTCTCTCCAAATAGAAATCAGGGTTTAGTGTTCAGGGTGACTATGAAGATACAACAAAACCATTGTTGTAAACTTCCTGGAACAATAGTTGGCAAAATTTCTCGGTGAAGAGTCAGATAGTAAATATTTTGGGCTTTGCAGGCCATACGGTCTTTGTTGCAAATACTCAAATCTGACGTTGTAGCCTGAAAGCACTCAAAGACAAAACATGGACCTGGTTGTGTTCCAACAGAACTTTACTGACAGACAGACAGTGGGCTGAATTCAACCTGCAGGCCTTAGCTGGCTGAAAATAGTAGGTGTTCAATAAAAGTGAGGTCCCTTCTATCAGAGGAAGCTGAATTGGATGATAAAGAAGTTGAATAACATGTTCAACAAAACAAAAGTGGGGCTTGAGAACAGGCAGGAGGAAGAGAAAGGGGCTCAGGAGGTTTCCTCAAGAATGACTGGATTGTACCATGAGCATCTGCCCTGACACATAAGCAACACCAGCCACAGGCAGGCCTCACTTGAACACTGTCTCACCTACAGGGGTCTAGAAAGAGGCTGGGGAATATCCTGGGCCCGTAGATGCAGGCTGGCCACATGGCTGCATAGAGCGGGGGTAGTCTTGGGCCAGGGCTGACCATCACTCCAAAATGGAAGTGCCCCCACTGGGAGTCCTGACCGGAGGACAGTGGGAGGGGCAGGGGCTCCGAGCTGGACCCTTGCCCGTGCTACCTTGTCCTGGAAGTGAGCGTCTTCGCTCATCCTTGCTTATGCTCTTGTGGAGATTTTCCGGGTCCATGGGACGCTTTAGAGCTAGTTCCCGAACATATGAACACTTTCTGTGCGGGAGCCCACACCGCTCTCTCATCTAGGCTGATATTGCCAGGTCTTAACTTCAGTGGTCTCATATTTATAGCCTTTGTTTTGCAATCAGCAAAGGAGTCTTCTGTCCATTTGTCCTCAACTGGGATCTGGAGCAAGATGAGAGCAAGGGCTGGGAGCTGGGAGGAGGCTCGAGCAAGGGCCCCTGTTCACAAGAAGGACTGAGTGAGTTTGAGCGGCAGAAGGAGATATGACTGATACCTGGGTGTATTATCCACCCCTTGTGCAAGGATACGTGCTCAGCAACTGACTTGGCCCCAGGCTTCCACCTTTCACCTGCCCGTCTTGGGTATAGGAACAGAGGAAGATCATATTGCTGGAGGTGCTCGTGGTCTAGCGGGCTGAGAGTCTGGGAAATAAACAACAAAAAAAGCCATTTAGGATTACATTTTTATTTCCCCCCCTGTATGTTTGGCTAGTTCCCATTATTCAGAATTGTCCTTGAATTTTAATCTGTTTTGTTTTTAATGACAGCGGTATAGACCCTCAGAATTATCCCAAGTATCCTGCTCCTGCTGCTGCTGCTAAGTCGTTTCAGTCGTGTCCGACTCTGTGCGACCCCATAGACAGCAGCCCACGAGGCTCCCCCGTCCCTGGGATTCTCCACGCAAGAACGCTGGGGTGTATTGCCATTGCCTTCTCTGCCAAGTGTCCTATTAGGTCATCAATGTGTTGTGATCGACATGAGAATATCCTTCAGGGCTGCTCCAGTCTCCCCGCACTGAAGGCAGAGGGCCGCTGATGGTGGTGGTGTTCGCAGCGTGTGGCTAGGCTCTGGCAGCGGCACCTTTTGTGACCCAGGCGTGGAGTCCAGGTAGGGGAACCCCGCTTCTGGACTTGGTTGAGGAAGACCTGTCATCTTTCCCAAGACACAGCAGGCTGCATCACCTTTCTGTGTCTCTCACTTGGCAACGTAGGCTTTCTTAGTCTGAAGCCCCAGCTGTGCTTTTCAACATCCCATTAGCAGAGGGGCTGAGGTTGAAGTCTGCCCTCCGTGATGCTTGACCCTGGAATCCTTAATTAGTGTGTGACACCGATTGTCCGTGATTTCCGCCCAAGCCCTGCTATGATTTCTCCAGCACAAACATGGCTCAGGGACGGCTGATAAGGGGCAGTGGGGCCAAAGCAGAAAGCCCAGCATTTCTCGCGTCCACGGCCAAGGCATTGCACAGCTGATGTTGCTAAGCCCTTAATGAGGGCCTAGTGGCTGCTGAGGGCAGGGGCCAGGGAAGCAGGCAGGGATGGAAGAGCACAGCCTGGACGGCACAGAAGGCCCAGGAATGCCTTACATTAACAAACCTCGCTCGTGGGGCAGCTGTTCCCACCTCATCTTGATGCTTATGGAAACTTGTGCTAATTATAGACAGCAGTGTGGCTCTGGAAAGGAAGTTCTTTCTGAAATCTCATGGCCTCCAGTGATAATATTTCAGAGCTGTGACACGAACATCAACGGTCCATTGTAGGTGGCCAGGATGAGAACATGCCAGCCTAGCACAGCCTCCGTCTGGCTGTGCACCAAAGTGGTTCATAAGTGCGTTTTTGAAACCAGACAATCTTAGGTTCAAACCTCACTTCTGCTTCTACCCACTGTGGGTTTGACCTATGGTGCATTTCTTAGGGCCCAAGAGAGGGTCTCCTGGCTGAGTGGAGACCTGCCCTTCAGCCTCATCATTGCAGCGTGCACATTCAGGGCACCCCTGCCATATCTCCTGAAAGATGCTGCTGCTGGACTACAGAGAACCTGAGTAGTTCCTTCTCTCTTTAATCCCAACACCCACGGCAGTTGGCAGTTTCACTATCCCCGCCCAGCCCTGGGATTTAGCGACAGGTGCCTTGGAACGTGTGCCCCAGAGCCCATCCTAAGCAACCCATTGAAAATAAGGAAAATAATTTGTTCCCTCTTCTAAAACAGGTGTAGAGAAAAAGAGGCCTTATTTTAGATGCAAGCCAATTCTCTTAAAATTGATCTGTCTCGAAAGAAGTGAGAACGTGCAGGGGTTTTCCTCCTGGGGAGGAGGGGAGCGTGACAAGAGCCTGGAAACTCGGCAGGGATGCCCTGGATCGCAGCTCTGGCATCGGTCCACTTGGCCGTGGACAGGGGAGAAACCTTCCCGTTGTCCCGACACAATTCCCTCCTCGGCTTTAGATGAGGCAGGCGCCCGTGTGGGCGTGGCCCAGAAGGGACTCGAGCCAGCAAGGGAGGGTGCACTCCTCCACTTGACCTCAGGTCAGTGGACACTTCCCAGCATTTGATGAGCACCACTGTGCGCCAGGCACTCACAGGTGGTACTTCCCAGGGTGGCAGGTGACCCGGGAGGAGCCTCTCGCAGGGCCTCCTGATTCTGGCTAGGTGGGGTGGGCTCAGAGGTCCTGGGACCAGCCAGGCAGGAATAGCCTGGCTATGCTCTGTGAACAGCCACGCATGTGGCAGGCCTGATGGGAGGGAACTTCAGCAGGTGGCCCTGAGCTCTCGGCTCCTGGATCCTGAGCCTCCAAGGACCACAGCAGCCAGGCCACCATGTAATGAAGGACTCAGGGAGCCTAAGGACCCACTGGGATGGCAAGGCTACAGCTTGAATGGGAAACAGCCATGGGGGACAGATCCCGAGACAGCAGGGAGGAAGCGTTTCTCCAAAAGGGCCTGGGAACAAGAAGGCTGAGCTGCTAGTGCTTTCTGGGTCCCCTCTCCTTAGAGTAACACAGAAGGCATCTGCGTGTTAAAGGCCCCACCTTGCCCTCCGCCAAGCTGTTGCTGAGGCAATCTGGCCCTGCTTGGGTGCTGGGTGTGTAGAGGTGAGACCCCGGGGCTGGAAGCAAGCCTGTCAGAGGAACAGCGAGGGCTGGAAGTCCCAGGGGGCCACGTGGGGTGGCGGGACTGGAGCAAAGAGGTGGGCTCAGAGTGGGGACACAGAGGTCCGGCGTCTAGTCTTGCAGGCCAAGGGCAGTGGGCATTGCAAGAGCTGAGGACACACTCTGCCCAGTGTAGCCGGAACAGACCCCCCGAGGGGAAAGCGAGAGAGCAGCCTGTTCCACCTGGGTGCGAGGGTCTCTGAGTGCTGAGGATGCTCAGGTTTGGGCAAGCAAATATCTGAGAAGGGGCGCTCACAGGTGCCAGGTGCTGCTCTGGGGCCTGTACACGAGACTTCTCTCTGAAACTCCATGTGGGCCCTCCCAGCTTGCTTTAGTGTGGAGAGCGTGAGGAGAGAGGGCAGGAAAGGTCCCTTCACTTGACTGGGGTCACACAGTGGCTTGGAAGGGACCCAGTAATGTGGACTTTGGCTCTGTGCACCCCTCGAGCCCCATGCAGGCTGAGGTATCTCTGGATGGTGGGAAGAGGTGGTCTGGGGGCCAGAAGGATCTTCACAGAAAGGACCGCCATCATCCGAGAGCCCGGCCAGGCCGCTAGACCTTCCACCTACCTGCCTCTCCCAAGCCCTCCCTGCTCTGATGGACCTAGTGCTGAGGCCAAGCAAGCTGGAGGTGGGCGTTGCTGGGGAGGCAGGAGGGTTGGTGCAACGCCCCAGCTGGAAAGCGATGTGGGAAACTTCTGCTTGAGGAGAGCTGCTCAAACGGGCCCCTGGGCCTCTGGGTCCAAGGTCTTGTTTTCCCACTGCCTCTACAAATGGGAGAGGGGCTCTAGCAGCTGAGGCCTGAACAGTGGTCCTGCTGGCTGCCTGGCTCACCACCAGGACTCGGGGCCCCGGTGTCCAACCACTTCCTTCTGAATGCAATGCCTTTGAAAGTCTCCTCCTGGGAAACTGGGCACTGGGGCCTGGGACCTTCACGCTGCCCCATGTTCCTCCTTTCTCTGCAGAGCCCTGAGCTCAGGGGACAGACTGGGCATGAGAGAGGGTGTCAGGGAAAAGGACTTCTGGGAGCGGGGGTCTTATACAGAAAGGCGAGAGGAGGAGGGACGCGCATGGCACAGAGTAGGGAGGAGAAATGGTTTAAGCCTGTCTGCGGGTGGAGGGCTGGGGGCTGTGTGGAGTGCATAAAGTAGGCATGCCAGGCAGGCGAGGGGTGCCTGGCAGGTGAGGGGTGTCTGTGAGGTTGTGGGTAGGAGGCTCTCTCAGGAGGCAGGGCTGCGGTTTGAGTGGAGGGTGGATGAGTGAGGGAGTAGGAAGCCGGTGAGCAGGCAGGTCTCAGGACCCAAGGCTTTAGTTGCCACAGGGAGCCCTCCAGGCTTGGGAGGAAGCGATGGACGCCCGTGGAGTGTGGGGGGCAGTGCAGAAGCACGCAGAGGCAGGGTGACTAGCTGGGCCCTAGGCCCCCCTCCTGCGAGGGCCTGATGTGAAGGAGGAGGCTGAGGGCCGGTCCTGTCGGGCGGGCTCCCTGGAGGAGGGCCCGGGACTCCAGAGCAAACTAAAGACATGGTGAGTGTGGGGCAGGGTCTGCATGCGGTAGGTGCTGATAGACTTGTTGGCTATGTGACTGGTTGGTTTGTGGTGCCAGTGGGCACAAGGGTGCTCCAGAGGGGCATCAGGGTGTGAGAGAGTGGGTGAAGTGGTGTACGCGGGCACCACTCTCGTCTCTCCCTGTGGCAAAGGTGAAGCGTCATCTTCATCATGACCAGCAGGGGGAGCTATGCCACTGAGTGGCCCCCCCACCCCTTTCCTGGAAACACTTCCAACAGCCGAAATACATATTTTTACATTTTTGAGTGGGTGCCCATCTCTGGCATCGCTTCGATGGCAATATAATTCCGGTCCTAGCTGGCATGCCGTTCACACTTCATTGCCTCCTGTGCTCATAATACCACAGGATGTCACACCCGGGGCAGCCTGGGGTTCCTGGTCCCCTCAGCCCTTTCAGCCCTGAGGAAGGGACAGACAGTCCCCGTTAAAAGGCATCTGGAGCATGTATGAAATAGAGTCAGAGAAAGGGAAGGTGCCCGGTCCACACAGGAGGAGCAACAGGGAGCCTGAAGGCCAGGGGCTTCTCTGGAGCTGCACACCCAGGCCTCTGTCCTCCCAGGTTTGGGAGCCTCAAGGCCACCTGGCAGGGTGTGGTTTTCTCAGCAGTGGCGAACAGTAAGAACAGGGGCCCAGGGAACACTGCTGGGACCCCCAGGTCACACCTCTGCTAATTTTGGGCTCACTGTATTGTGAGCTCATACAGCATGAAGAATGCCCTAACAAGGCAAGGGTGGGCGCCAGATGGCCCAGAGGAGGGGTTCACCTCGGCTGGGGGTTGGGGGAGCTGCCAGGCACAGCTTCAGTGGAAAGTCTGTCTTAACTGTGCTCCGGAGGATGAATAAGAGTTGGCTGGGCAGGGTTCCACTGTCAAGGCCTGTGTCAAACAAGCAGGAAGTGTCGGCCGGGTGGCTGGGGGCAGGCGGTAGAAGGTCACAGGTCCGTGCCAAAAGCTGAGGCCAGCCACCCCGATGGGGAGCTCAGGCAGCTGAACTCGCACATGTTGAACCCCGGGACCCATGGCAGACTCGCAGGGAGGGGCTCCCTCCTAGGACAAGGGGTCTGGAAGGGATGGAGGCTGATCACTGAAGCCAGCAGGGGTGGTCCCGAATCCTACCTGGGTATTTTCAGAGTCAACATTAAAACAAACTAAACTTTCAAATGTGAGCCTTTCCAGGGACCAGTAGCCAGCTTCTCTGGAGCTGGGAATTCCAACTGTAAAAGGGAAACGGGGGCAGGGAGGGGTGATGATAAACCCTGACGGGGCAGTTGTGAGGGTTAGATGAGACGTTCAAAGTCACTCATCAGCACCTCACACACAGTAGGGATCAGCAAATGCTAATACAGATTAGGAGGTCGGGATGAAGTTTAAGAACGGCATCTAATCTTAGGTCTTCCTATCTAGCCTGAGTTTTATGGATGAGGATGAAGGTCAGTTGAGCTTAGTCACTTGCCCTGGCCACTAGGCCTTAGCTCAGCAAAGCTGGTAACTGACCCAGACCCATCGCCTCTCACCACCCGAGGGGTAGGCCTCGCTGGGGCCAGCCCTGCGCGGCAGGACCATCTCCAGGTGCTGTGGGACTCAGCCCCTGGCAGGCTCTCAGACCTGGTTGCCTGAGTGGACACGGAAAGTAGCTGTGTGTTTAAACATCATCTTTGGTGGCAGCAAAGAAGGGGAAAGAAACCTGGGCAAGCGTGCCATTGGCAGCCCGGCCCTCCAGGGACCCCCTGAGGCCTGGATCATCCTGCGCCTTGGATCAGTCTGTGGTTGGCCATGCTGGGTGAGAGGCAGTCAGAGCAGCCCGGGGGTCTGCAGGCCGAGGGCAGGCTGGGCAGCCTGGGGGCTGCAGGCTGCACTGGCCCCTGCGTGCGGAGCATCTGAGTGCCTCGATGGCTGTGGGGCACAGGGCGTGTGGCCCGGGTGGGGGCAAAGGAGGAGTGTGGGACATGTGAGGAGCCTTCCTGCCAATCCTCAGGGTGGTCGAGAGGTTAGGGGATGGGTGTTAGGGGGTACAAACAGAGGTGGGTCGTAAATGTGGTGTGCAGGTCAAATCTGTCCAGTCAAGGTATTTGATTTCACTTACAGAGTGCTTCTCAAAAAATGTTTGATTGTGTCCCACCCAGCATTTTGCTATAAAAAAATCCGGGTTTGAAGTTTGTCTTGAAAAAATGGAGGATCTAACCACACTGTGAGAGAGGAGACAGCTGGGGAAAGGGCTACCGCAGACCCCACCCTCTCTGTCCTGCCCCTCTTCACTGCTTATCTGTCCCCTGCTGGCCACTCTGTTAGCACCCCCACTGTGGATGGGGATGCCCTCCTCCAGCCCTTGGCCCCTCCCCAGGACCCTCAGTCCATGATCCTAGCTGCTCTGGGGAGGAGTATGTGGGTGGTGACAGGTGCCCAAGGCCATCGATCTCAGCAGTCCAGCCTGGAGTAGGGAGTAAACAGGGGAGCAGCGAGAGAGGGCTTCCCCACCTCAGAGCTAATGACTTGGGTTTGGGCTGGAAGCCTGACGGCAGGGACCACCCTAGGACCCTGTGAGAGGCTCAACCTCCGATTCTCTCATTCTGGGAGAGAGAAGGCTGGAGCTGAGTGACCCCAGTCACAGTGACAGGGAGGAAAGCTCCACTCACTCTGGGGAGATGAAGGGAAAGGGCAAAAAGAGGCTCCTCAACTTTCCAGAAGCTTCCAGGACAGAGAGCAGACATGGGAGCAGCTGTTCCTAACCCTGAGCTGAGGGGGAGGCAGGAATGTGGAGAAGGCCCCACAGTTCCCTGGGGCAGCATGCCTGGTAGGCACAAGAAGAGCCCCCTGGTGTGAGGACCAGGGGCAAGCGCTGGGTCAGCCTGGGCTGAGCAATGCAGCAGGGCCCGCCATGGTAGGCCCCCAGGCGACCCTGGGCACCGAGATGAACCTGAAGGTGATGGGGTGGGGAGGAGACAGGAGAGAGAGACTGAGTGAGAAGGGGAGAGGGAGAGAGACAGGGAAACAGAGACAGACCCGGGTGAGAGATGGAGACAGAGAGACACAGATTTAGAACAAGAAAAGGAAGCTGGATGAGCTTCTTGGGACCTGTTGGTTCGACCTGACTTGGGACCAGCCGGGGGCCCACCCCTCTGCACTGAAGACCTGAGAACAGCTGGTCCTCTGGTCTCCCCTCCAAGGCCTGGCTCGTGGCCTGTGTCAGGGCTTGTCCTTTACTAATGATGCTGGCGCGCACCAGGTGTCCAAGAACTCTCATGATGATTGTGCTCTGTCTCCTGCTGGAAGACCCCTGCCCTCCAGGGAAAGCACACCAGGGAAGCTCCAGCCAGCCTGCAGACAACTGGGAAAGCACCGTGGGGGCTGTGTGGGTCCTGCTGATGCCCAGTAAGATCGGGTGAGGCCAGTGCTGTCCTCAGAAGCAGCCAGGCCGGGCAGGAAGGCTGGGCAACCTGTCTGAGGCCAGCCTCGGGCCTCAGGCCCTGCCCACCGAGAGGGGCCTGTTGTTGAGGACCCACAGACAGAGGTTTGGGAGGCATTGATGACAAAGTTAAAACCGTATTTCTCTGTGTTGGAAGACTGAGCTGTGATAAATTTGGAAAGTAATAAATATCAGAGCTTTGCAGACCATTTCCCGGCATCTCACAGCCGGAGTGGCGTGCCCCCAGCTGCGTGTGGCCTGGACCAGGGGCTACTCCAGGCAGTAAAGGTGGGGCCATGCTCGGGAAGGCTGAGTGCCTTTCATTAGATGCTAGTGGTGGGGCGCTTCCAAGTGGACGGTTTGGAAGCCCACGAGCAGGCAATGTTGGGGCGGGGAGAATGCCCTCTTGGGAGCTGTGGCCAAAACAGACCGTGGTTACTCACAGTGTGGTTTCCAGCTGCTGCCAAGTCTGCCTTGGCCAGCTGGGACTGTGTGGTAGGCCTCCCCCCGTGGATCTCAGTTTCCCCAGCTTCTCCAAGACATCGGCCAACCTTCTGTGATGCGGACATTCTTCCAAGCAGGCTCGAAGGAGGCACCCAAGGCTTCCTGGATTGGATGTTTCCCTGGGTCATGAACTGGCCTGAGTAACACTCAGTAAGAACTTACAGGCATTGGAAGGGCTCTGCTTCTCCTCATTTCTGTGGCTGCTCATGGCCTTTGCTGGCTGGATAGACATATAGAAACTCCTTTTGTATGAATACCAGGATAAGGGAGATCAGAGGGTGTGGGTGCAGAGCCCCTGGCAGGACAGGGTCTGCGGGCCACGCCATGTTCAGGTACCCGCTCAGGGGGCTTTCCTCCCTGGCCTCACCTGGTTGGTGGCCTCAAAGTGCCCTGAGCCCACTCTGGCCTTGGGATTTCCTGGCTTTTCTCTGTACATGGCACGGAGCTGTGCATGTAGCTTGACCTCTCCAGGCCCCCCCTTTTCCCTCTGGAGCCCCTTCTTCCTGGGATTGGGCCCCAGGACTCCCCTGATCCATGAAGACTTCCTGAGGCCCTGAGTCCCATGAAGAATCTCCTCATGGGCGGCCCTTGCTCAAAGGCACCCATGGCAGGAGCGGCCAGCGGCACTAGCTCCGCCCCTGCTCTGACCACCATGTTTGCCCATCTCCTCCCTGGCTTTAGAGGCGATGACCCAGCTCACGGGCTTGTCTCACTCGTGCACAGGCGCCGTGCGTGGACCAGGCACACTTTGCCTCCTTTCCCCTTGCTTATTTCTGTTTAAAAGCTTATAACTGTACAGCATGTTTAATTTTGTTGGGGAACCAGACTGGAGCCATAGCAGGCTCGACAGGGTGCACCAGGCCTAGGTTTTGAATTCTTGTAAACCTGGGTCATGATTCCAGGAGACTACCCTAGGAGGGTCCCACTCACCCTAGGATGAAGGGCGTGAGCTACTCCGTCTTTTAAAAGAAGTCCATCCTGCAAGGTCCTTCTTGGCCCCTCCCCAGGACCCTCAGTCCATGATCCTAGCTGCTCTGGGGAGGAGTATGTGGGTGGTGACAGGTGCCCAAGGCCATCGATCTCAGCAGTCCAGCCTGGAGTAGGGAGTAAACAGGGGAGCAGCGAGAGAGGGCTTCCCCACCTCAGAGCTAATGACTTGGGTTTGGGCTGGAAGCCTGACGGCAGGGACCACCCTAGGACCCTGTGAGAGGCTCAACCTCCGATTCTCTCATTCTGGGAGAGAGAAGGCTGGAGCTGAGTGACCCCAGTCACAGTGACAGGGAGGAAAGCTCCACTCACTCTGGGGAGATGAAGGGAAAGGGCAAAAAGAGGCTCCTCAACTTTCCAGAAGCTTCCAGGACAGAGAGCAGACATGGGAGCAGCTGTTCCTAACCCTGAGCTGAGGGGGAGGCAGGAATGTGGAGAAGGCCCCACAGTTCCCTGGGGCAGCATGCCTGGTAGGCACAAGAAGAGCCCCCTGGTGTGAGGACCAGGGGCAAGCGCTGGGTCAGCCTGGGCTGAGCAATGCAGCAGGGCCCGCCATGGTAGGCCCCCAGGCGACCCTGGGCACCGAGATGAACCTGAAGGTGATGGGGTGGGGAGGAGACAGGAGAGAGAGACTGAGTGAGAAGGGGAGAGGGAGAGAGACAGGGAAACAGAGACAGACCCGGGTGAGAGATGGAGACAGAGAGACACAGATTTAGAACAAGAAAAGGAAGCTGGATGAGCTTCTTGGGACCTGTTGGTTCGACCTGACTTGGGACCAGCCGGGGGCCCACCCCTCTGCACTGAAGACCTGAGAACAGCTGGTCCTCTGGTCTCCCCTCCAAGGCCTGGCTCGTGGCCTGTGTCAGGGCTTGTCCTTTACTAATGATGCTGGCGCGCACCAGGTGTCCAAGAACTCTCATGATGATTGTGCTCTGTCTCCTGCTGGAAGACCCCTGCCCTCCAGGGAAAGCACACCAGGGAAGCTCCAGCCAGCCTGCAGACAACTGGGAAAGCACCGTGGGGGCTGTGTGGGTCCTGCTGATGCCCAGTAAGATCGGGTGAGGCCAGTGCTGTCCTCAGAAGCAGCCAGGCCGGGCAGGAAGGCTGGGCAACCTGTCTGAGGCCAGCCTCGGGCCTCAGGCCCTGCCCACCGAGAGGGGCCTGTTGTTGAGGACCCACAGACAGAGGTTTGGGAGGCATTGATGACAAAGTTAAAACCGTATTTCTCTGTGTTGGAAGACTGAGCTGTGATAAATTTGGAAAGTAATAAATATCAGAGCTTTGCAGACCATTTCCCGGCATCTCACAGCCGGAGTGGCGTGCCCCCAGCTGCGTGTGGCCTGGACCAGGGGCTACTCCAGGCAGTAAAGGTGGGGCCATGCTCGGGAAGGCTGAGTGCCTTTCATTAGATGCTAGTGGTGGGGCGCTTCCAAGTGGACGGTTTGGAAGCCCACGAGCAGGCAATGTTGGGGCGGGGAGAATGCCCTCTTGGGAGCTGTGGCCAAAACAGACCGTGGTTACTCACAGTGTGGTTTCCAGCTGCTGCCAAGTCTGCCTTGGCCAGCTGGGACTGTGTGGTAGGCCTCCCCCCGTGGATCTCAGTTTCCCCAGCTTCTCCAAGACATCGGCCAACCTTCTGTGATGCGGACATTCTTCCAAGCAGGCTCGAAGGAGGCACCCAAGGCTTCCTGGATTGGATGTTTCCCTGGGTCATGAACTGGCCTGAGTAACACTCAGTAAGAACTTACAGGCATTGGAAGGGCTCTGCTTCTCCTCATTTCTGTGGCTGCTCATGGCCTTTGCTGGCTGGATAGACATATAGAAACTCCTTTTGTATGAATACCAGGATAAGGGAGATCAGAGGGTGTGGGTGCAGAGCCCCTGGCAGGACAGGGTCTGCGGGCCACGCCATGTTCAGGTACCCGCTCAGGGGGCTTTCCTCCCTGGCCTCACCTGGTTGGTGGCCTCAAAGTGCCCTGAGCCCACTCTGGCCTTGGGATTTCCTGGCTTTTCTCTGTACATGGCACGGAGCTGTGCATGTAGCTTGACCTCTCCAGGCCCCCCCTTTTCCCTCTGGAGCCCCTTCTTCCTGGGATTGGGCCCCAGGACTCCCCTGATCCATGAAGACTTCCTGAGGCCCTGAGTCCCATGAAGAATCTCCTCATGGGCGGCCCTTGCTCAAAGGCACCCATGGCAGGAGCGGCCAGCGGCACTAGCTCCGCCCCTGCTCTGACCACCATGTTTGCCCATCTCCTCCCTGGCTTTAGAGGCGATGACCCAGCTCACGGGCTTGTCTCACTCGTGCACAGGCGCCGTGCGTGGACCAGGCACACTTTGCCTCCTTTCCCCTTGCTTATTTCTGTTTAAAAGCTTATAACTGTACAGCATGTTTAATTTTGTTGGGGAACCAGACTGGAGCCATAGCAGGCTCGACAGGGTGCACCAGGCCTAGGTTTTGAATTCTTGTAAACCTGGGTCATGATTCCAGGAGACTACCCTAGGAGGGTCCCACTCACCCTAGGATGAAGGGCGTGAGCTACTCCGTCTTTTAAAAGAAGTCCATCCTGCAAGGTCCTGGGCAAAAGAACTTTGGACGTTACCCAACCTAAGCCCACTACCCATAGCCAGTCAACCCTCAGATTACCTAACCTAGCCCTACTGTACACAAGCCAGTCGGTCACTAGGCTAAACCTTCTGACTTTACGTTCAGGAGCTTGTGATTTACCCCAGAAGTAAAAACCAATCAAGAATCTACACACAAATCCTATGGATGGAAGTAACCAACCAGTTATCTGTCAACTTCAGCACCCCCTAAAGTGGCCAATCAGCTGTCCTCCTGCTTGAACACCCCCTCTTGTACCCTTTTACCTGATTAAATTCCTATGAAAGCAGTGCAGCCCAAGACTCGGGGCTCCCTCCCTACACCCGCTGCGTTGGTGCCGGGGGAGCCCTAGCTCAAGCAAGCAATAATCCCCTTTATTCTTTTGCATTGCTGTGGATGTCTTATTTCTCTCAGTTTTGGGGACTCGGACTTCGGGCATAACAAACTTATATATTTCCATAATCCCAGCCTTATTTCTAAAGACTTGAGCAACTTAGAGAAGCTAGCTTGAGTTTGGGGTGAATAATATTGAACCATTCAACCTAAAATGGAGCCGTGGCCATCCCGCCGGGCGGGGTGGAGTCCATGTCCTTGCTTTGTAGTTGCCATGACGCACCGCTGTGATGGCAGTGCCCAAAGGGGTAGAATCGGGTTCCCAGAGAGAGCTCAGCCCCTCGCTTTACGGAGAGGGGAGGGACTTCCATCACGTGAGCTCTTGTTCTCTTTCTGCTTCCTGGTCTCTGTAAGGTCCAAAGGACACCACGGCTGAAGGACATTTTCAGATTACATTCTCTTAGACACTCCCATCCAGCTATGTCCATAACTCTTGGGACAGGGATGACCAAGGGTACTGCCTGGGGGGCTGCATTCAATAGCCTGCCCAGGGGGGACAGCCCACGTCAGAATGCCAGCAATCTTGCAAAGAGTGGCTCCTAACTTACCTGAGTTGCTGAATCAAAGTGTCTGGGCAAAGGCTTCAGGTATCCTGGAGAAACGAGGTGGGTTTGGTCATCATTTTTTTGATGACTAAAGCGATTTATTTTAAAGAAGGACTGATGACAGATATTCCTGTGGGAGCAGGTGTGTAAGTCACTTAGAGTAGCTGTCTGATTTCCTTCTATGACTGGTTCATTTAATAAAGCATGTTCTTCTGATTATCAGAGTTACCTATGCTCATCACACACACACACACACACACACATGCGCGGATAAAAAGTACAGAAGAAAACAACAATCACAAATGGCAGCACTCAGAAGCATTTTAGCAATATTCTGGTAAATTTCTTCTAGTTCTAGACACCAAACTGCACACAGGAGAGGAGTTTTTTTAGACACTGCTGCTATCACATCGTCATTGTGCCATGCAGTGCCACGGGAGATTCATTTTGCTGACATACTTGCCTGCATTTCTAATCATTTCTATTCATAGATTCCTGGAAGGGGCATCACAGGGCTGAAGGGTGTGAACATGTTGACTATATCTTGCCAATTTGTCTTCCAGAAAGTGTGAGTCACTTTTTTGTCTCCAGGACTGTGATAGTACCCACCACCAGTCTTTAAGAAGGGATTAGGGCTGGAGATGACTCCGAAGTGAGCCTGTGCCTAGTTATCTAGTGACCTGATGCCAATCCAAGCCTCTCGTGACACAGAGCTGCCTGGCAGGCGTCCTTCTGCTCAAGTGTCAGGGACAGAGAGCCGGCTTCCTGTAGAAAAGCCTACACGTCTGCAGGTTCTTAGGGTGGCTGTGTGGGCCTTTGGCTACCAGGCAACTTCCCACAGAGACTGAGGCAATGGCGAGTCTGGAGGCAAGTGAGCCCCATTCCATCCCCGTCGGTCATGGCAAACCTAGGTTCTAGTAGTTCTTCTTCAGCTTGGGAAACTTCTTTAAGAAAAGAACACAGAAGTATGAACACAAAATTAGATCTAAAAAATGAACGTTTCCAATGTGACCAGAATCACAATAAATCAGACATTTTAAAAAGGTGATAAGTAACATAAATATCATTAAACCCTTCAAACACATAATTTTGACTCACTTCTAGCCATACGTCTCTAACACTTTCCTTACATTTGGCTGAGTATTCTTTGTTCTCTTCATGTGACAATGATTTTCTACAGTCATAATAAAAAGATAATTTAGTCTTTCTTCAGAGCATGGCTGATCAAAATTAGCAAAAGTGTTTGAGTAGTTTAGAAAAATTGCTTTCAATTTCATAATTCACTGGGAATGATATGTAAACTGTAGTATATTATCAAACTGGGGAATATTTGCCTTATGTTCCTGTTTGTATCTGAGGAATAAAATTTTAGGGCATTTCAAGCGTTTGCATGGTTTTTATCCTTAAATAGTCTTTGAATGATGATATTCACCTCTTTGTCCATGTTATAGTGGCATTTCTATATTTTCTGTTTTTTTCATTGTCAGTTTAGTGAATTCAGCAAGAAATTTAAATATCTTCCCATTATCTTCCTGGGAGTCACTGCCACATTCCAAGACCCTTTTTATAATTTTCATTAGAGAATTAGCTCTTCCTCTTCATGGTAAAATCTAAACGTTTGTAATTTTAATTTGATTAACAATATTTGTATTGATTCCATCACACATCTTTAAAACTTGCCATATTCCACTGATTTTTAACTTGACATTTTTCTCAGTTTCTTTTTTTTTTAAATTGAACTCTAGTTGCTGTACAATTTTATATATTACAGATATCCAATATAGTGATTCACAGTTTTAAAGGCTTACTCCATTTATAGTTATTGTCAAATATTGGCTGTATCCCCGTGCTGTCTGATCAATGCGTCCTTGTAGCTTATTTTATACTTAGCAGTCTGTGCCTCTTTCTCTCCTGCCCCTGCATTGCCCCTCCTTGCGTTCTTCTTCCCACCGGTAACTACTGGTTTGTTTTCTATATCGTGAGTATACTTCATTTCTAAGTTTCTTAATTAAAAATTTAAGTACAAAATTTATTTGTACAAATAACTTATTTGTTTTATTGCAACATTTTAAGATGACTTCTTAAATTATAATTTAAACCATATATTCCCAGTTGAATCTCTCCTTAGCTGGATACCAAAATGCCTGGAGTCCCACCAATGCCACATACTGGGGGTGGGGATATACGTGACAAAGGGGTATCCCCAGTGCAAAGAGAAGGCAACCTTACTTTTTGTATTGGGCTTCCCTAGGGGCTCAGATGGTAAACGTATCTGCCTGCAGTATAGGAGACCTGGGTTTGATCTCTAGATTGGGAAGATCCTCTGGAGAAGGGGATGGCTAACCACTCCGGTATTCTTGCCTGGGGAACTCCATGGACAAAGGAGCCTGTGAGGCTGCAGTCTATAGAGTCACAGAGCCAGACACAACTGAGTGACTAACACAGGGCTTTGAAAGGGGCTCCTGCAAACTCAGAGCCTGGCTCATAAGTGTCACTAGCTTGAAGGTAAGTCCACCCGTGGCATCAGTCTTGGATTGCCACCTCTCTGCACTTTGTAATCTCTATTCAAAGGACTTGCAGTCTTTCCAAAGCCTTGGCCTAAGTTGATGACAGTGGCTTAGCAGCCCAGGTGAGATGGACTTGACCAGGCTCATCATTCAGCTTCACCAGGGGAGCTAAGAAGACGTTTCTGTAACTCCTGACAAGCCTGTTCTCTCATTCGAGGAATACCTCCCGATCTGTGTTTATGCTTGGGTTCAAGAGCTGGGAAGAAGGCCTGGATATATTTTATGGATCTATCTCTCTTATAAATTCCTTAAAATAGCTTCAGGTTATTTTTGTCTTTAAAAATCAATATAATTCAAGAAAAAGAAAAGACAAGCCTTTGACTGGAAGACATGTCTAATGAAAGACTTATGTAAACTCTACAAGGAACTCTCACCACTCAGCAGTAAGAAAATGCACGCCACTGACTAGGAGAGAACGTTTTCAAAAGACACATCTGATAAAGGACCATGTCAAATACACAGAGACCCCTTAAAAGTTGACAGTAAGAAAATGAACAACTCAAGTAAAAATGGGCAAAAATTTATATATACCGTGTGATTCTGACCAAGTGATATCCTAGAAAAGGGAAAGTGATATTGTAGAAAAGGAGATAGTAAAAAAAAAAAAGATCAATAATTGTCAGGGCCTTCTGAGGAGAGAGGGATGAATAGGGGGAGGAGAGAGGGATGAATAGGGGAAGCACAGAGGATTTTTAGAGCAGAGAAGATCCTATGACATTACAGTGGTGGATGGATGTAACTACAGGCAGACCAGTGTGTTCAGTTCCAGATGATTGCAGTGGGGTAATTTTGCAAAAAGCAAGCCACAAATCTTTTGGTTTCCCAGCATATATAAAAATTATGCTTATATTCTACTGTGGTCTAATATGTATACAATAGCATTATGTATAAAAAACAATGTACATACCTTAATTAAAAATGCTTTGTTGCTAAAAAATGTTAACTATTTTCTGAGACTTCAGTGAGTCAGCGTGGTAACACCAAAGATCACTGGTCTCAGATCACCACAACAAATAAAATGAGGAAGTTTGAGGTATTTCAAGAATTATCAAAATGTGTCAGACAAGTAGTGAGCAAATGTTGGAAAAAAAATGGTACCAACAGATTTGCTCATTGCAGAGTTGCCACAAACCTCCCATTTGTGGGAAACACAGTATCTGAGAAATACAGTAAAGCACGATACGCCTGTGTCCATTTGCCCAAACTCATAGACTGTATCGCACAAGCGTGAACCCTGATGTAAACCGTGGACTTTGCGTGATGGATGTGTAAGTACAGGTTCATCGGTTGTAATGAAGGTACCACTCTGCTGGGGTGGGTACTGATAATGGGGATGGTATGCATGAGCACAAGGACACATGGTCGATCTCTGTATTACTCTTGGCTCAATTTTGCCGTGAACCTACCGCTCTAAAAAATGAAAAGCTGTTAAAAACAATATATTCCATGAGCTTATACTTTAATCCCCACTTCTAAGTAATTCATTCAATCCATCTTTATTAATCGATCTCTGAGGCCCAAGGGACATAGTCAAGAAACAGGCTGAAAGATGAGATTTCTAGGATCATGATCTAATTCTGCAGAAAGACCATCATCTGGGAATGAAAATAACCGAAATAATCAAAATAGCCGTTAAGTGTTTTCTTCAGTCATCTGCATTTCACAGAAATAATGAGCGAGGTGGCGGTGGGGGTGGGGGACACGAAATAGTCTACAGGACGAGGGCAGTTTTCCTGAGGAAGTGACATCTGACCTGAAGGATGGTTGGAGCCACTCAGGTCATGAGAGTGGCAGCAAGAGGCCAGGGGGATAAACAGAGCTGGAGGAGACCCCGAGCAGGAAGGGGCCGGCACGCTGAGGCACAGAGCGGAGTCTGGCTGCAGCTCAAGCTGCGAAGGGGCGACTGTCCAGAGGGGGGACTGTGCACAGGGCTCTGCAGAGAACGCTCTGCTTTCTCTCCAAACGGATCCGAAATATTCAAAAGGCTTTAGTGAGGGGTGGACAGGATTGGACTGTGCTTTGAAAATATTATCCTGGCTAATGCCCAGAATGGGTCAGGTAGGGACAAGAGTGGACATGGAAGACTAGTTAAGAGACACCGTGGTGGCCGAGGTGGGAAAGCACGTTGGCCGGTGTGGTGGGAGAGATGGACAGAGCCGAGAGAGCTTCTTAGAGTGGAGACAGGGGACAGCGTCAGAGAGATACGGGGCCATATCCTGAGACAGAGGACGCTGGAGTGGAGGAGACCTGGGAACGAGGATGAGGCGGCCACTGCGGATCTGCCAAGTGCGATGGGCTGCTTGCAGCCAGACCCCCACATGCAGTCTGGGCTGGAGACATAACTCTGAGCAGATAGACAGTAATTGGAGCCATGCGGCGGATGAAATCATCTAAGGGGAACGTGTGGGCTGAGACGAGCAGGGAACAGGGCCCCCACGGCTGCCTCCATCCTCTGTCAGGACATCATCAGTTCTTCAGCAACCAAAGCTGGAGCCTACGTTTGCTCCATGCTCTCCAGGTGACAAAGGCCTCACACCAAACCATGTTCCTGTGATTCCTCACCAGACCCTTAGAGGCAATCGTGCTTGTACCCACCGGGAGGCTTTGCAGTGCAGGGGAGAGAGCGCAGGGCTGGGAATCACAGAGGCCAAGGCTCTGATTCACGGGGTACTAATCCTGACCCCTGAGAGTTGTGGAGATCCAGTGACATGCTGCATTTATAAAGCACCAGGCATCGCGCCTGACACATGGCTGTTGAGGTGTTAAGGGACTGATAAATAACACCCCATTACTCTCCTCCTCTGCTCACATCCAACTGAGCAATGAGACACTGGGGCCAAACCAGCTGAGAAATGGACGAGCCACGGCATCCTTGCGGCCCTGCCAATGGACAGCAGGCTTGGCTGTGCTGTCCACATGGGTGCTCACCTCTCTGCACCTGCCAGCAGCCTCCCCATCACATGGTCACATCGAGGGGCAGCCCACTGAGAGGCTATGTGGGCCAGCAGAGCAGTCAAACTCAGCTGAGAGCAATGGAAAGATGCTCAGACATTTCACTCTCCCCAGTGAGCAATCCTCCAGGCGCCTGGAGCTCCCCTACGCCAGCCCCCGGACCTTATTATGCTAAGCAAGTGTCCGTCTCTGCCATCCTAGCCTGGTGTGTTCCTGACTCAGAGGAAGAGGAGAAAGAAGAAAAGAAGAAAAGATCTTCTGCGTACTATAAAAACAAGCAGGGATGTGTCATGAGGGAGAATGTAACTTGTGCATGAATTTTAAGGATTATAAACAAGACTTCAAAGAATTTTCTGGATTGCTGCTTCTTTCTGTCTGTGCCCCAAATGCCCCAAATGACTTCTTTGTTCACTAGAGATTCGTTGGAGAAAAAGTTCGAAATGTGCTGACTTCACCCATTTAATCATTTCCTTGTTGTTTCTTTGGTAGATTTTTTTTAAAATTTATGTTTATCAAAGTCATACATGTACATAGTTTTAAAAGTTAAAGGGTTCTGCATGACTTATAATGAAAACCAGCATTTCCCTCCCCCCTGCGCCGACCCTCCTCCCCAGAGGCCATCACTTTGAATCCTTCTGGTGCTTTCCTTCTAATTTTGAAATAACATGCTTAGACTTGCATTTCTTGATTTTCCAGTTTAAATGTTATCTGATGAATTCTGACTATGGAAGAGGAGGACTTAGCACTCGAGAGCCACCCTCCTTCTCTCCCCCATGCAAATGCGCTCTCTTCACCCCCCTGTCACGGTAGTTATAGTGTGATTTTTGGCCAAATCAATGTTCGGTTTTACGTAGTTATGACTATGTTCATATTATTCACAGCTAAACCATGTAGAGCACATTTCCTATCTTGTACAGCATTTTGTTTTGCTTGGAATAAAGAGTTGCCAAGTTTTCCCTTTGTTTAGTGTTTGAATACTAGTCATTCGTAGACTCTGGGCTCAAGGAGCCTCTCCTTGCTCTTTGCACAGAGCCACGTGCTCTCCAGTGTCTACTGGCCACTCCCTGTACTGATCCCCTCCACCTCGTGGTCTTGGGGTTCTGGGCACCCCTTTGACTTCCCCAAGTTGAGTCTCTTGATTTTCTCCTGTTTTGATGAACTGCCTCCTCCAAGAGGTTCCTCAGAAACGTTTTATGTTAATACAGTGTTTTGAGAGTTTGTACAGGCAAAGCTTAGCTATTCTACCCTCACATTTTATTGGCAGCTTGGGTGAGATGCTTGACCCTCAGACTTTGAAGCCGTCGCCCATTGCCTTCCGGCTCACAGAGCTGCTCTTGAGAAGTCAGATTCAGGCCAGTTTCCTCTCTGAAATCTTTCAGACATTTTATTCTTGTGCTGCTCGGGTATGGGGTATCATCTCACAAGGGGGTTTTCAAACTGGAGGCTCATGATTGTTACTCACAATCTGGTAAATATTCTTTTATTATCTTCCACCCCTCCAGTTCATCCTCCCAATCTTTTCTCCCTGGTTCTTGTTTCTAACCCATTCTGCTTTATAGTCATGCCCCTCCTGAGCTGATTCTCTAGGGTTTGCAGGTTTTCTCTCCTATATTTCATCTCCTTGGTTTTGTTTTGTCTTTTGAAAGATGTCTTAACCTTTCTGTTGAAGCTTATTGTATGCTAATTTGTTTTACATATCTGCCATGCTAATTTCCAAAAACACTTTAAAAATTCTGAACGGTTCTTTTAAAACTGTCTTTATTTTGTAAGCATCCTGCTCACTCATTTCATGGATACATGAATTATTTTCTTATTTTCTGGATATAGCACTGGTAATTTACATATATTAATCATTTTTTTTCTCCCCCACTCTTTGAGGTGTCTCTGTTTCCTCTAAGTTATTTTTCTTCTCTGACTTGATGCAATAGTAAGGCTGTAACAAACACATTGGAAGCTCTGTGTGTCTGGGTGGGGCTTTGTTGGAGAAAGACTAGTCTGGGCCATTTTACTGGGTAGGGGTGAGGGATGGAACTGCCAGTTCTGAATAGATTCTACTGGGCTGGCCCAGTATCCCCAAGAGAAAGTACATCTAAAATCCCACTGAGTTCTTAGTTCTCAAGGAGAAAGAGGTATAGGGTGTGAGTATCAGCATTCAGCACGTTCACTTTATCTCCGTGACCAGCCTGGTGCCCTCACGCGCATCTGCGCCCATGGTTCCTGAATCCAGAGTCCCCACTACCCTCTTTCTAGAGAGCAGAGCCCCATCTTCTGCCAGGATAAAGGGGAAGTAGTTCCTGACCTGTACAAATCAGGGCAAGGGGCCATGGGCCGAAACATTATCAGACTGATTTTTAATTAGTCCTTTGTTTTCAGCTCCACTCACATTACCACCTGCAATAGTACTTGCCGCTTGCGATCTTGACCCTTTTCTGGCAGACTCTGCTTTGCTTCCAGGCTCCCCCTGTCACCTGGGTGGGCTTCCCGCGTCTCACATCTGCTCTGTCACGGGCACTCAGGCAGCTGCTTTCCAGGTTCCAAGCTCTTGTCACCGTTGCTTCCTCTCCGTTTCTTTGTCCTTACCTGATTTTCCCTCCTTCCTGTCATTTAATAAACTTCCAGGAGAGCCTGGATTAACACCCTGGGTAGCCCACGGACCTTTCCTTGCTTACTCTCTTCTGGAGACTCCTCCCATCCCACCCTGCCCTGCCCCTATTAGCCCAGGACCGATTCCCTGTCTCCCTCTGCCTCGCAGATGGGTGGAAGATGAGTGATTAGAAAACACTTCCAGCAGGCTCTGAACCCAGCCTTTAGGCCTGGGGGTAGCTGGCTTCCACTGTATTGCGCTTGACCTTTGGAGTCTGCACAAACCAAGAATGAAAGAGCCCACCGGAGCATCCAGCACCCCTGCCCCCATCTTAGTGGTCTCTTCCAATCCTTCACTTATTTTTCCATCAGACTGTTTTCTCTGTGTGATTTATAAGTTATTTTTGGCTATGAAACCTGTGTTTGTTAGAAAATTCCAAATGCTTTTTTTTTAACTTTCTTTATGATGTGTTTTAATTTTTGTGAGATTGATCAGTTGTTTCCTTTATGGATTCTGGGTGTTGAATCTTTCTTTCTGTGGAGAGGAACCCCTACCCTAAAGCTGTATAAATAATTCTCTCCCTAAAGCTTTCATGGCTGTTTTATTTGGCCTTTTATAATATTTATTTTTCATGTCAAAGAATGCATCCTAATGTAGCCCAATAGTCCACACAGAGATGAGTCACAGGATAAGTTAACAATCCTTCCTTTTTGCTTCCAGGCCAACTTCTTCAGGTTGGCAGCCTTAGCAGTTTCAGGTCATTCACACCCTTCTGAGTGCTAAGATGCTTCAGTCATGTCCGAATCTTATTCCAACCCTATGGACTGTAGCCTGCCAGGCTCTATCCATGGAAATCTTTAGGCAAGAATACCGGGGTGGGCTGCCATTTCCTTCTCCACCCCTTCTCTTATGCTCATTCAAATGCATATTCAGATTTATGGGATTTAATTTTGCTTTGTTTTTATCAAAATCAGAAGATGGCACTTTAATATCTCTGAAACTAATTTTAAAGCTTTATTTATTATAGATTCTGTTGTTGCACTTTAAGAACATTTTTAATAAAAATTTTAATGGAGATAGCTATAGATTTACATGTACTTGTAAACAATACTGGGTCTCTTTCATCCATTGTCCCCCAACGGTAATATCTTGGAAAACTGTAGAGATATCTTGTAATATCTTGCAAAACTGCTCAGTGTCACAGCCGGGAGACACAGAGCAGCTCATTGCCAGCAGCATCCTTTTCTGTCTCCCTTTATGAGCACATTCTGCATGCTCCCTGCAGCAACACTTCACCCACCTTCCTCCCATCCCTAACCCCTGGCAACACTAAACTCCTCTATTCCTATAATTTTGTCATTTCAAAATGTTATATAAATGAAACCGACAGGGTAATAGCTTTCTGGGTTGCTTTATTCACTCACCGTAATTGTTCGGATCATCCAGGCTATTGGGTCTCTCAATGGTTCCTTCCTGTTTATTGCGAAGTAGGATTCCACAGTATGGACAGACCACTGTTTGTTTAACATTCACCTGTTAAAGGACATCTGGTTTGGATTTTAGTTTTGGGCTACTGTGAATAAAGTTACTGTGAATCTTTGAGTACAGGTTTCTGTGTGAACACAAGTTTGATTTCTCTGGAAAAATGCCCAGGAATGAAAAGATGTGGGTCGTATGGTAATGTATGTTTAATTTTATAAAAGTTTGCCATTTTCCATTTTCCAGACTGTGAAACTATTTGTAAAATATTGTTTGAGACCCTGTGGGGCCCATAAACTCGGATGGAGCCTTTGTGTTTCCACAGCTTTAGCGCATCTCACAGTGTGGATATCGCGCAATAGAACTCTCCATTCAGGTGGCCTGGGTTATTTTCCCACTGCCAGTGATGCTGTGATGCATTTCCTCTTACAGAGAGTCTTACATACTGGCCTTCTTTCCACAGGCTGGATTATCAGAATTGATAGATTTAGTAGAGGTGGCATATTTCTTTCGAAAAAAATTATGGGAATTCAGTCTCACAAGCAATGTATGAAACTGGCCATTTCCCACTTTCTTGCTAGCAGTGTGAACTGTCAGTCTTAGTTTTATTCTAATCTTTTATTTTTTAAGTTATTTAAATCCCTATGGAACTTACTTTGGAGTGCATTATAGACTAGAGGTCTAACTTTATCCTCCTAGCCTCAATTCAGTTCAGTTCAGTCGCTCAGTCGTGTCCGACTCTTTGCGACCCCATGAATCGCAGCACGCCAGGCCTCCCTGTCCATCACCAACTCCCGGAGTTCATTCAAACTCACGTCCATCGAGTCGGTGATGCAATCCAGCCATCTCATCCTCTGTCGTCCCCTTCTCCTCCTGCCCCCAATCCCTCCCAGCATCACAGTTTTTTCCAATGAGTCACCTCTTCGCATGAGGTGGCCAAAGCACTGGAGTTTCAGCTTTAGCATCATTCCTTTCAAAGAACACCCAGGGCTGATCTCCTTCAGAATGGACTGGTTGGATCTCCTTGCAGTCCAAGGGACTCTCAGGCATCTTCTCCAGCACCACAGTTCAAAAGCATCAGTTCTTCAGCGCTCAGCCTTCTTCACAGTCCAACTCTCACATGCATACATGACCACTAGAAAAACCATAGCTTTGACTAGATGGACCTTTGTTGGCAAAGTAATGTCTCTGCTTTTCAATATGCTATCTAGGTTGGTCATAACTTTTCTTCCAAGAAGTAAGCGTCTTTTAATTTCATGGCTGCAGTCACCATCTGCAGTGATCTTGGAGCCCCCAAATATAAAGTCTGACACTGTTTCCACTGTTTCTCCATCTATTTCCCATGAAGTGATGGGACCAGATGCCATGATTTTCGTTTTCTGAATGTTGAACTTTAAGCCAATTTTTTCACTCTCCTCTTTCATCTTCATCAAGAGGCTTTTTAGTTCCTCTTCACTTTCTGCCATAAGAGTGGTGTCATCTGCATATCTGAGGTTATTGATATTTCTCCCGGTAATCTTGATTCCAGCTTGTGTTTCTTCCAGCCCAGCATTTCTCATAATGTACTCTGCATATAAGTTAAATAAGCAGGGTGACAATATACAGCCTTGACGTACTCCTTTTCCTATTTGGAACCAGTCTGTTGTTCCATGTCCAGTTCTAACTGTTGCTTCCTGACCTGCATACAGATTTCCCAAGAGGCAGGTCAGGTAGCCTGGTATTCCCATCTCTTTCAGAATTTTCCACAGTTTATTGTGCCCCACCCAGTCAAAGGCTTTGGCATAATCAGTAAAGCAGAAATAGATGTTTTTCTGGAACTCTCTTGCTTTTTCCATGATCCAGCGGATGTTGACAATTTGATCTCTGGTTCCTCTGCCTTTTCTAAAACCAGCTTGAACATCTGGAAGTTCATAGTTCTTGTATTGCTGAAGCCTGGATTGGAGAATTTTGAGCATTACTTTACTAGCATGTGAGATGAGTGCAATTGTGTAGTAGTCTGAGCATTCTTTGGCATTGCCTTTCTTTGGGATTGGAATGAAAACTGACCTTTTCCAGTCCTGTGGCCACTGCTGAGTTTTCCCAATTTGCTGGCATATTGAGTGCAGCACTTTCATAGCATCATCTTTCAGGATTTGAAATTTATTGCATGGCAAGCTAATCTCCAAACTTAATGGCCAAAACAAATAATTTGTTACTACAACATCTTCTGATTATGGGATTAGAAATTGGGATAGGGCATAGCAGCAATGCCTTCCCGGTCCATAATGTCTGGGAACTCAGCTAGGTCGGGGGCTGACCCAGGATCTTCCTGCATCTCTCTTTCCCACTGGCTGTCCATGTGGTGAGCATGGACTCCCTCACAGCATGTCTGCCTCAGGGTATCAATCTCACAGGACAGCTCAGGGCTCCAGGAGAGAGGGAGCAGCGTCAGCTGTCTCTTCAAGTCCAGGACTAGAACTGCCGCCCTCTAGTGGTTAAAGCAGTTAAAATCCACCCCAGATTCGCAAGTGGAAACAGAGACTCCACCTCTCAACAGGAAGAGTATCAAGGACTTTATAACCATCTTTGATCTGTCACACAGGTGTTGATACCTAATTCTGCTAGTTCTATTCATTTCACTATTCTTTTTTCATTTATGGGCTTCCCTGGTGGCTCAAATGGTAAAGAATCCGCCGGCAATACAGGAGACCTAGGTTCAATCTCTGGGTCAAAAAGATCCCCTGGAGAAGGCAATGGTAACCCACTCTAGTGTTCTTGCCTGGAGAATTTCATGAACAGAGGAGGTACTTTTTTCCTGGACTCTATTCCCTTTCACTAATTTGTTTTTTCCCCAGCTAAAGCTGTTACGTTCTGATTCCTACAGCGTTATAATATATCTTGATGCCTAGTAAGATTTGTGCACCACTACCAGCTTCCTTAGCCCAGAATCAGCCCTCATACGAGCTGATCATTTTGTAAATTTGCGTTTCCAGGTTCCCTGCTGCTAGGCTATATGGCCCAGAATCACTTGTCTGACATCCTAAACTGGGAGCCAGAGATAAAGAATCAGGGACAGTGCAGAATTATTTCCAGAAGCAGTAGCAGCAAGAATGTTTAAGTATATATTCGAGTGATGTTTTTCCTGCTTTGGGATTTGAAGATGTTTATTTTCTCCTTTGAAGGATGGCTAATGCTGCCCTGTCTGTTTAGTTACCTGAATGGGGATCCCCTGGACTCAGATCCTGGCATCAACTCCGGGGGAGAAAAGAAACTTGTTCATCCCAGTGAGAAGAACTACAGGGCCACCTGCCTCGGAAGCTTCAAACAATCGGCATTCACACAAGGTGTGATAAGCGCTCTGAGCACACAGAGGCTCCTCCCCTTCATTATGGCTTATTGCTCTTGCCGTTTAGTCGCTCGGTCATGTCCAGTTCTTTTGAAGCCCCATGACTGCAGTCCACCCGGCTCCTCTGTCCATGGGATTTCCCGGGCAAGAATACTGAAGTGGGTTGCCATTTCCTCCTCCAGGAGATCTGCCTGACCCAGGGATGGGACCCACATCCCTTGCAAGTCTCCTATATTGCAAGCAGATTTTTTTTTACCGCTGAGCCACCGAGGATGCCCTCATTATGGCTTACAAGCACACTGAATGTCTTTTTGGAAAGGCTGGCGTGTGAGGGAAGGGTTAATTTGGGGCAAATGCTTCAGACGTGCAGGAAGACTCTGAGTAAGACGATCACTGCAAGAAACACGCCCGGCACTATTAAGCCACCTCAAGGCCAGTGAAGGGAGGGAGACCCAGAGAGAAGTAGCGCTGGCTGCCTCGGGCACGTGCTGTAGCGTCCATTTCCTAGATGTAGAAATGAAAGAGGAGCTTAAGAGAAGAGGCTGTCACACCTTTGCATGGAAAGCTGCGGGCTCAAATTGTGAACCATTGTTTCTTTACTTCAAAGGACTGAGCAATCAGCGCTGCTTTGGTTTTGATTTTCCATGTAAAAGAAAAGTTTGTTTGTTTGTTTGTTTTCTGAGAGCTACTGTCCACAGACAGGAAGCCTGGGGAAGATCAGAGGGAAGATTGACGTGTGGCATTTTAATATGGGGTTTAGGAAGGATGCTGTTTTTCATAAATCCATTTCTTTTGTCCATAGTCTCAATAGGTACGGATTTGTCACTGGTGATAATTTAACCATAACATAACCTTGGGCAAAATCCTGTCTGCCTCTAATGAGAAGCCTCTTAACAGGCCATAGCCTGCACGTGTAAGTTTTCCTAGATGGTGAGGGACTCACTTTACCTATTTCCAGGAAATGGGGAAGCGTGTTATGACTGCTAAGATGGAAAACAGGTCTCAGCTGCTATCTGTCTGGGTCTATAGACTGATAAGTCACAGTCACACTTCTAAGGGGACCAATAGATGTAAATATCATCTATAAAACGCTAGTAGATGACTGTTCGAAGTCGGGCTGCTGTTCCAGGGCATGTGGTGAGCAAGACCTGTGCTGTGCTACACTCTGGGCACTGAACAAGGATGAGGGTGTCCCTACTTTCAGCTTTTATGAGTTGGAACAAACAGTATTTCCCGAGTAACAGAGCAGAGTGCAAGACTGAAAGAAACGGTCCCGTCAGCTACGATGGGAGCGGAGGTGCCCGCAGAGCCTGCGCGTAGCACGCTTGCTGGGTGTGGCCACGGTGGCGGGGAAGGGCCCGCTTTCCTGCGGGCTGAGTGTGTTACTGCAGGATGAAGGGGAAGCAGACATGGGGCGATCCTGTCCTGTTAGACCCTCTCCCCCACTTACCTCTGTAACCTCCGTGAGTTTAGTCTCTTATCTGTCATTGGCCTCTAAACAAATTCTCAAATTTCAGTTCCTCCCTGCATCCTGCCCCTTTGTTTAGGACATTCACACATACACACAGCTCCCTGTGCTTCCCCTGGCATTAACCTGGGGACATCTGGCTTTGTGTTTTCCATCTACCACCTGGGCAACAGTCAAACCCCAACAGGACACAAACATGTGTGAAAGTCTCCCCTCTGCCCAGGCGCTTGCTCCTTCAGGCCTCAGCACAATGACCCTGTCTCAGGAGGCTTACCTGCTTCCCAGAACTCAGTTACACTCTCCTGGGAGGTTAATCTTAGTTCCTAGGAAAACTGTTAAGTATAGATTTAGTCAAGATTATTTATTTGGTGTCTGTCTTCCCCGTGTAGTTGTATCAGGAGAAGAGAAACACCATGCATTTTGTTAATCACTTTTCTCAGGGTCCAACCTAGACCCTGGTGCTTGGATGTTCCATCAAAGTTGGTTGTCTATGCTCATGTTGCTGCTTAAAGAATAAAGAATGATGTATCAGTTTCTTAGGGTGCTGAAACAAATCATCACAACTGTGGAGCTTAAAACAAGAGAAACTTATTCTCTCCCGGTTCTGGAGGCCAGAAGTCTGCTCGCAAGGTATCACCAGGGCTGTGTTCCCTCTCGAGGTTTCAGATCCTGCCTTGCTTCAGTTTCTGAGGTTGCTGGCCAGCCTTGCCTTGGCTTGGCTTGTAGGTACACCGCTCCAGTCTTTGCCTCCATGGTTCCCTGACATTCTATGTCTATTTCTGTTTGTATCTCTTCTTCTTCTTGTAAAGAAACCGGTCGCATTGGATTAAGGGCTCACTTGACACCAGCATGACCTCATCCTAACTTAACTAACTGTGTCTGCAGTGGGCATGCTTCCCAATAATGCCACATTCAGAAATTCCAGGAAGGACATGAATTAGAGGGCCTACAGTCCAACCCTACACAGCTGAGCTGTCTCCCTTTCAGCCTTCAGCTATTGCTAGGATAACGCTGCTGGTGCGCCCTCCTCACTAACGGATCTGTCCTGACTTCCTTGGCTCCATGAAGGAGCAAACTGGTACTTTTCGATCTATGGTAGAAAGTTGTGGAGGAGCAAGGAAAGGCCAAGGGCTCACTCCTGAGAGAGGAGACCCAGTCTTTCACTGACAATCCGGAGAGAAGGATGGGATTCAAATCCAGGTTTCTCAGAAGTTAGTAAATACTCGTTTTTCTGCGCACTCTGCAGGCTGGGAGGCGTGGTTCCTCAGCATTGAGAATGAACTTGCGGTCTTCCTCGGTAAGGACAGAGCAAATTTATAAAGGGACACTGGCACTGTTCCTCTGGGTTCTTCCTAAATCATGAGGTTTGAATTACACATCATCTGGGTAGTGGGATCCAAATCCTCCCTGGGTTTGCCAGCTCCAGGGCCTGAGTACCTGACCTTGGACATGACATATTTGAAGTCTAGACCACATGGGCCAGAGCAGTGAAAAGTGAGCCTCAGACAGGCTCTCCTCACACCTTGGGGTCAGACATGTTCTTGGGCAACTGACAAGCCCTTGCCTCTAAAAGACTCACACTCCGTTACATTTTGCCGTTGCCAACATAACGGGTGGGTGGGCTTGGTTTGGTTTCCAGGCAGCAAAGACAATAAATACAAAAGCGTTTGTACTATGGAAGTCTGAGTGGAGCGGAGAGGCATGAGGGAAAGAAAGCAAGTCAAGTCACTCAGTCGTGTCTGACTCTTTGTGATCCCAGGGACTGTAGCCCGACCAGACTCCTCTGTCCATGGGGATTTTCCAGGCAAGAATACTGGAGTGGGTTGCCATTTCCTTCTCTAGGGGATCTTCCTGACCCAGGGATCGAACCTGGGTCTCCCTCACTGCAGGCAGATGCTTTACCCTCTGAGCTACCAGGGAAGTTGATATGAGGGGAGTTAGAGCATTTTGCCTAGTTGGCTCTCAAGTACATAAAATCTGTAGCAAGACTGATGGCATAAAAGTAACCTTGTCAAATAAAACCATGGATATCTTTCAGTTCAGTTCAGTCACTCAGTCATGTCTGACTCTTTGCAACCCCATGGATCGCAGCACCCCAGGCCTCCCTGTCCATCACCAACTCCGAGTTCACTCAAACGCCCTTTACTGAGCTATAATTCACATATCACACAACCCACCCATTTAAAGTGTACAGTTTGATGATTCTGATACATTCACAAGCTGTGAAATTTCAAATCAATTTTAGAACGTTTTCATCACCCCAAATAGAAATACTTCATTTTTAAGCTCTAATTCCTCCATTCTCCAAGCTGTAACAAAGTACTAAGCTGCTTTCTGTCTCTGTAGATTTGCCTATCCTGGGCATTTCATACGTATGAAAACACGCAGTACGTAGACTTTCGTGACTGGCTTCTCTCACTTACCATCATGTTTTTAAAATCCACCCACATTGCAGCACGCATCAGTACTGCATCCCTCTCCCGGCTGGATAGTATTCCATTGTGTGGATATACTGAATTTTGTTTTACCCATTCATCTTTTGATGGACATTTGGGTTTCACCCCCTTTTGTCTATCATGAATAATGCTTTAATAAATTTATATGCAAATTTGTGTGTGGACATATGTTTTCATTTCTCTTGAGTATATACCCAGGGGTGAAACTGTTTGGTTATATAGTAACTCTATTTTTAACATTTTGAAGAACTGCCAGATTATTTTCCATAACAGCTGCACCATTATACATTCTTATCAGCAATGTTTGAGGGTTCTAACTTTGCCAGCACTTGTTGTTATCTGACTTTTTGATCATAGCAAACCGAGCACGTATGAAGTGGCGTCTCACTGTGGTTTTGACGTGCGTGTCCCTGGCGGCCAACGCTGACTCTCTTGTCACATGCTTACCGGCCTTTCGTATGTCTTCTTTGGAGAACTGTCTCTTCAGATCCGTTGCCCATTTTCTCATTGGGTTATCTGTCAGCTTATTATTCCGTTGTAATAGTTCTTCCTTCATTTTGGATGCAAGTATCACATAAAGTACAAGATTTGTAGAGAGTTTCTCCCACTCCATGTGTTGATATTTCACTTTAATGATGGTATCCTTTGAAGCACAAAGTTTTAAATTTCAATGAATTCTAAAATATCAATTGTTTTCTTTTGTTGCTAATGCTTCTGGTGTCATATCCAAGACTCCTTTGCAAATAACAGGCCTTGAAGAGTTAGGCCTATGTTTTCTTCCAAGAGCTCAGTAATTTTATCTTACATAAGGCCATCTTGACTTAAAAACCACAGATGTGTTTTACAATAATGAGATGTTTGGAAAGAAAGTGCAGGACAACTTACCCAATGACCAATTTGTGGTCTTCAGCAAATTTATCTACTTGACCGATTCATTTCTGTGTGCTCGTTTGTTTACACAAACATATAATAATAACAGTAATACAACAATAATAGTTATTGTAGCCACAGATTAAATGGTGTGCTAATCTCCCTCACAATAGGGACTTGGTAGTGAAGGGTGGGGGGCTCTCAGTGCACCACAGCCTCTACTAGAAAACCCTTCAAATTAGCCCTTGACCTAGAAAAGCAACCATTTAATTTCAGCTTTGAGGACCAGTATACAAGGCTGTGCTCATGTTTTCACTCCCCTTAATGACCAAGACGCTGCCACCGCTTTGTAGAACGTCTGCTGTAATTCTACCTGTCCCCCAACAGGGGTAAGCCAGGATAAAGGGAAGACATTGGCAGCGGCATGCCAGCGGGGCTGTTCCCACTCTGGACTCACTGTGGGAATAAGAATCCCCCGTGCTGGTCTGTTCAGGGCATCTGGAGTTGGAGAAAGCAGGCGAAGGCAAGGCCAGTTCCCTTGTAGACAGCAAGCAACAGCCAACTGATGCTTAGCCAGGGAGACAGAGGGCTGGCTAGTGTCTGCATTTGGTCCATCTGGAGGAAGGGCCAGGGAAGGCCATGCCAGGCAGGGTTCTTTCTGGTAGTGATACAGACACAGAAATCTAACTTCTCAGGGTACCCAGAACTGTCTGAGCACAAGGAACTGACTAATAACAAACAGGCTGTTAAGATATTGATGATAATTACAATGATGGTGGCATTGATGATGACATAGCTAACACGTACTTTGGAACTTCTTTGTGCCAAGGTCTAGGCTAAGTAGTTTGCATAAATTATCTCTACCAATCTTCTTCATAAACCTCTAAAGTAGATACTATTTTTATCCTTTGTAACAGAAAACTTACCATGAGTAAGCTGGGTAAGTTCATCAAGTTACATAGCCAGTAAGTGGTGAACCATTATTTAAACTTGGCCAGTCTTACGCTAGAACCTACGCCCCTCTCCAAGTCTTCCTTTTCTTGTTAAAGGGTGCCATCCTTCACCTAACTGCTCAAGCAAAATCTTCTAGGAGTCAGCCTTTAGTCCTTTTATTTACAAATATTCTATAACTAATTTATCAGCAAGTCTCATAAATTTTACCTTGAAAATTTCTCTTCAACATGACCAATTAGCCTTATCCCCCAGTCTGCCATCAGTCAGAAAGAGCTAGGTTATGCCTCAGTAACAAGTAGACCCTAATTCTTGGTGGCTTAAAATAACAAAAGTTTTCTTGCTCTTGTTCTACATGCATTGCTGGTGGATAGGGCTCTGCTCCATATTATCCTTACTCAAGGAGCCAGGTTGACAGAATTTCTAGAATTCAGAAGGTATGGCAAAGAAAGGGCAAGGTGTATGCAAGCTCTTAGAAGTATCTTCTCACTTTTTTTGGTTGAAGCAAATCATATTTCCACGCCTAATTTCACAAGACTGGGGGATGCTGTTCTATCACAGACCCAGGGGAGCTCCAGAGACACAGGCGAGGAGAAGCATCACAGCCGCAGCCACTGGAGACCCAGTCTGCACTCTGTCTTACACAGAGAACTTTAACAACCTCAAACCCCTCCCCTATTTCTGCCCTTGCCCTCCAAGTCTTTCTTCATGTAAAGATAGAATGATCTAAAACATAGATCACTTTCCTCTCAGGCTTAGAGTCCTAAATAGCTTCCACGACATTAACAGTAAAAATCAAAGTTTCACCCTGGCCTACAAGGCTCCAAAACAAGGGTCAGCAAACTACAATCCTCTGGTCAAATCTAGTCCACTGCCTGTCTCTGTCAACAAAGTTTTATTGGTCCACAGCCACACCCATTCATTTACATATCTCCTGTAGCTGCTTTCATGAAACAGCACAAAGCTGAGTACATATGACAGAGATTGTATGGCCGCAAAACTTAAATACCGAACTGCCCCCTTACAGAGACAGCGTGTTGGCTCCATTGTGAAAGACCTGGACTCGGCCCCCCCGACCCCCAGTCTCTCCTCTGCTCACTCCCTGTGGCTCACTCCCTTCAGCCATACTGGACTGCCTATTACTTCCCAAACTGTCCGGGCCCCTTCCACTTCAGGACCATTGCACATTCCACCCTTCTTCCTGGAAGCCTCTTCCTTCACTTTTTAACACTATTTATTCCAAGAATGAATGCCGATTTCTTCTCTGATGGCGCCTTCTCAGAGGGTTCCGCCTGACCCCCTACGGCAGCAGCCCCTCAGTCTTGTCACACCATTCCTTGCCATATTCCTCTCCACTTGGCATTGCAATACAGATTTCATTCATTCACGTGATTCCCATCTTCTTCCAGATTTAAGTTTGTGAGGTCTTAAAGTTTTGGGCTGAGGGGCCTGGAATTGTCTCAGTACCTGGGTAATCTCTTACAATCTATGCCTTCTGTGTCTCTCATTCTAAACTGATCAATACCCTCCAGAGGAAAGGATTTTTAATTTTTGGCCCGAGCTCTAAAGACGGTACATTTCCAAGAGATTTTCACGATCTTTTGATGTTTGAAGATTTTAATTTTTGCATTTGAGGATCAAGGACAATGGTGGTATTATGATGCCTCTTTAAAAACACTTCAAGCAAATTCCGGCCATCTCTAGGAGGCAAACTTTGAACATCTCTGCAGTCACCAGGGAGAACAATCTTCTGTAACTTTGAAGCCAAATAGGATTTCTGAAAAGGAAGTTACAGTCAATTGAAAACTCTCAGTGGAGCGTGAAGAGCAGAGGGTTCCCTGTGGTGGAGCTGCAGCTGGGCCTGCCCAGGCTAGATGTGCCCTTCTCGGCTGGAGGGAGACCGCACAGACGGCAGGCTGGAGATGGGGTGAGTCTTGGATCTGACCATGTGCTCAGAGACCAGCTTAGAAGATGAAATATCTTTCCTCAACCTTGTTGTGAGTGTGGCCAGCTCAAACGAATTTAGGTGTAAGACAGAGAAGACAGAATAAAAACAAGCTGAGACTGCCCTATTTTTCCTCAGCAGAGATACTCTGGACTGAGGTGCTCAGTGGTAAAGAATCCGCCTGCCAAAGCACAAGACGAGGGTTGGATCCCTTGGTCAGGAAGATCCCCTGGAAAGGAAATGGCAACCTAATCTGGTAATCTTGCCCGGGAAATCCCATGGACAGAGGAGTCTAGCTGGCTACAGGCCATGGTGTTCCAAAAGAGTCAAGTACAACTTAACTTAAACAACAACAATGCACGGGAATATATCAGAAACAAAGAGCTGAGATTACTGAGGGCTGGGTGAACGTCATGGGGGAAGGTGGTCCGTAGAACCCTTTGCCCAATCTTCCTGATAGGAACTCCTCACGCCACCCCTTCCTGCTTGGCCACACGGAAGGGGATGCAGCGGTGCTGAGAGGTTCCGCTGCCTTCCTGGATTCTGGCCTCTCTCATGTGATCTCCTGCCACCCACACCCTCATCTGCCTGTTCAGGGGCTGGTGCTCTGGACTATTCCCTGGAGTACCCGGGGGTCTGCCCTGCCTCACCCCAAATGATAGCCTTTCCTCCTATTGATCAGCAAAGTCCAAGCTTAGCTGACCATTCCAGGCCATTTGCCGTCTGTGTCCAAGATCACCTCCTCTTTCTCTCTGCCATGACCTTACCCTGTGTTTAACCAATTCTGCCTCCAGCTATTTCTCAATGATTCTGGCACTGTCTTGCTCCCTGCTTTGGTTCATGGTTTTCCAAACTCCCTGGCATCTCCTACTTCTGTCTACACTTGTATTTGTCCTCCAAGGCCTTTATTCCAAAGGCCTCCTATTCCACAGGCCTCCCATCGCCTCACCCGCGACATTCCCTCTGCTTCCCTGTAGCCCGTCACAGGTATCTGTGCCTCTGGCACGGCAGCTTCACACACCTCCCTTCCACGGAGCTCCATGGAACAGACAATGGCTTCTTCATCTTCATTCCACTCCCTTTTGCTGGCCACCCAAGGGACCGGTGCAGACAATGAGTTAGAGGGTGTTTAGCAGGTGAAGCAATGCTCTAAGAACAGGGACTGGTGCTATATTCACACTGGATTTACATGTGGCTTCCCCAGAAAGCTTGGCATCTCCGAGGTAGTGGGTGAAGGTGGAATAGGACAAGATACTGTGAAAGAGAAGAAAACCTCAGCCAGAGAAGGCGCTCAGGCTGTGGCTGCCGTGCAAGTCTGGCCGACTGATTGCAGCGAATGACTAGGGTGACTGGTTGGAGCAAGGACTGGAGTGACTGGTTAGGGTAAGCGACTGGGCTTACCCGCTGAGCCCTGCGCAGGGGGACCGAGAGACTTCATCTGGCTCTTCCAGGGCAGGTTATGCAGTGCTGCCTGATGCAATCCCAGTGGAACATACGTGAGTACTCACATCTCTGTCAAAGGTGCGAGTCTCAGAGAAAAAAAGAGGCAGGCCAATCTCAGCTTCAGGGATCAGATGAGCTACGCCTTTGGAGGCTTGGACACTTCTCCTGCGGCGCCCTCTGATGCCCTTAGAAGCACCTCCAGGTGGGCCGAGCTGCTTTCACCTGGATGTGTATGGGGAGCTTGTCCTTGCGCCTGTGCACTCGTGAGGCACAGCCCTCACCCCATCCGGGCTCCTTTCTGTGTCTTGTCGACACCTGGCCATGCCCACTGGGGTCTCAGCCACACACATAGCCCAGACCTAGACAGATCTGGGGTCCTCTCCTCACTCCAGCCCTCTCTCTCAAAGGCCAGAAACCCCCGCACGCACCATGCCACCGTCAGTCGTTTTAGAAAGTTCACTTTGGCACTGTTCTGACAAGGGCCATGGTTGGCAGGAGGCCTGGTTCCTGTTCCGGGTGTAGACTAATGCCCTACCAAGAAACCCATGTTCTACAGAAAGGCCCAGCAGGTCCCTGGATGTGTTCAAAGGCTGCTCCCCTCCAGGGGCTGAGCAGAACAGCTCAACCCAGAGGCCGTGATGGACGCCAGGAGCTGAAGTGCCGAGAAGAGAAGCACCATCGCTAGAATCAGGATGGCCGCCGGGGTGCAGGGATAGAGAAGCTGGAGGTGGGAATCAGATGGAGGGGAGAAGCCACGACAGCCAGGTGTGGAGGAGAGCACAGTTCAGGGCAGGCCAGGCCCACTGCCCCACTGGATGCGTTTAAAATCATCTACTTCCCAGCAGAAGAAGGCCCAGAGGCCAGTGCTACCCCCCAGATTGCCTCCATAATGTGGGGAAAAAAGGCAAGGTCAACCAGTCCATTCTAAAGGAGATCAGTCCTGGGTGTTCTTTAGAAGGAATGATGCTAAAGCTGAAACTCCAGTACTTTGGCCACCTCATGCGAAGAGCTGACTCATTGGAAAAGACTCTGATGCTGGGAGGGATTAGGGCAGGAGGAGAAGGGGACGACCGAGGATGAGATGGCTGGGTGGCATCACCGACTCAATGGACATGAGTCTGAGTGAGTTCCGGGAGTTGGTGATGGACAGGGAGGCCTGGTGTGCTGCGATTCATGGAGTTGCAGGGAGTCGGACACAACTGAGCGACTGAACTGAAATGAACTGAACCCCCTTTTCCATTAGCAAAGTCACATTTGTTTCCATGCCTTTGGGGGAGGGTCAGGATAGGGGCAAGTATGATACAGCCAGGGTGGAAGAGTCCTCATGGCTCCCAAAGACACAAGGTGAAATCTATCCTTGTTTTCTAAAGATGTCACCTCATAGCCATATCCTAGAACAGCCCAGAGTCCTCCTAGGCCCACTGACGCCCACCTGGATGCCACCCTCTTATCCTGGGGAGTGCCACTTTTTGGTTGCCAGTCCCAGCTCTGCTCAGCTTACATCCTTATCTCTTCTCTTACCACCTCTCATAAGAGCTTCTTCTGCCATATTTCTCCACCAATGCACCTTCCACATGGCTTCTGGAAAGGTCTCTCAAGGTGGAAATCTGCTCACACGTCTCTCCCTGTGCACACGCTATGCCTATTTTCTGGAACACCCTTCCTGTGCCCTGGTTTGGGTGAGGGCAGGAGTGATGAGGAGCAAGTTAGGATATCTGGGAAGGACTTGGGGCTGGATCCTGTTGACTGGTGATTCTCAAACTTGCTCATGTGTTAAAGGTCCTGGAAGACATGGGCTCGTTCTTCAGAATACCACAGACTACTGGCAGATTCCATTCTAATGTGGCCACAGGGAGGCACACGCTGAATTCAGAGATGGTCCTCTGATACGCTGGAGTGTCACATTCCTCACGCACGCACAACTCTCGACACATAGGTGATGTGTTATAGCTAAAACACATTTCCAAGTTTTTCATATCATGTGTGCTTGCAATTTGCACAGTCATTTTCCAATATGCTTGGTTTAATAAACTGGAGCATGTGGTTGTATACATCTTATCACCTTGCTGAGCCCTGAGCTTCTTTACCTACAAGGTAAGCATAACAGCAATTCCACAAGGATTCGGTAGATGAACCCCCAGCGCACACTGGAGCTGCTCAGGACGTGCCGGGAGCTTTTCCACTGTCACTCTCCCACGCGAACCCCTGACCCCTCCCCCAGCTGGGACCGTGGTCTCTTTCAATAGCACATATTTACTCATTTTTCCTGCCCAGTATCCGCTTATCTTCCGCATCCCAGTATCTCTGTGGGGAAGTCTCCTCCCTCTGGGTGAAGGATTGAAGGAATTTAATGCTAACTACTGGCCTCCCATAAGCTTCCCTTGTGGCTCAAGGGTAAAGAATCTGCCTGCCAAACAAGAGATGTGGGTTGGATGCCTGGGTCAGGAAGATCTCCTGGAGAAGGAAATGGCAACCCACTCCAATATTCTTGCCTGGAGAATCCCATGGATGGAGGAGCCTGGCAGACTCTGAAGTCCATGGGCTGCAAAGGATAGGACACATCTTAGTGCCTGAACAACAGCAGCAGATGGCCTTCCATCAGGCGACAGGGCTGCTCTCTGGACACTGCCAGGTGGGTCTGTGGAGGGAGCCAGGCTTATTCCCGAACTTATCATTATAAAATTCTCAGGTTGCTTTTTTTTTTTTTTTCTCCATGTGAAGGAAAGTTGTGGGAACCGCTGGGATCCAGGATCTCCAAGGCCTGTGTGTCACAGATATCTCTCTGACCCTCGAGGGAGGCCCCAGAGGTACGTGATCCAGAACCCCCGAGTTCTCACAGGTCACTGGGAGGAAGACAGGTCAAGGGTCTGGAAAGTTTTGCAGGGAAGGGCTTATTTTGGTTCCTGAGAGACTGAGTTCTCTGATACCTCACACAGAGGAAGTTCACGTCTGCCACCCAAGGGGCAACGTGACTGCTTTTACCAGCACGGAAGAGCCACTAGGAGCCAGGCAGAAACACTTAGAAGAAGTCCAGGGTGTGCTGAGGCTGGGGAGCTGCGGCTGTAGATGCGGGAGGGAGAGGCGGAGGTGACTCCGGAGCACCAGTGTCCACTGGCCTCGCTCCCACAGGCCAGGCACGCCCGGTTCGACTAGATCTGTCTGAGATCCTCTGTTTCTGTGTCTAGAACATGGACACGCTACTTGCCTCCTTCCACCACGGAGGTTAAATGAAATAATGTGTCAGGAATGCCTGGAACATCGAGGGCCTTCTCCCTGTGGCAGATAGCATCAGAGCAGGCAGAGGAGGGCTCTAGCACGCTCCAAGTTCACGGTATCTGCAATGCACAGGGGACAGAAGGAGCAATGTCACTGTATCTTCTATGATCAGGGATCAGAAATCACAGCCAGGAGAAAAAGCATTTGTGAAAAGGTTGGTAATGAGGGTGGGGAAGCCCAGGAGCAGCATGGGGGCCGACCGCAGACACAGGACTAAAGACCGAGCCCGAGCTCAGCCTCTGTGCATCTGCTCCCGGAAGCTGATGGAGGTGGGTGTGTGGGAGTACGCTATGAAAGTGTGGAGATTGCTAGTCACAACTACCTCATGCTGGAAAATTCTTCTCCTAATTAGGCATTTCTGTTGAACTTAAACTGCCCAGCAAATCTCATTTTGAAGTTTATCCAAGATGTGATTATGTTCTTTCCATATAATCTCTTTCTTTGAGAGTCCTGTAAAAGAAGGCTAGTTGGATGCTGTTTGTTTGTAGTGAGAATACACAAACCCAGGTGGGACCAAGCAGCCTTGCGCTTCCTTCTGTGGGGCCAAGGCCAGGACCGCGGGCCTGACCGGGTCTATTCATCCATGACCCTCCCCTGCGAGGGAGGGCGCTGGTGATGGGCAGTCCTGAGCAGGACCGGAAAAGTGAGCAGGACAGAGGACTGCTCTCACTCACACTCTGCCCTCCTCCTGGGAGCCAGCAGCCTGCCCTCAATCAGCTTTTGGCCTCGCTCTCAATTTCCATGTCCCTTTCTGACAACACAGGCCAAACTCTCAGAAGAAGAAAGATGAGTTTCTAACGCAAAACAGAATCTGTTTGAACCAAGCTCAGGATAGTTTCCTGACTTTCGTGAGGAAGGGGAAGAGCTTCCAGGTCAAGACACCAGAGGTGCTGCTAGGCTTGGAGGCATGGAGGTAGTGGGGATGAGTGTATTTAGGTTGGACAGGAAAGCTTGGGAGTGAGTTCTGGGCATTAGGGTGGGCCTGCTGGGGGAGAGTTGGGAGAATGGAGCCTTTCATCTCTGTCCTGACCCCCATCGTGCAACCCCCTTTCATTCTGCCAGAGGCCTCCATGACCTGCTAAAATTGAGTTGGGGGCAGGTGGTCTCCAACATCCTAAGGGACCTACCATATTCAGTCCTCAGGGGAGCTGAGGGGCCAGAGAAAAAGGAAACTGGCCTCTACCTGTTGCAGGGTCAGTCCTGACCCAGGATGTCAAAAGAGAAAGAAGCTGGGAGGGGAACAGAGTAAAAGAAAGGCAGACAGAAGCCTGCCACAGTGATCTCAAACACAGGGTCCTCCCCAGCTTCCCTTGGCTTCACCCTGGAAAGGCAAAACACCCAGGTTCCCCAGTGAGGCAGCCTCTGGCTGGGAGGGAGGTGGGAAATAAGACCCAGAGGGGGTGTGGACTGGAGAGCTCAGTTTCTCCAGCAAGGAGAACCAGTGTAGCTGAAGTGATGGCCAAAACCTCAAGAGCTAAGCTCCCCTGGAAGGGGAGGGAGCAGACAGAAGACACTGAAAAGTTCTCCAAGTTTCCTTTCCTCCTTTGCACTCTTCGCACTCTTCACACACACAGTCCCACAGAGCCTTGCCAGTTTTCCCCTCTTGTCTTTGGAAGTTGTGAGGTGGCTACTGGAGAGAGATGGATAAAGTCCATGTGTCTCCTCTGGATGTCAGTAAAACCCTCATTGAGCTGGGGGGAAGCTCAAAGGTTTCCCTCAGACTGCTAGAGGTATCGGAAATCCAGGCTCACGAGCCACAATGAAACTACGAAAGAGAGCGACAAGCCTACTTACCCTGGGAAGGCTGCATGCTGGCCCAGATGTGCCTTTCTCCTGGTAAATCTGCAGAAAATCCAACCCTCTGACTACAGTTCATAAGGGAAGAAAGACCTCAAACTACATGGTGAAAAAGTCAGGGAGATTTATCCATACTGGCCTGTGCTTAGTCACTCAATCGTGTCTGACTCTTTGTGATCCCAAGGACTGTGGCCCACCGGACTCCTCTGTCTATGGAATTCTTCAGGCAAGAATACTGAAGAGGGTTGCCATGCCCTCCCCCAGGGGATCTTCCCAACTCAGATATCAAACCCAAGTCTCCCTCATTGCGGGCTGATTCTTTACCATCTGTATGGGAACAAATAGAGTGTCTAGAGAAAGCCCCCACATAAAGCATGGGAGGGATTTAACAAATGTCCAGGCACCAATACAAACATACTTTAGCAAGAAAATAAGATGGAAGGAAAGACATAGCAAAGGAAGGGAAGAAGGGAGGGAGGGGATAGAGCTTGGAAAACATAGATGAGAAAGATATTCTAAAAGAAAATGTAGTCCAAGAAAGAAACTCCCTTAGGTACATCTGTTCACTGAGCATTCTCTGTACTCTACCAGGCCCTCTTCTACGCACTCAAACATGCATCACTTCCTTAATTCTTATAACACTTATAAGAATTAAAGTGTTATGGAGGTAGATCTCATTATAAACCACACTTTATAAGAGAAATGAGAAAACAGACCCAGAGAGGGTCATTAACTTGCCCAAATGGCAAGTCTAGTATTCAAAATCATGAAAATCTAGATAAATTACACAGTTACCAAAAATCTTGATAAATGCATAAATGTACAAACGCAAAAATAATTTGTAATTCTACTGCCAAAAGTTAACAACTTCTTCCTGTCGGTTATCTATTAATTTATTTTTATAGCAGCTCTTAGTGTACTTCATTACAAAAATTTTTGAAAAAGAAAATTTAAAACTTGTAAAATCTGTGAATTGAAATTAACCGTTCCACAATATCTGCTTTCTCCTACCTCCACAGGTCTACCAGGAGAAGGCAGATTCTTTACCACTGAGACACCTGTGGAGCTCATATGTGCTATTGTTTAAAAACACTGTGCTGGAGCAGTGGCCGCATGGCGCTGGAGTGACTGTGAGGAGACACCCCACGTCTAAGGGCAGAGAAGCCCCAGCAAGATGGTAGACACGGGAATGGTGGCTGCGTGGCGCTGGAGTGACTTTGAGGAGATATCCAACCTCCAAGGGCAAAGGAGAAGCCCCAGCAAGATGGTAAGAGGGCGAGATGGCCTTTAGAATCAAACCCCATACCCAACAGAGACGCTCAGAGGGCTCAAACACACCTTGTGTGCACCAGGACCCAGAGACCCCACAGACTGAGCCAGAACTGTGTTTGGGTGTCTCCTGTGGGGTCCGGGTCAGCAGTGGCCTGCTGCGGGGGCAGGGGGGCTGGGTGCAGCAGGCCTGGGTGTGGCAGAAGCCCTCTTGGAGGAGGTTGCCATTAACCCACCATAGAGCTGCCAGAACTTACACAGGACGTGGGGAAACAGACCCTGGGAGAGTACACACAGAAACTTGTGCACACCAGGACCCAGGGGAAAGGAGCCGTGACCCCTCAAGAGACTGACCCAGACTTGCCCAAGTTGTCCAGAGTCTCTGCTGGAGGCGTGGGTTGGCGGGGGCCGGCTGCATTGCTGGGGGCACCGAGGGCAGCGGCGCCTGCGCGGGGCCTTGTGGAGGAGGTCGCCATCATCTTCATTACCTCCACCAAGGTTTGTCCTCAGGTCAAATAACAGGGAGGGAACACAGCCTCGCTTATCAACAGAATTTGATTAAAGATTTACTGAGCATGCCCCGCCCATCAGAACAAGACCCAGTTTCCCCCTCAGTCAGTCTCTCCCATCAAGAAGCTTCCATAAGCCCATTATCTTTCTCTATCAGAGGGCAGACAGACTGAAAACCACAGTCACAAAAATCTAACCAATCTGATCACATGGACCACAGCCTTGTCTAACTCAGTGAAACTATGAGCCATGCCATGTACCCACCCAAGATGGACGCACCATGGTGGAGAGTTCTGACAAAACGTGGTTCACTGGAGAAAGGAATGGCAAACCACTTCAGTATTCTTGCCTTGAGAATCCCATGAACAGTATGAAAAGGCAAAAAGGACACTGAAAGATGAACTCCCCAGGTCAATAGGTGCCCAATATGCTAGTGGAGATCAGTGGAGAACTAACTTCAGAAAGAATAAAGAGATGGAGCCAAGCAAAAACAACACCCAGCTGTGGATGTGACTAGTGATGGAAGTAAAGTCTGATGCTGTAAAGAGCAATATTGCATAGGAACCTGGAATGTTATCTCCATGAATTAAAGCAAATTGAAAGTGATCAAACAGGAGATGGTAAGAGTGAACACTGACATTTCAGTAATCAGCGAACTAAAATGGGCTGGAATGCGTGAATTTAACTTAGATGACCATTATATCTACTACTGTGGGCAAGAATCCCTTAGAAGGAATGGAGTGGCCATCATAATCAACAAAAGAGTCCAAAATTCAGTACTTGGATGCCATCTCAAAAGCAACAGAATGATCTCTCTTCATTTGCAAGGCAACCATTCAATATCAGAGTAATCCAAGTCTATGCTCCTATCAATAATGCTGAAGAATCTGAAGGTGAATGGTTCTATGAAGACTTACAAGACCTTCTAGAATTAACACCCCCAAAAGATGTCCTTTTCATAATAGGGGACTGGAATGCAAAAGCAGGAAGTCAAGAAATACCTGGAGTAACAGGCAAATTTGGCCTTGGAGTACAGAATGAAGCAGAGAAAAGGCTAGTAGAGTTTTGCCAAGAGAACGCATTGGTCATAGCAAACACCCTCTTTCAACAACACAAGAGAAGACTCTACACATGGACATCACCAGAAGGTCAACACCGAAATCATTGATTATATTCTTTGCAGCTAAAGATGGAGAAGCTCTATGCAGTCAGTAAAAACAAAACCGGGAGCTGACTGTGGCTCAGATCATGAACTCCTTATTGCCGAATTCAGACTTAAATTGAAGAAAGTAGGGAAAACCACTAGACCATTTGGGTATGACCTAAATCAAATCCCTTATGACTATACAGTGGAAGTGAGAAATAGATTCCAGGGATTAGATCTGATAGACAGAGTTCCTGAAGAACTATAGATGGAAGTTCGTGACATTGTACAGGAGACAGTGATCAAGACGATTCCCAAGAAAAAGAAATACAAAACGGCAAAATGGTTGTCTGAGAAAGCCTTTTAAAAAGTGGAGGAAAGAAGAGAAGCAAAAAGCAAGGAGAAAAGGAAAGATATATTGATTTGAATGCAGAGTTCCAAAGATTAGCAAGGAAAGATAAGAAAGCCTTCCTCAGTGATCAGTGCAAAGAAATAGAGGAAAACAACAGAATGGAGAGGACTAGAAATCTCTTCAAGAAAATTAGAGATACCAAGGGAACATTTCATGCAAAGATGGGCTCAATAAAAGACAGAAATGGTATGGACCTAACAGAAGCGGAAGATACTAAGAAGAGGTGCTGAGAATACACAGAAGAACTGTACAAAAAAGATCTTCATGGCCCAGATAATAACAATGCTATGATCACTCACTTAGAACCAGACATCCTGGAATGTGAAGTCAAGTGGGCCATAGGAAGCATCACTACGAACGAAGCTAGTGCGGGTGAAGGAGTTCCAGTTGAGCTATATCAAATCCTGAAAGATGATGCTGTGAAGGTGCTGCACCCAATATGCCAGCAGATTTGGAAAACTCAGCAGTGGCCACAGGACTGGAAAAGGTCAGTTTTCATTCCAATCCCAAAGAAAAGCAATGTCAAAGAATGCTCAGACTACCACACAATTGCACTCATCTCACATGTTAGCAAGGTAATGCTCAAAATTCTCCAACCCAGGCTGCAAACAGTACATGAATCGTGAACTTCCAGATGCTCAAAGTGGACTTAGAAAAGGCAGAGGAACCAGAGATTAAATTGCCAACATTTGCTGGATCATTGAAAAAGCAAGAGAGCTCCAGAAAAACATCTACCTCTGCTTTATTGACTATGCCAAAACCTTTGACTGTGTGAATCAAAACAAACTGTGGAAAATTTTTCAAGAGATGAGGATGCCAGACCACCTAACCTGCTTCCTGAGAAATCTGTATGCAGGTTAGGAAACAACAGTTAGAACTGGACATGGAACAACAGACTGGTTCCAAATAGGAAAAGGAGTACGTCAAGGCTGTATATTGTCACCATGCTTATGTAACTTATATGCAGAGTACATCATGAGAAATGCTGAGCTGGAGGAAGCACAAGCTGGAATCAAGATTGCCTGGAGAAATATCAATAACCTCAGATATGCAGATGACACCACCCTTATGGCAGAAAGTGAAGAGGAACTAAAGAGCCTCTTGATGAAAGTGAAAGAGGAGAGTGCTCAGCATTCAGAAAGCAAAGATCATGGCATCTGGTCCCATCACTTCATGGCAAATAGATGGGGAAACAATGGAAACAGTGGAAACAGTGGCTGACTTTATTTTGGGGGGCTCCAAAATCACTGCAGATGGTGATTGCAGCCATGAAATAAAAAGATGCTTACTCCTTGGAAGGAAAGTTATGACCAATCTAGACAGCATATTAAAAAGCAGAGACATTACTTTGCTAACAAAGGTCCATCTAGTCAAGGCTATAGTTTTTCCAGTAGTCATGTATGGATGTGTTGGACTATAAAGTTGAGCTCTGAAGAACTGATGCTTTTGAACTGTGGTGTTGGAGAAGACTCTTGAGAGTCCTTTGGACAGCAAAGAGATCCAACCAGTCAATCCTAAAAGAAATCAGTTCTGAATTTTCACTGGACGGACTGATGTTGAAACTCCAATACTCTGGCCACCTGATGCAAAGAACTGACTCATTTGAAAAGACCCTGATGCTGGGAAAGGTTGAAGGCAGGAGGAGAAGGAGATGACAGAGGATGAGATGGTTGGAAGACCTCACCGACTCAATGGACATGAGTCTGGGTAAACTCCTGGAATTGGTGATGGACAGGGAGGCCTGGCGTGCTGCGGTCCATGGGGTCACAAAGAGTCAGATACAGCCGAGCAACTGAACTGAACTGAATTGAACTGTAGTACTTGGTATATATAGCTTGATTTTTTGTTGTTTCTCAGATTGAATTATTTCTTCGTTATCCGTTATATTTCATTTCTTAAGAAAGGTCTGTTTAGATTGTTATTATTTTGTCTGTTATATGATTGGTGCTTTTATGTGCAGATTGAAATTTTTCTTCACTTCAGTAAACTAAAAACATTTGTATCTTCAAATACATGTTTTGCTCTTATATTATGATTCTCTGAAATATCAATTCCTCCCCGTTGTATCGTCTTTATGTCTTCTCTTAACAATTTTTATCTGCTTTCAAGCAGATCTGTCTTATATGCCAGTTGTTTGACTTTTAGTTGGATGCACTACAAAATTCTTACTACTATTCTCAGAAACATTCAAAGAATATATTAACATACTTCATCCCAAAACCATGAAAAATATTTTCTATGGAAAATTTCTCTGTCCCTTAGCAGGGAGCATGAAAGTATATACAGAAGTTAAATAATAATATTATCCCGATGTCAAAATTATTATGTAATATACAGCTTGGTGACTATATTTAATACCATATTGCACATTTGAAAGTCGTTGAGAGAGTTAGACCTTTGAAGTTCTCATCTTAAGAAAAAACATTTTGCGTGACTGTATGGTAACTAACGTTAACTAGACTTCTTGTAATGGTTATTTCACAAAATATAAAAATATCAAATCATTATATTGTACAGCTGAAACTAAATGTTGTATGTCAATTATACCTCAATGAAACAAATTTTAGAAGACTTACAAAAATTAAAACGTATACATAAATTAAAATAATATTATGTATTATTATTCCCAATTTTCAAAATTCCACATAAAGCTTAGAAGAAAATGCAAAGAAACTCTCCGAGGACTTGGAACAATGCAATTATAAGAAGGCAGGTGACTTAGAGGTGAATGAACTGGAAAATGAGACGCAGAAGAGCTCCTGTCTATCAGTTCCAGGAAAAGAGAACAGAGAAGATGAAGGGAAGTAAGCAAAGGAGTCATAGTGTTTCCATAGTCTAAACAAATATCTTCACATTAAAAGGAGCTGCTGAGTGCTAAGCAGGAAAGATGGGGGAAGAGTGAAGGGAAAGTCGAATTCCTTCTAGAGAGAAAGGAGGAGAAAGCTACAATGGAAGGGAATCACACAGGACTTCTGGTCAACATCACCACAAACTGGAATTAAAGGCAGAGAGGACTTCAGTGTCCCAAAGGAAAATTACTGTATACTTATAACCCTGTTAATTAGGTATAAGAGTGAAAGTCAGATGTTTTCAGTCTTAATAAGGATTCAGGAATTTTCTCTCCCATATGTCCTGTCTAGAAAGAGAAAAAAAAAAAAAGCTAACCAGATTCTCCAGACAAAACAAAAGGCTTAAAAGAAAGTCGTGGTACAAACAAGAGACAAGCTAAAACTTGGCATAATTTTAAGCAAAGAATGGCATTTTTAAAGGGGAATCTATTTGACTTTAAACCTTAGAATAGTCTCAGTAGAACAGCAAAGATTCAGTGACCTAGGAAAACATTCTTGTCCTTATGTGGATGTTTCTCTAATAAAAATATCTGGCTGAATCACAGGAAATTGCCACAGTTTTGGGAGGTAAAAGGAGATTGAATATAAGGAATTTCATATGGTTCATATGATTCAACTGAATGCATAATTATTCTGTCAAAAGTTCTGTTTGTTGGGCTTTGACTTTTAGAATCAACATATAAATAAAAGCTGAGACACAATGGCAGTTTCAGAGCTAGATATAAATGATAAAAAATTTTGAAAATGTTAAAAGCCATGCTTTGTTTAGGAGGTGGAAGTTGGAGGAAGGTAGAAAGAAGTTTAGGGGCACAAAATCCCAAGGATACTGGAATCCCAACATAGTGATTATACTTAGTGAATCAAGAAATAGAATGGATATTATAACATAAAACAAATAGGTCCATACATTGATACTGAGAACTAAGATTTTCACTGTATGTCAAAGGAAATATGGGTTAAAAACTAAAATAAAAATCCTGTTTCATTATATTTGACTTGGAAAATCACAACAAATTCATAATTTTATGTGTAGCCACCTGTCAATCCATCCATACAGCTACCCTAGATCTGCCTGAAGAAATGGCAAAATGCCAGTAACAAGGGACCTATGTGGTGACCCATAGACTACAGAAGAAGTGACATTATGTGACACTTGAGCTAGGGTGTAACAAAACCCGGCAGTTCTTCCAGGTTCTTTTGGTGTTATTCACTCTTGGAACCCACCCATCTGGTTGTGAGAAGGCCTAAGTAGCCTGTGGGAAAACCTCCATGAAGAGACCCCAGCCCACAGCCCCCCCGAACTCCTAGCTGGCAGCCGGAGTCAACTTACCAGCCTTGTGGAGGAGCCATCTTGACAGCTGACCTTCTAACCCCTAGGCTTATGCCAGGGACAGAAGAGAGCCACCCTGTGCGGCTGAACTGACTCATGAGCAAAATAAAGGACCGTTGCTATTTTAAGCCACTATAGTTTGAGAGCAACTTGTTATGCAGCTAGAGACAGCGCATCTGAAGCTCATCGAAGAAAAAGGTTTAAACTGATGCAGGGTTCAGTAGCTGATGCATGTTAACATGAGGAGATGCCAGCCCCAGCCCTGACTGTCCGCTGACAGCCTCCTCCTCTGAGCAAAGCGCTCTTAACCATTCTGGCAAGTCTGGAGCATTAGAAGACAAGAGAGCCGCCTGCTCCCTGTCGGACTTCCAAGTTAGAAAAATTATACCTGTCACCACATATAAACATTTTTTGGAATGGTGTAAATAATGTTCTTGTTGTAATACTGTTTTTGAATTATGGGATTCACTAGAGCTCCAGATAACTCCTTTGCAAATGTCAAGGGTTCCCCCTATCATCCAGGTTTATAAAACTCTTTCCACACAGCCTGTGGGAAGCACTAGGCTGTCAAGAGCATTTAATGAGCGTTTATAACAATCTGAACATTATTCTGCTGCCTTTTGTAAATCATGTCCATCCCTGTGTTAACTAAGTTGGTGCTTCTCAATCCCCTGGGGGTCGATTCAGCAGCTCTAGGTGGTCCTACCAGTCTATATACCCAACAAGGTGTGTGCTTGAGAAGAAAGTGTTGGGAAAGGATGGTGCTGGTTCAGGTCACAATCCATCATGTCCCTGGGGTAGATGTAAATTCAGACAATGAATATCGAAGCCTTAGGCTACTTTGGCAACCTTCTAAGTTTACTGAGGCTCCTACTCATTTCTTATAGGACGAGCATGAGTTTGCCAGAGAAAGGGAGGATCCTGTACCTGGTAGCACTCCGAAGTCCTTCCTGCACTATAGTCAACCAAATGGAGGTTGTATATATCTGTCTACCAGAGTTGCGGCAGCCTGTCTCTAGCCCTGAACTCATATCCCCTCAGTGTGTTTGGCCTTGCAGCCTGAACTAACCCAGGAAACCTCTTGGGAGATAAAGCTCACAGCACGCCCCTCCCCACCACCCACCTGCCCCATCATCCTTACACTTGTTATACTTGGAATACAGGCAAGAGGTCTGTGCATGGAGCTAGGCACCTCTAAGTCAGCAGCTCAGCTCTGAGCCCCCTATTAGCTGAGTGATCTCCGTGAAGGTCCTCTCTCTCGTAAACTTGACTTCTTCATTTGAACGATGAGCCAAGCTACCCTCCCAAAGGCCCATGTGATAATGGAACTGCGGCAGTTACTTAACAGAGTACCGCACATGGACACATGCCTAAAGGGGGTGCTAGACACAGCTTGGGAATCTGGTGATACATCTCATTTAAACACACTTTCGAGATGAGAACCCAAGGTCTCCACTGAGCTGTGACCGTCAGAGATGACTTGTGAGCTGAGAAGTGCTGGCTGAATGCACTGTTTTCTCTGCCTTGCACAAAACACTGCTCTGTTTCACACTTAACACACAGCAGTCGGAAACCAGAGACCCTGTGTGTTTTATGGACTCCCCTTGCTCTTGAATTCAGCATTATAAAGAGAATTTTCTTGGCCCCCAATGTCTGCTTCCCCCATAGTCACAATTCCCCAGTTCCTCAGTAAGCCATCTGCAGAGCCTGCTATCATATGTCATATTCCCTGATGCTTCCTGTGGCGAGGATTTTTGGGCTCCCCTGAGACTGGCCCAGGCCAAGCCTGTCAGCCCTCACCTCTGTGACGACCTCTCCCCCACACCCCTGCCTCTAATGGGCTCTTTGTCCTGACCAGGGTTCCCTTGAAGAAGGAGAGATTTGCTCTCTCCCTGGGCCCTGATTTCCACCCCTTCCTCAGTCCCCACCCTCCGAGTTGGATTTAGTCATGAATTTTGTTTTTTATGAAGTACAGTTCATCTCAGCAGGCTTTCCAATCATGCTTCTGTCATTTAAAAGTACTTTTATTCAAATGATGTGGACCGGTTTATGTAGCTTTGTGGTCAAAACTATTTTTTCTTAAATTTTAATTTTTTATTGTATATGAGTTTTATTTTTCCCTACCATATAAATATTAAGATTTGCACACAGTAAAATTAACTCTTTTGGGTGTATAATTCTTACAGTTCTATGTACATAAATGTATGTAGATAGATTCTTAAAACCATCATCACACGGGGGATACAGAACAATCCCAACAACCTGAAGAATCCCTGACCCCTACCCCAGCCTCAGCAACTATTGATTTATGTTTTGTCTTTGTCATTTTTCCTTTTGCAGATTGTCACATAAATGGAATCATACACCTTTTGTTACTGGCTTCTTTCAGTTTTTGAATATATACTTAATAAGACAAATGCCAGAAGGATGCTAAAAGCTAGGCAGAGATTTTTTTCCTGCTGCAAAATCAAAGTGATTGAGCTGCTATTTAGACCAGGTAGGAAAGCCTGGGTGTGGGGGTCCCATGGTGGGACTGAGGCCTGCGGTGGGTGCCAAGCAGGCGCCCAGAAGGGGCCGATGGTGCTCAGTGCCTGAGGGCCCGCTCTGTGCTGGCACAGCCTGGGGCCACACTGCCTTTAATCTCCACACGAGCTCTGCATGTCCTGTCTTCTTCAATCTGCTGATGAGGAAAAACAGTCAAAGAGGCCCGTACGTTGTGTAAGGTTGTGTGTTAGAAGCAGGTGGGGCTGAAAATCAAACCCAGTCCTCCTGATTCTTCTCATTGCTTTCCTAGGGCCAGCTCTGGCTCAGCAAATGCCTCCTATTCACACTCTGGAGACAGATGGTTCCTAAGAACCTGTCTTAAAATTGACATCACGAAGAAAACGCTCTTGGACACCAGTGAATTTAGCTCCAGGACTGACAGACCTCTGCCAGAGGAGAATCCCTGACTTCCTCCCAGGGCCTCAGTGCCCTCATTGTGTAAGGGGCCAGTGTTGCATTCTGCAAAGGGTCCTTGGAGGCTCCTGCACATGTTGCACAGGGCCTCTTTCTGGCTGTTCTGCAGGTCCAGTTGAAATGGAATCAGAGACGGCTGGCCATGCAGCCCTCCCCACGCCAGGGCCCAGTGGAGCCCGCCATCTCCCAGGCCCTTTCTGGCCCCGGGCTCTCTAGGGTGGGCACTGTCAACCAAATGCCTTGCAGTCATTTTATGGAGCAGTTCTCCTTTCTTTTCCAAGGGCAGACCATAAAATGGCTCCTTTTCTTTTCTTCCTACAGATTCTAGGGGGATTCTTATCTACACGGAAAATGTAGCAAACAGTACAAACTTAATCTGCTTAGTATGAAATTGAGGTGCTTGAGCTCAGCTGGCTCTGGGCCTATGGGCCTTTTTAGACTGTTTTGGAAAAAAAAAATGTGTTAGGGTCAGCAAATCCTTTCCCTCCAGACCGCCTCTTAATTTTTAAACCCCTTTGTACTTCAAGGGAAATGCAAGCCTCATGTTTCCAACCCATTTACCCTTCAGTCACTAAAGCTGTTGTGAAAGAGTTATTGAAGGTTTGGACAGTTCTTTTCTCAGGACAGGAAGTTGCGTTGGTTTCCTGCGAGCAAGCTCTGATTTCCAAAGATCTGAGAAAGGGCCAGAACCCCCAGTCCAGCAGGATTTCAACAGACGGAGTGCCTTCTTTAGCCAATACTTACATTTTGGTTCTTTTAGATTCTATGTCCCTTTGAAGAAACAACTCAGCAAGGATCATTAATTTATTTTTCCAAAGAGCCATTTCAAGGCCAAATTGCCAACACAACTCAACAGAGGGACATAAACGTTTTTGCAGTGAAATCTGAAATTGGGCAAATTCCCCCTGTCTCGCGTTTCTTTGTGGGTTTAGAATTGGATTAGAAATCAAGGCAGGCTCTGACTTTTTCTATAGCCTCCAGCGATCTGCAGTTGTCTTAGTGCTGCTGAGATGGTTTTCAGATTAGTCTGAAACCATCACATTAAGAGAGGAGCTTACCTAGGAAAGGGTCTGGGGGGTCTTAGGGGTAAACCCAAATATAAAATCAATGGAGGTCTTAGTGACAGAGGTTCAAAGTTACTGATTTGTGCCTCAGGTTTTCTGAGTAATGGGCTTCAGGTTCGGTTCTGGTTTTATTCCACATGTGAGTTACCTCTTCCTTCTGGTGTTCCCGTGAGGGAAAGAAACCAGCTGGCCTGTGAGCTCCAGAGGCCCTGGAGGGGCCCTGCCTGCTTTGTTCCTATTGTATCCAGCTCAGAAGCTGGAGGACAGTTCTAATTTGGTATATTTGTGAAAAGGGGGAATGAATGAATGCCCAATGCCCCTGCTCCTTTATTTCCTGTAGTAAAGGATCTCAGGTAACTAAGCCTCCTCACTCTTCAGCTCCCCTTTCTGGTGTGGTCTCAGAACTTCCCTGTCTGGTCTTCAGACTGCTATAAATCATGCCTCCATTTGTAAGTCAGCTATGAAAAGTATAAAAGAGCTATTGAGTTTGAAATTCTTAAAACTTGTCTGTTGGCTACTTCCAGGTTCCCCCTGGTACTTACATGGAGACAATTTCTTTATTAGCTGAACGTGGAGGGATCACGCATGACAGAAATGTCCTAGGTCTATAATTTCACCTGCCAAACGGAGATGGGGAGACAATGAGGGTTGGTGGGGGTCGGGTGGTGAATCTGGCTTTATAAGAAAAACAATGGGCCCTGGTGACACGGCACAGTGGGCAAAGGCAGCAACGGGCAGACCTAAAGGGGGCAGGCCTGGCTCCCAGATGCACGGGTCTTAAGAGCTAGCGTATGATGGCTGTCCACGGGGTGGCCGGGGTGGGTGACATTTAGACTTTCAGGAAGGCTGGGAGGTGGTAGGCTTGTCCTAAACCCCTAGCAAGATTCAGATTTAGGTCTCCAGTCTTGGGGGGCTACTCTCTTGAGCAAAAATTAGCTCTAACTCAAGAAAAGCTGGGATTCGTTGAGAATCCTTTTTAGGAACCAGTTAGACACTCAGTTGCCAGAAGGAGAACACAAGGCCAGAGCTAGACCAGCAGCAGCTGTGACCCTCGACACAGCCCTGCGTGAAGAGTCAGGACTACCTAAAAGCCCCTGCGTGACAGCGGGACTAGGGTGTGAAGAGCGGAGGGGCAGAGGCAGGCTGAAACAGGCCAGGCGCACGCTTCCTGCATCAGCTTCCCTTCTCACTTAGGTGATTATGACTTAAAACGCTGGACAGTTTGGAAATGAAATCAGAGCACAAGAGAAAGACCACAGCTCTTCTTCACATGCCAGGCCCTTCCTGGAGAAAGAGGATTTTCAAGATGTGCGTAGATTGCTCTCGTTCTATCTGCGAACTCTGGATTCCCTGTCATGGCATGGCTGGGTCTGATCACGGGCTTCTCCTTTGATGAAAACAACCACTCAGCCTGTCGTTGTGGGTACTTCACTCTGCTCTCTTTCATCTCTAGTTTAATGCTTATAAAATCCCTGAAAGGTGGGACCTCGTCCCCCACCCTGCACTCACTATTTACATGTGGGAATACAGATGTAAGTCAGTAAATGAGACCAGTGGCTGGTCAGAGGCCAAAGGCTTGGCCAAGCCCTTGCTCATCTCTGTGGATTCCCAGGATGACCACCTGCTCCGTGGGAAGCCCACGTCATCTTTGCCACTTGAACTCCCCCAGAATCCAAACACTCAGTTCCTAATCACAGCCACAGTTGCCCCAGGTCATCTGCCCACAGTCTGCAGAGGGATCCAGGCTTCTGAGGCTGCAACCCCTACAGCGTGGCCTCTTCATCCCCCTCTGGGCATGTCGTGGTGGCTGCCGCCCTGTGTGTCCAGCCCTGGCTTGCCTGGTGGTTGTCCTACCCCTTTCTCAGGAGGTGTAATGCACCTGGGACAAATCCACAGGGAAGTGTCCCCCTGCCATCCAACATGAAGTGGTGAGGCCAGAGGTGGGCTCTGCAAGGGATTAAATGTGCTCAAGGGAACTTTCCAAGAAGTTCTCAGAGCATGCATTCTAAGCCTCAAACAATAAACCTGGAAATAAGCGGAAAAGCCAGGACCTAAAAGTACCTAACCACAAAGGATCTAAAAATAGTTTCCTAAATATCAGCCAAGCAGGGAGGAAATTCAGAGAAAGTAAGAGCATTTGACAATATAGTTAAAATGTAGATGCTCTAACAAAGTGTGCAGACTCAGACCACACAGTTGTCAGAGGGAAAGTCATTTCATTAGATGGCAATTTGAAAAAAAAAATGCTAAAGGAGCTTTAATGACCTAAAAAATTAACAAAGAAACAAAGATGTTGATTCACAGAACAAAAGGAGGGGTGGAGAGGAAAGATCAATGGCACAGAAAAAACTGAACTAGAAAGAGAGAGCAAATTAATGTGGGTTAATTCCTAGAAAAAATGTTTAACAAAGCCACAAGGAAAAACTTTTAACGGAAAATAGAAGCGGACATACTTAGAGATGAAAAAAGGCTGATG
>SJYG01000059.1:1851977-1921778 GCA_006410535.1 Litocranius walleri | reverse complement strand
GGGGTTGGTGTGGGGGGTGGAGGGGAGGACTGGGGTCGGGAGGTGCCTTCAGAACCAGACTGCTGGATCTGAATCTCGTTGCTCCAAGCTTCTTAACTTCCATTCTGCCTGGTTCCTTCCGTAAAATAGGGAGGATAATGATAGCCTTCCTCTAGTGGGTTTTGCAAAGTTTCAGTGAGTTAATCCAGGTCACCTACGGGAACATTTCAGGGAGAGAAGCCGTCTGAGTGCCACGTGATGCCAGTCATGGAGCTCAAAGCACCACAAGGCCTGCATGATTCTTACCCTATCTTACAGAGAAAGAAGCCACTCAGGGTCATCTAATGTTATTAGAAAGATTTTTCCAAGTTGGGGAAGGATCATAGAGCTGTCACAGGGTTGAGAGAACGGAGTGTATTTTCCCTTAAACTGAGAAGACTCAAGGGGCCATGCTCTGGGGAATGGCTGACATCACAAGTGGAAGCTAAAGGGAGGCACAATGTCGTGGCTAGTTTCACATGTCAAATTGACTGGGCTCAGGGATGCTCTGAGAGCTATACAGCATTATTTCTGGATGCATCTGTGAGCAACAGACCAGCATTTGAACTGGTGAAATAAGTAAGGAAGACCCACCCTCCCCAAAGCAGGTGCATCATCCGATTTGCTGAGGGCCTGAACAGACCAAAAGGTGGAAGAAGGATGGATTTGCTTTCTCTGCTTGAGCTGAGACAGCCATCTTCTCCTGCCCTTCAATATTTGTGCTCCTGATTCTCGAACCCTCAGGTTTAGACAGTTTAGACACCACTTTACTGGGCCTTCAGCTGGTGGGCGGCAGATCATTATCTTCTCAGCATCCATAATCACATGGGCCAATTCCTTATAATAATCTGTTTCTCTGTGTGCAAGTCAAGAAGCAACAGTTAGAAATGGACATGGAACAACAGACTGGTTCCAGATAAGGATAGGAGTACATCAAGGCTGTATATTGTCACGTTGCTTATTTAACGTATATGCAGAATACATCATGAGAAACTCTGGGCTGGATGAAGCACAAGCTGGAGTCAAGATTGCTGGAAGAAATATCAACAATCACCCTTATGTCAGAAAGCGAAGAACTAAAGAGCCTCTTGATGAAAGTGAAAGAGGAGAGTGAAAAAGATGGCTTAACTCAACATTTAGAAAATGAAGATCATGGCATTTGGTCCCATCACCTCATGGCAAATAGATGGGGAAACAATGGAAACAGTGAGAAACTTTATTTCTGGTGGCTCCAAAATCACTGCAGATGGTGACTCTAGCCATGAAATTAAAAGACGCTTGCTCTTTGGAAGAAAAGCTATGACCAACCTAGACAGCATATTAAAAAAGCAGACATTACTTTGCCAACAAAGATCCGTCTAGTCAAGGCTATGGTTTTTCCAGTGGTCATGTATGGACGTGATGTGAGAGTTGGACTATAAAGAAGGCTACGCACAGAACAATTGATGCTTTTGAACTGTGGTGTTGGAGAAGACTCTTGAGAGTCCCTTGGACTGTAAGGAGATCCAACCAGTCAATCCTAAAAGAAATCAGTCCTGAATATTCGTTGGAAGGACTGATACTGAAGCTGAAACTCCAATACTTTGGCCACCTGATGCGAAGAACTGACTCACTGGAAAAGACCCTGATGCTGGGAAAGATTGAAGGTGGGAGGAGAAGGGGATGACAGAGGACGAAATAGTTGGATGGCATCACCGGCTTGATGCATATGTTTTTGAGTAAACTCCTGCAGTGGGTGATGGACAGGGAAGCCTGACATGCCGCAATCCATAGGGGTGTGGAGTCGGACATGACTGAGTGACTGGACTGAACTGATGCATCTATGCATCTATCCTGCCCTGTTTCTCTGGAGAATCATGACTGATACGTTCAGTTCAGTGTACGTGTGCTAACTTGAGTGTTTATACATTTAACCATCAACGTCTGTTTTCTTGAGTATTCTACCCTTTCTGTCTCAGCTTCCAAGTTTCGGAACAATGAAGAAATGGCTTGACTTTAATGTTTCTCAAAACCTTAGTCTGTTATAGAAACAATATCTTGTGCCTATGAGAAGACAACTGTTACTGCTAAGGGGAAAAAGGGCTTCTTCTAGAGGCTAGGAAAGATCTTGGTTGGTGATATAGGCATGGAGGGAGTGGGCACATGGAGAGACCAGGATGCATGGTGAGAATGGACATACCTACTTCCTGGGCAGAGACTGCTGGAGTTTCAAGGAGGCAGTGAAGCCCCAAAGGGTATCTGAGTGCTTGGAGGCATGACAGAGAATGTCACGAGCTTCTCGTGCCCAGGATGCTCCTCAGAGGCACAGGCAGACTCCAAGTGATGGGAGGCACAGTGACGGCGCAGATGAGCTGAGGACAGCTTGAGTTCTGCAGGAGCCATGGCACCAAGCAGGAGGGGGCCTCAGTGGAGGCCGTGGAGACCCGAGGCCAGCAACCGATGTGGCTATGCTCATCTTGGCAGACATCCAAGTAGACAGAGAGCTCCAGGGTTGGGCACTGCTTAGCTTTTAGTCTGCTTTTCTTGCACTGCTTAGCTTTTAGTCTGCTCTTAAACAACCACGACCTTGGTGAGGGAAAGAAAGGACAACTGATGAAATTTAATTGTTTTCATAAACTTAATAGCATGAGACTTTCAAATAGAAATTACGTAGAATTGGATTTATAGACTGAGAGTCTGCCTTATATGTTAAGAAACAATTTTTTTTTTCCCCACTTGTTCCCTGGTGGCTCAGATGATAAAGAATCCTGCAGTTACAGGAGACCTGGGTTCAATCTCTGGGTTCGGAAGATCTCTTGCAGAGGGAAACGGTTGCCCACTCTAGTATTCTTGCCTGGAGAATTCCCTGGACAGAGGAGGCTTGTGGGCTACAGTCCACATGGTCAGAAAGAGTCAGACATAACTGAGCAAGTAACACTGCCGCTGCTGAGTCGCTTCCGTTGTGTCCGACTCTGTGCGACACCACAGACGGCAGCGCACCAGGCTCCCCCGTCCCTGGGATTCTCCAGGCAAGAATGCTGGAGTGGGTTGCCATTTCCTTCTCCAATGCATGAAAGTGAAAAGCGAAAGTGAAGTCGCTCAGTCCTGCCTGACTCTTAGCGACCCCATGGACTGCAGCCCACCAGGCTCCTCCGTCCATGGGATTCTCCAGGCAAGAGTACTGGAGTGGGGTGCCATCACCTTCTCCGAGCAACTAACACTAGAGGTACTAAATGTAGAGGTCCTCTGTCACTGAACTGTTCCAGAAGGGCCTGGGTAAACCTTTGCTGAGAATACTTAGAAGAAATGCACACAGTGTCCCGAGACTGGCCCACCCAGAGATTCTGTGATTGTACGAATCCAACAGGGAGACAGATGACAGCTGCCAAGAGACTCCTGGCGAGTCTGAAATGTCTGACTCCACAGTATCTCCTCTTGTTGCAGGAAGGGGACCCCTTCCAGGGCCCGAAACTGGGCTCTTGTCTAACACTCGGAAATGAACTGTCTGAGGAGACACATGCGCTGACAAAGCAAGAGATTTTACTGGGAAAGGGCGCCCGGGTGGAGAGCAGGAGGGGAGGGGCACCAGGAGCACTGCTCTGCCGCGCGGCTGGAAGTCTCGGGCTTTATGGTGATGGCATTAGTTTCTGGGTGGTCTTTGGCCAATCATTCTAATTCAGAGTCTTTCCTGGTGGTGCACGCATCGCTCAGCCAAGATGGATGCCGGCGAGAGGGATTCTGGGAAGTGGACGGACACGCGGTGTCTCCTTTCCACCTTTCCCCAGCTCTTCCGGTTGGCGGTGGCTTATTAGTTCCGCATTCCTTATCAGGATCTCCTGTCATAAAGCAACTCATGCACATGGTTGCTGCGGTGCCTGGCCAGGGTGGGCCGTCTCAATCAGTATGCTTCCCCTAACACTTCTACCAACTAAAACTCATGATCCTTGATCCATTTCTGATGGAAATAGTCATAGAATATATGAGGTTGATGAAGGGAGATATAGAATTTGGGAATAGAAGATGGTGATGCCAAAGAGAGGTTCTGTGGGGGCCACTGAAAGGGAGTGGCCAGCATGAGGACAGTGCTATACAGCACGGGTGACTGAACGGGGTTTGCGCGGTTGAGGGGTGCTCGCGGGTGTGCGGGAGCAGATGAGCCACAGGGGAGTGCTGGCGGGGGTGCACACGATGAGCAGGCCTGGTGGCATCATGTCGGGGGTACAGGACCTGGGTGCCCAGTGGACAGGAGGAGTTGGGTGTGCAGCTGGGAGGTGACCACGTGTACAGCATAAGGCGGACTATCCTGGTGGGTGTTGGTTGGTTCAGTGGGCTTTCCTCTGTGAGATACCCTTGTGGGTACTTGAACTTGTACCAGATTAATTTTTTTTTAATGACCTAACTTGGCCTTCTGTACACTTTTTCTCAATTCTAGAATACTATGAGCTATTATCTCTGTAAATATTGTCTCTCTTGTTTTCTTATTATAGAACTCCTGTTAGTTCTGTGATGAAGATTCTTAATCTGTCCCCCATGGTCTTAACTTCTTTGTCATATTTTCCATCTCTCTCTCTCTCTCTCTCTTTTTTTTTTTTATTAACTAGCTTATTAAAGATTTTCCAGTTTGGTTTTCTCAACCATCACTTCTCTTTGATTCTTATTTCTTTTTTTTTTAAATTAATTAATTAATTTTTTTAATTACAATACTGTATTTGTTTTGCCATACATTGCCATGTATTAGCCACATGTTTATCTCTTCTAACATCATTTCTTTTTGTTTCAACAACTCTACTTTCTGCTTTCTAATTTTTTGTGTGCTCCTATCCTATTGTATAGCCTCTGCTGTTTGACTCATAACCTCTTATTCTTATTTTACGAGTGTAAATTCTTATAATTTACATTTACTCCTTCCTTTGTCCCTAGAGGAGTTTTAAGCTTACCAAATTTCAAAGTCCTTTTCAAATGACTTTGTTATTTTCATTTTCTCTAGAGGTTAGTTCTCCCATTTATTGGATTTGTTAACTGTCATTCACAGTGTTATACTTCCTTGTTTGTTTCATACTTTTGGCTTTGAGGCTCATCTTGCTGTGGGTTTTATTTTTCTGGTTATTATTTTTAAAGTTTTCTTTCCAAATTCTCTTCTTATTGCATCGTGGTTTTCCAAATTCAGCCAGCCTTCTTGTGGTCTGTATCTCAGAACAAAGTCTTATGAAAGGGCTCAGGGTGCCTACCCTTTGGGAAGAGGAAGTCCTGGTCCCTGGGCCTGTGAATGCACCCAGTTGCACAATCCTAGGGACACCATTTACATGGAATAAAATGTCAACAGGGCCTGCTAGAATTGTGCAATAAGATGGCCTTCATGGTAACCCATTTCCAGTCTTGAGATGCCCCTTCTCTTGTCTTTTACTTCTTGCAAGTACCACTTTTCCAAGGCTCAGAGAAGACACATCTCTTCCTTAAGGAAATTCATCAGGAAGTGGGCTATGCATTTTTCTGCTGCAGTGTGGTGCAACACAGAGCTGTTAAAAAGTGTTCCAGAAAGTAAGAGCATCCTTGAAATGTGGCACTGAAGGCATTTCTAGGATCCACTGAAAATAGATTACTCACATTTTCTCACGTGCGCACTTGTTTGTGGAGAAGGAGGATGATGAGAACACACTAGCTGGGACTTCACTGCCTCCAGACTGTCCCATGTCTGCTATAGTTGCTGGAAGGACTGGATCCTGGGAGGATATCAGAGATGGGACTATGTTTGTCCCAGGAGACTTGTCTGTGATTCTTGCAGTTCCTTTCACCACTACTGAGATTGAGAAGGGCTACTCTCCTCTAGTCAGAACTCTCTCTGGCTTTCAAACAGCCCCAGGGTTGTGTTACACAGATATTGGATGTGATTTTCCAAAACCACGCTTCACTTTGAGTTTGTATCACTGTCAGGCAGCCTTCCCCACTGCTTCAGAGGGGGAGGATGGAGCCCAGCTGAAGACTTAACAAATACACACGTAACCCTTTGCACATTTCCTTTCTGATATATGACCTAATGGGTTCAGTAACCCTGGAAATATTTGATCTTTATGCCATGAGTCCCCAAGGTCACTAGTTTACTGGAGACCAATGCTTAAAGTCTCTCCTGCTAAAATCCAATCACCAAAGGGGGTGGGGGGGAAATCTCAAGGTTACCATGGGAACTGACTGTATGTTCAGCCAATCTGATTTTGGGGGGAGGGTTCAAGCCCCCTCCTCTGGGTGAGTCTGTCATATGGAGTAGGGGAGCTGCCTGGTTGGTTTTTACCATGCTTAGCGTGATACCTGATGCACGGATGACTCTTAGTGACTAAAGGGAAACACTTGAACCCATGATAATAGGCCTATCCATTGTCACCACTAAGAACGGCAAAAGGGAAAGGAGCAAAATAGTTCATTTTCAGTGGATCCAATCCAAAAGATGACAATCTGCACGCACTCTGGGTTTTCAAAGTAGATGAAACTGCTTTTCTAAATGTTTTAGGTCTGGAAAACTTCAAAGGTACTTGGCCAAGAAAGTCCTGTCTTAATTTTTAAATCCTGGTCTATTTTAAGGGAAATGTAAGCTGCCTGTTTCTGATTCACTTAAACTTGATTTGTCAAAACACTCTTGTTTTAAGAAGTATTTGTTGTCCAGAAGTCCTTGTGACCCCTGCTGGAAGTACCGCATCCTAAGTCAGGAACTGGTTCTGGGCGACTGCCCTCATTTCAGATCCAAGTCTCATTGCCCTGGAGGGCTCCGAGGTCCTAAATAGAACTGCCTGTCTTCCCCCATCTTTTAGACGCAGACAGGGACTTTAAAAGAAGAGGCTGTGGCTGGTTGTCCTCAGATCCCCACCCAAGTCTTAGAGGTTTGGCTAAAAACCTTGAACACTCTTCCCAGAGGAGAGTAAATAGAGTTTTGTAAAAATATAGCAGTTGTGTGCCTTTGACTTTACGAAGTTTATGTACTTGAAGTGTAGCATGATAAATGAATGTGTTTTCCTGTGGTTACCTCTATTTGGTCTGCTGTATAAGAGTCTGCATTCATTCAAAGGATATCTAAAATGACAAATCGTCCTTTTAAAAAGTATTTTTAAATTGAAGAAAAATTTACATGTAGTTAGTTAAAGGTACAGGTCTTAAGGTCATAAATTGAGGATATCTGACAAACGTATACACCCATATAACCAACAATACAGTCACATTATCCAATATTTCCATCACTCCAGAACGTTTACCTGGGCCTCCTTCCAGTAAATTCCATCATCTGTAAGCAGCTGCCGTTCTGACTCCTGCAACTGTGGCGGCCAGCTTGTAAGATTGCCTCCCAGAGATGTCCATTTTGGTATTTATGCCCTTGTGTATCCCCTCCAATGGAGTATGTGTTGCACCAAGTGACGTCTTATTCTTTCTGTGGGTAGGGTGGGTTACAGAGACTATGACTTCTGTGTTTCTTGTACTCTCTCCTGGACGCCCATCCCTGGAGGAAGCCAACTGCCGTGGGACGGGTCCGTTAGAAGAGGCCCATGAGGCAAGGAACTAATTTCACCAGCCCACAACCATCAAATACCTTATATCTGCCAACAGCCACGCCAGCAAGCTTGGAAACAAACAGTCCTCAAGTAAAACTTTGAGATGACTGCAGCCCTGGCCAACACCTTGAAACAGCCTGAGAGAATCTAAACTGAAGACATCCTAACCCTCAAAAACCATGAGATAATACATGCTTGACAGTTTAAGCTAATAACTTTTGGCATAATTTGTTATGAAGCAATAAATAACTGGTGTAATCAGTGTTGATTTGTTTTGCTCTTGAACTTTAAGACAATGAAATCACACTGTGTATTCTTTTATGATTGGCCTCATTTGTTTAACAGAATACCTGCAAGAGTCATTTGCACTGTTGTGCAGATCAGTAGTTCATTCTTTTTCAGTAATGAGTAAATTTCATTGCATGAATATGTGACAGTTACCATGTCCCTCTGGTAAACAGTTGGGTTGTTTCCAGTTTTATGCTTTTTTGAACGGAGGTGAATAAAGCTGCTATGAACATTCTTGTATAAGTCTGTCGCTGAACATACGTTTTCCTTTTTCTTGGGTAAATACCTAGGAGTCCAATTGCTGAGCCATTGCTGATTAATAATAGAAGAAACTTCAAAATGGGTTTCAAAGTGGCTGCGCCATTTTGAACTTCTTTGTGCAAAAGTATCTATTCAAGGCTTCCTCCTACTTACTTTTTATACTATTCAAGTTTTTAAGGTGGAAACTTAGATTGCTGACTTTTAAATCTTCGTTCTTTCTAATATAAATATTAAAAGATATAAATTTTTTCCTAAGCAGTAGCAAGAGTCTTCCAAATATATCATTTATGCCTCCTCAGCTCAGTGAAATATCTTCTGTTTGAGTTCCATCTCCACCTCCTTGTATGATGGCTAAAATTTGCTTCTAGGCAGAAAACCAGGGTAAATGTGGAGCTCACTCCGTGTGATTCCTTTTTTTAAAAGATCACAGACCTGTCTTTTCCTTGGCCCAATACTCGAAAACATTTCCCTCATATATTTTGTGCAGCCTTATAGTTATTTTCATTAGGAGGACAATTTTATTTTATTTTATTTTATTTTATTTTTATTTTTTTTTTTTAGGAGGACAATTTTAGAACCAATTACTTTGTGATGACTAGAAGCAGAAATCCTGACTGATCATTTTTACATTTTGGTTCAAGGGCTCAATAATTTCTTTTCTAGTCATTTACACTTTCCTTTCAGTTTTGGCTCCTTGACATTTGTTTTTGGAGAGTAGTCATTGACGAGCTCAGACATGAGCTACTGGAAAGGTAGTTAGTGTTGTGGAAAAACACGGGCTGTGGGAAAACCTGACTTCAAATCCTAGTTTAGTAATTTTAGTAAGCCTACAACTTTAGGCTAGTTTAACTAATCAGTGTGAGCTTTCTCATCTGAAAATGGGGATAGTAATATAATATGAATACTGATGCTGAAAGATAACATTTATAGAATGATGACTCCATGCCAGGAATTTTGCTAAGAGTTTTCAACTTGAAGTTTCTTTGTGAGGATAGACATGATGATATGTGCAATGGTCAAGTGGGCCTGGGGCATGGGAAGAGAAAAATGAAAGATTCTGGAACTCAAGTAGATCTGACAGCCCTAACGACCAATCTTTGCCTAAGCATTATCAGCTGGTACTCAGTCCTCATTATAGTGATGCCATTTTGTCCTCACCATCAACAAGGGAAATGATAAGCCTCATGGAAGCATGAGTGACTGAATGACTCCTGGATGTTACTTGCTAGATTTCTACATGAATATATTGGTAATGGGATTATACCCATTACAACTTCTCAGTAATATTTGTAGTGCAATTAAATGTTTGAATGATTAAAAGTTTAAATAAGTATGGAAGGGAGGACTTAGTTAATGTTTTATTGCCTCATTGAGTTCTGTTTTCTTATTACTTAGCAAAGTAGAGAGTAGCAGCTTTCTTGATCAAGACTGTTAAATAAACCTCAAGTGTTGTATCAGTCAGTATAGTCTAGGTTTCATTTTAATAACACTTCCCAACTCTTAGGGAGTCAATGCAACTGTTTGTTTCTCACTCTTGTTACATGTCAAGTTCAGGGCATGGAATTCAGCTCATTGTAGTTTCTCAGGGATATGAGGTTATCAAGACTACTCTTCTGTGTATGCTTTCATAAGCTCTGAGACAGAGGGAAAGGAGTAGAGAACCCACTTAGCTGTCTGTCAAAGGCTTCTGCACATTTCATCAGCTAAGCAAGTCATTTATTCATACATAAAAATTATGAGTAGGAAAATTTTAGTACATACCCAGGGAGGTAGGCCCTATTGACTACACTATATTTTTATGTTTCACCAAGCCAGCTTGAGCCATTTCAGCCACACTTTCATTTGGCAGCACCTGGTATTCACAAGTGTTTTTGCCAAAGAACCATCATGACTTTAAAATGATTACTTGTCTATTGGACATGCGGTACATGTTTTTTCCTTAAGACTCTCATAGCTGAAAAGACTGCCTTTCAGTCAGAGTCTATGTCTCACTCCATCTTTTATAACAAAGGTTTTCCAAACCATGAAGTTTCATTTTAGCCAATGAAAAAAGATATATCAAGCATAAAAAGTTAAAACTTCTGTCACAAAATCAGGACTGTGTGCTTTCCTTGGTTCCTAATTACTTTTGAAACTTTCTTAAATTGACTAACAATTACAATATCATATAAATCTTAATTCATTTGTATACTATATCAACAAATTTTTTCTGCCATTAACAACTGTCATCAGATTTTCTTACATTGCATAGGTGATAGAAGGATCACAGAGAGGTCAAGCCTATTGGTCTGCAAGATTGTAGGGAGCACACAGATATCACAGGTATATACACACCCATCGGTGCAAGAGACCAACGCGTGTGCGGTGCAATGCGTTGATGCGTTTTTGTCTCCTTTTTTCTCTTTTGAGTGACGGCGCATGTTCACAAGCTTTACAGACACCGTGGGGGACAGGGGGGCTGTGTCGGCAGCTCCAGCTTTACGGCCATAGCACCCATCCAACCCCACCGAGCCCCGTGCTCAGAAGGGCCTCGTGCGGAGCTTAATGCTCTGGTGTTTCTGTCCTGAGTTTCTTCATAATACTTTAATAAGGGGCCCCACATTTTCCTTTCACACAAGGTCCTACATATTTGGTAGCCAGTCCTGTAGATGGGACACTGACTATCTGTCTATTTTCCGCAGTTTTTACAACTGCGGTTTACCCGTGTGGCCATCACCTACAGCTGGGAAGTGGAAGACGGACGGGGCCAGTCTGGCCGGTGCCTTTTTATTGTGCTATATGTGAGTCTGAGGGGGAGATATAGATAATTTAAACAGTTTTCCTTGAACCAATAAATAAATGTTCCCCTCCCCAGGAAAGTCTCTCCCTAAGGCTCCTTCTATGGGCCTTTTTGAGACTTTTTCCAGCAGCAGCAAACCTCTCGCTGCCTGCCATCCTGGGACTGGCTGAACTCAAAGTCAGCCAGTACTAAGCAGGGGAGGGGTAATGGCCAAGTTATACAATGACTGGTATGATCGCCTCCAGATTCAAGGTGGGAAAGGCTGGATGATATGGATCCCCAGGCAGGCACTCTGGGCACCCAGAGCTGCTCTCACACACACATCCCAAGGCTAGGACAGGAGGCTGCCCTGGCCATACTGCCGGGCCGATGCTCATGGTGAGAGCTAGCGGGGACCTCTGCCTTCTACCTGACTCTCACTCCAGGAGCCCTCTTTTCACTTCTGCCACCAAACACCACTTCAGGAGATTATTTATGAGAGCAGTTTAGCACCGCATGGGCCAGTCCTAAGAAGTGAAATTTACAGTGAGATCCCAGCAGGTGAAAGGAAGTTCTCCTCCCACCCTGACACCAGACTACCTTACTTGTCGACCTGAAATTTGCTCTAAGATGGGTATGGGGGGCTGGGGCTGGGGTTTCCAGTGGTTGAGTCTGTGTTATGAACCTGGCTCTCATTCTCCCTGCCTCTTGTTCACACAATCACAGGCATTAAAGGACGCTCATAATCTCCTAACCAAACCCAATGATCCCCATCAAGCAGATGCCCAGCCTCCAATGGGACAGGACTGGAAGGGGAGGCCCTTATTCCAGAAGCATCCCAGCTCACCTCAGGATAGCTCTGACAGTAAGAAAAATCTTCCTTACTGCTATAACTTTGGAAGATGTCAGCTTGGATGAGTCGAACTCCTTTTCTCAGAATTCATTTTCAGCTATGTTTCTGATTAGCATGGTTCACAGGAAGATTCTTAGGAGACTAGGAGGGTTGACAAGAAGCTCCTTGGAAGAAAAGCTATGACAAAACAAGACAGCATAATAAAAATAAGAGACATTACTTTACTGACAAAAGGTCCATCTAGTCAAAGCTATGGTTTTTCAAGTAGCCCTATATGGATGTGACAGCTGGACCATAAAGAAAGATGAGCACTGAAGAATTGATGCTTTTGAACTGTCATGTTGGAGAAGACTCTTGAGAGTCCCTTGGATAGCAAAATCAAACCAGTCAGTCCTAAAGGAGATCAGTCCTGAATATTCATTGGAAGCACTGATGCTGAAGCTGAAGCTCCAATACTTTGGCCACCTGATGAGAAGGACTGACTCACTGGAAAAGACCCTGATGCTGGGAAAGATTGAAGGCAGGAGGAAAAGGGGATGACAGAGGATGAAATGGTTGGATGGCATCATTGACTCAATGGACATGAGTCTGAGCAAGCTCCAGGAGTTGGTGATGGGCAGGGAAGCCTGGCGTGCTGCAGTCCATGGGGTTGCAAAGAGTCAGACATGACTGAATAACTGAACTGACTGACTGAGGAGGGTTGATGGGGATGTAGCAGCAGACACTTGTTGCTGACTACTGATTTACCAGAATGGTATGAAGCCATAGCCTGATCTGTTCCTCTGAATTCAAGGCCAAATATATGTGTTTAGCCTCATGATGGAGGGCCCAGCTTCTGCAGATTCTTGTCACCAGGGCAGAGACACCAAGAACGGACACATTTTTAGTCCAGCCTCCCACTTGTAGGTTCCAGCCTCCTGTGACTGTCCCTCCCTGACAGCCTTCCCTGTGGACTGCAAGCTCCAGCATCAGCCTGGAGGACAACAGCCATGCAGAGACTGCTTAGCCAAACCACCTCCCGTGACTGGGATAGAGCGGTTCCCTACAGCAGAGCGTAAATATAGATAGATACAGAAAATCTCCTATTGGTCCCACTTCTCTTGGTGAACCCCAACGTTACACTTAGGTCACACTGGAATGGAGGTTCCTTTAACTTGCACGTGTAGGCCCCAACTTGACTTCTGGATGTCATCAGTTAAGTTCAGTCAATTGCTCTTTGTGACTGCGTGGACCGCAGCATGCCAGGCCTCCCTGTCCGTCACCAACTCCTGGAGTTTACTCAAACTCATGTCCATTGAGTCAGTGATGCCATTCAACCATCTCATCCTCTCCCTTCCTCATCCCTCCCTTCTCCTCCTGCCTTCAATATTTCCCAGCATCAGGGTCTTTTCCAGTGGGTCAGCTCTTCACATCAGGTGGCCAAAGTATTGGAGTTTCAGCTTCAACATCAGTCCTTCCAGTGAATCTTCAGGACTGATTTCCTTTAGGATGGACTGGTTGGATCTCCTTGCAGTCCAGGGGATTCTCAAGAGTCTTCTCCAACACCGCAGTTCAAAGGCATCAATTATTTGGCGCTCAGCCTTCTTTATAGCCCAGCTCTCACATCCACACATGTCATAAGGAACAAGTTTTCCTCCCTGTGCCTCAGCCCTCTGCCTCATCTGTTCTTCTCCAGCCTAGAGATCCTCGGTAACTTCAGATGCGCTGCTCTGGAATGCATGAGCCCTTTCCAAAGCTGCTGCTCTTATGTCTAGTCCTGTTGTCTCATGACTAGACTGTCCAGATGAGACCTTCGCTTTATTAAGTCCTTATCACAGACCCTTCACACAGGGCTCAGACAAAGCATGTTTATTAATGACCCCTAGTTCTTGCCTGAGTTCACAAGCACACTTTGTTTTTTTCTGCCCACAGGAGAGAGAGATTGGCCATAGGAGAAACTAACCCACTCTGGATTCTTTGTTTTTCTGCCTGGAGTCTAAATGCCAGGCCAGGCTGAGCCTCCTCTGTCTCCCTATCACTCATCAGACATACCAGGCTTGGTGGGCATCTATTAGCCTCAGCACTGTGCCGTGCATGGGTTTTGGCTGCAAGAGGGCTTCAAGGGCCTGGTGACGACATTGCCTCACTTGAGCAGTGCCTGCTCACCCACCCCCTCACTCCCAGAATGGACGTAGAGTGAAGCCACATTAGCTGGCTGAGGTTTTCCACTTAATTCTCTGTAGCTAACTGGCTTCCTAAGTCATTGAACATTCCAGACTCTCACACCCTCCCCCTGCCCCGGTCCTTCCCCACGACCCAGGACTCTGACAGATGTAAAAAGGGGACTAGAAATGGGCCCATCTTTTGATATGCTTCTTTACTACTGTTATCCAGGGCCTGCGGTTCTGTATTTTGGCCTCACTTATCTGCCCAGAAAAATTGTTCAGCCCTCTTTCAGACTTTTTCATTATAACAATGTGGCAGTAAGACTAAGTACTTGACCTCTGGATCCCTGAAGAAAACAGCTAACCCCCAAATCTAGGCAGAGTCAAAACCCTGCTTCATCCTTGGCCCACCCAGACTCCTTAATTTCTGGCCACATATGTACACCGTCTACAATTGTTAAGCTCTCCACTGCTTACTCCTATGCTTTTAATGACTCTCATAACCTTGGAACAAAAATCTCTTTCAAGAGAGACGATCCCAAGAAAATTCAAAAGGTATTTCTGAGATCCCAGAGGAGAAAGACAGGGCAGAGCTGAGGCCTTAGAGGCTGACTTATGTGTGTTTGGTGTTACTGTAAGCTCTGCCTGTGCATCTGGCATTGCCAGGAGAGTCATTCAGAAGGATTGTTGCATCTATGACAGTGTATGTCTGTCCCCAGACAATTACCATGGAGATAATTAAAGGTAGATTTTGGGCTTCCCTGTTGGCTCAGGCAGTCAAGAATCTGCCTGCAATGTTGGACACCCAGGTTCAATCCCTGGGCCGGGAAGATCCCCTGGAGAAGGAACTGGCAATCCATTCCACTATTCTTGCTTGGTGAATTCCATGGACAGGGGAGCCTGATGGACTACAGTCCATGGCATCGCAAAGAGTCAGATACAACTGAGCGACGACACACACACTGGAGGATTTGTTTATAAATTTCTGTGAGTTTCTCAGACCTGGGTGAGTTTGAAAGACTACACCTCAGAATGGAACTGACATTCTCTGACTTCTCTCAGCTAGTCTGGGAGTGAGCAGGAACTCACCAAGTCATAGAAAATGCCCTTTTAGGTACCTTCTGGGAGTTCTTGTGAATGTGAAGTGAAAGACCAAGAAATCAGTTCCTCTGATTTCTTCCGCTGAAGTTACATTATCCTGGGATGGCAGTCCTCACTTAGGGCTGGGGAGCTGAGTCCAGGAAGCTATGCCACCAGGGAAGCCCCACCAATTTATTACCCTCCACATTCACCCTGGGTTTCCCTGGTGGCTTAGGTGGTAAAGAATTCACCTGCAATACAGGAGACCTAGGTTCAGTCCCTGGGTTGGCAATATTCTCTGGAGAAGGGAATGGCTACCCACTCCAGTATTCTTGCCTGTAGAATTCCGTGGACAGAGGAGCCTGGTGGGCTATAGTCCATTGGGTTGCAAAGAGACACGACTAACACTTTCCTTTCCTTTCACATTTATCCGAGCTTCTCCTACTCTGCACTCTGTTGGGAGAATCAGGAAGAATGGGAAGGACACCACTTCCTACCTGGGCCGTGCCAGGCCACCCAGGGGACCTGCTGGGGCCAGCAGGAGGAGAGCAGCTGTGATGCCTCTTCCTTCCCCATCACTCTCCCATGCCTCTCTCCAGCCCCCAAGCCTGGCCCCTGCTGAAAGGCAGGAGGAGTCTGGCTCCGGCTTGCTGTGCCCACACTCCACCTCACTACACCTGGTTTGCTGCCTCACACCTCCTGAAAAAGATGGTTTTCTCAATCAAGTTTCTTTCTTCCCACACCAACCAGTGGACCTCTTTTCATGAAGGCACAATGTTTGGGTCAAATCTAGATTTGATCTGACCTAGATTTGAATCTAGGTTCTCTCACTTGATAACTGGGTTCCTTTGCCAAGTGAATGATACCTTCATGTTCCAAGTAAACGGAGACTATCATGGCCATGAGGAAGGTCCCTGGTAGAGTGTGGCTCCTTACAGGCACATTTTGTACATATAGGACTCCTCTATTCCTGTTCTTATCCTTCTAGTTCAACCACAGTCACTCAGTAATCAGCTCCTCATGCCCCTGACCAAGGATACTGCTCTCTTTCAAGCAAGGGAGCCTGGGACTCAGTGGCCTCAAGCTGCAAGACCATCGATTCCTGAGCGTGTAGCCCAACTGAAACTCCTTCCCCAGGAGGCCGTCAAAACAGCCCATGCCTCCTAAAGCAATCCTCCCAGGAGGTGCTGTAGCTCCAGAAACAACTTACCACAGTTCACGGGAAAGTTTATCATGTAATCAAACTGTAAGAAACACAACAGCCTCTTCTGCCCCATGCTGCTGAAGCTTATGATAGTAATTCAGCGATTTAAAAATATATATATTGTGTTGACATATTTCTATTCCTGGCCAAAAAAAGAAAGAAGAGAAAATACAAGTGCATTTTTATTTTTTAACCCACGTTCAGGAGAAAGCATGCAACTGTGTTCCTCCCACAGCAGGATTTCTGGGCTGTGATGTTTTGGTCCCAGGGAAGGCAGGGCTTCCGCAAGGCTGGCAGAGGACTTTCCAGTACCCTTGACTTTGGTGAAAACAGTGCAACGAGGACCAAGAATAGGCACGGATGAATGCAGACACAGGATGCTGGGAGTGTCTCCAGCTGGAAGGGCCCGGCGCGAGGAAATGAGCCCTGGGATCTGCTGAGCCCTGCAAGTGAAGCGTGTGTGGCCTGGAGCAAGTGACAGGTCATCTCTGATCCTCTGCTTTCCCCCCTGTGGAAAGCATCACAGCCCCAGGTGTCTGGTCTCTCTCTCTCCTTTGTCCCACTGGTGAGGATGGGGCCCAGATACTGTCTCTGCCTTGGAGGAGTCTTCTTCCTGCCTCCTGCACTCGCGAGACCTGTGGGTATCCTGGGCACCTGCCAGCCTTCCCCTGGCAACAAGAGCAGAGTACCAGCAGGGGTCAGCCCGTAAACCTTGCAGGATCTTCAGAGGGCAGTGAGCTAGCAGGGAGAGGCCTCCCTCAAGAATAGCACAAAAGGCCACTGTTTATCAAGCTCATGCCCTGTGCCAGGCACACACTTCATCCTCACAACAGCCCTGTAAGGGCAGTATGGAAAATGAGATCCAGAGAGGTTTGGTCACATGCCCCAGGCATCCAGCCAGTGGACCCAGAGGGCCATAACCACCTCCTAAGCTGCCCGCTTGGGAGGGAGCAGAAGGCCCATTCCAAGAGAGATCCTGCAGATGGTATACGGGTATGCTCTTTACTGCAGACAAACTTTCTCTGTCTCCACTCTGCTTTGTTCCACCTTCCCTGGGATCAGAGGCTATGGATGAGAAGCACTGTGGAGTCCCGATGAGTCCATTGTCCAGGCCTCTGCAATCACTGGGGCTCTGCCTTCTCTAAGCCTTGGGAAGGAATCTGTATAGATATCTATCAAGGACCAGGCATGATACCAACTCCTTATTCCATGACCTGCCCATTAGGCAGATTGGCAAACTGAGCCTCAGAGAAGCTCAATAACAGTTTAAGCTCACCCAACATGTGACTACACTTCTCTGCAAAGCTGATGGTTGGGTCATCCCAACCTTCTAAGGTGACAGTGCTGACTTTACCCAGCCACTAAGCAACCAGGGGACCCCAGTCAGCAGCATCGCAGCAGCAGCTCTAGAGAAGATTTGTTAGGATAAGTAGAGAATGTGAGCTGTGCTTAAGAATCTTGATCTCCGATAGACAGAAGACTGCTTCCTTTTTCTTTTATATCTTGGATCCCAATCATTGTTGTATGTGCAAATTCATGTGTTCTGTTTTGCAATGTAGAAAAAAAAAAAAAAAAACCACCACCAACACCTGAAAGCCGCCTGAGAAATCGGGAGGGGACTAATACATGTGTTTGGTTGTCTTGTATGGCAGGCTCTGTTTTTGGTGCTCTGTATACTGACTCTTCTCAGCATTTCATTTCTGTGAGAGAGGTACCATTGCCATCGCCATACCACAGATGAGGCGCCTGAGACTCGGAGCAGTGATCTGGCCCGCAGTTCTGGGACACTGGGACTGGAACCCCGGGTTCCAGCTCCGATCGGTGGGTCCCATGGCTTTCTCGTCCTCTCTCGGAGCCTGGAAGCAGAGCAGAGGGAGGAGGGAGGCCCTAGCTGGCAGATGTGAAGACAGATCTTCCAGGGCAGAATGCCACGAAGTGTGGGAGGGTCTGGAGGTGAGAGGATGTAGCGAATTTTAAACTTGACATATTTCACTTTTAACATCCTCCTCTGACAGTCTCCAGATGCAGGAAGCGGTGAGAGTGCACATTCTTCAAAAGTCATCCCAGGCGAGTAATCTGACCGTGAAGCAGAAGGGGAAGGGGGCGCGGGGCGGAGGAGGGCTTACCTACTGGGCAAGGCCAGGTCGCGCACACGATGACCTTCACGCGAGATCCGGGGAGGCCCTCCTGGGATGCTGTGGCCATTTGGGCTGGTCAGACAACGGCACTCTCGCGGTTCCGAGACATGAAAGACAGGCCAGGGCGGGGGGCCACTCCCCTCCTCCCTCCCCCACAGGACTGGGGTGCCTGCCGCAGACCTCTGCCGATGCCTTTCAAGAGGGTGTGTTTTCTAAACAATGTCCAAGAAATCATAACTCCAATTTCAAATTCCCAACCAGAAAGCATCCCAGTCTGGCCTGGTCCTCTCAGTCCGGGACCCCTGCCACTCAGCCTCTTTCACTGAGGCTGGACTGTATCGGGGTCAGTGTGCCACCCTAGCCTCCAGACCTGGGTTGGTCAGTGCCCAGGCTGTGGCTCATCGGGCACTGAGATCTGTCCTGAGTCTTCAGGGTTGGGGGCAGGAAGGCCTGTTCTTGCCAGGGTCCCGCACACCTCCCTGGGGCAGTGTGCTGTGGGGACGGGAGCCCAGAGCCGCTGCTGCGTGGCCGGCTGGACTTAGCTAAGGTCACAACCTGGCTGGGCCTCAGTTTCCTCATTTGTCAAGCAAGGATCATGCTTTCTCCCTGGAGGGTTCCTGAAACGCTGCTCTAGGGGCAGAAGAGGAACTGGGAACCCAGATGCTTGTTGTCTTGGAGAGGAAGGAGGCAGCGAAGACGGAGGGAAGCGGACATGCGAGAAAGTTCTTCCATCAGAGTAAACGGTCTTCACTGCGGAAAGGAAACCAGACAGCTGGAGAAGAGTTTTTTCCCAAGGTCGGTAGAGGGCGCCACCATCCACAAGCAGGTGCGCCGGACACCGCCATTCACAGCCTTTGCTCTCCTGCACCCCAGCTCAGTCCATTTTTGAGCCATGCGTCGCTCCAACCCTCCAAAGCCGTTCACCTCCCTCTGTGGCCACCCCCGGTCTTGGGCCCACACCGCCTTCCCGTGCAGCAGCCATACGCCTGGTCCATCCCTTCTGAGTTTATTGCTGCTTGTGCGACGGAGGCCAAGGCTGGGTCACTTCTGGACTGGCCAGAGTCCATGTGTGAAAAGCCCTGCCTTCCTTTCTAGCCTCCTCCCTGGCGCTGCCCGCCTCAGACACCCTGGTCTTCTCCTTCCTGAATCACCTGCCGCACCCTCATCTGCCCCAGAACCTTTACCCATGCCTTAGTCTGTCTTTCCTCTCCTTTCACGTGGTTTTCTCTTTCATCCTTCAGATACTTGGTCTTTGTGACTAGCAAACAACCCTAAAGTGCGTGGGTGTACACACGCCACAACTATACTTTAAAAAAAATTTCAGCGGGAGAGTCCCTTCTGATATAACAGTTGCCTCCCTCCCATACTAGACGGTGATGTTCAAGAGGGCAGGAACCCTGGCACCCCAGGGCCCTGTGCCAGAGGCAGGCACATGAGCTAAATGCTGGAATGCCAGGCCCATGGGGATTTAGTTAAAGCACTCAGATTCTAGAATTTTCTGTCATTTTAGAAGAATGGTTTTTATGTATTGTAGCTATAGTGTTTCATTGGACTGTGTAGGAAGTCAGTAGTTCTTTGTCCTGGGGGCACCTCTCGGTGTCCAGAGAAGATGTGAGGATTCCTGGTTTGTATTGGAATTGGCACAGAAGCAGGAGGCTTTGACTGTATCACACCACCCGTCAGAGCAACGTATCCACCCCTCTGTGACAGTGTGCATGACAACCCCTGCGCTACGCCTCATCTTCTCCCTAAAGCAGAGCCTGAACTATAACCTGGAGCTCAGATTCCAAAACCAAAATGCCACAGTGGGCCAGCCTGCCTTTAAGGCCTTTGACTTCCTTTGGCTTAGTGAGCAGGGAAGTAAACCAATAGTGACCCCCACTAGCTCTCTCTGTAGAGAAGGGACAGCTCAAGCGAGTCCCAATTAAAAATAATGTTTGAACTTTGTCTTAAAGCAGAAGGACAGTCCCTGGCAATGGTTCAGGGCTGCAGTTGGGAGGGGTGCAGGGAAAGGCCCAGAGGGTAGGCTCAGTGGCATAGTCAGGGCATCATAACTAGAGGCCTTCAAGGAGAGGAGGCTAAGACTGTGGCAGCAGCCAAGGACGAGCCCCTGAAGGACTTAAAACAGACTCTGCTGCAAGAAAGATGACCTTGGCAGCCACAGGGAACTCTTGCTGTCGGGGGAGGAGAGGCCTCGAGTGGGGAAAGGAGAACAGGCTGTGGCTCCTCTCCAGCAGCGAGAGGGGAGGCGGGATCAAGGGCAGCCCGCAGGAGGGCAGCAGGGCCAGAGAGGCAAGGCCAGAGCCTGCACCCAGCGGCCACCCGCCGCAGAAGGGGCCGAGCCCACGGCCTGCTCAGGGCCGGGCACACCTGCCAGCACGGCCCATAACTGCCTGTCCAGGCAGCACCAGCACTTCTGCTCTGGTTCTGTCCACTAAGCTCCACCCTCTAGGGGTGGCAGCAGGCAGGGGCCACACAGGAAAATGACTTAACAAACTGGTAAGTGCGGAAGAGAGAAAAAGATGGGAAGATGGGGGCGGGGGTGGGCAGAGGGACTTATTAATAATGAGACTGAGAATCAGAGAATGGAGTCTCCAAGCAGGTGACTTTAAGTTGAATTCTGAGAAACCAGTAGGAACTAGTCAGGTAAAGAGTCTGGAAAAGTCTTCAAGGGAGAAAGAACAGCACAGACCAAACCTCTGAGGAGGTGAATCTCAGCAGCCGGGAGGAGCAGGCAGTGCGGAAGGGCTGCATTGTCCCTGGGGAGCACCAGGAGCGGACGGTAAAGAGGCAGGGAGGCCTGGACGGCCCTGGTGAGACCCTCACTAGGTCTGGGGAGGCTCTGAGGAGGTCTAGGGAGAGCTTATTGAGTTGGGTCCTCAAGAGTGGGAGTCAGGTGTCTCAGGGTCCAGTGCAGGCTTCCCACACAGCATAGCGGATGCTTGGTAGTTCCCAGCCTCACACAGGAACGATGATCTGGCCTCAGCACCGTGGGTCCTGACAGCTCCTCCCTGGGGGCTGGGGTAGTATTCTTTGGAAGGTCCACGTCTTGTCTGCAGCCCCGTTGGCCATGCCCTACACACTCTGGCCTGCCTGAAGCAGAAGGACCCCCAGCAGGCAGCACAAGCTCTTTTTCTTTGCTAATTACTACCTGACATTTTAATGTTCACATTTAATTACATTCTCCACCCTTTGGTACAAAAAACCAAAAATTGGCAGGCACATGAGCTAAATGCTGGAATGCCAGGCCCATGGGGATTTAGTTAAAGCACTCAGATTCTAGAATTTTCTGTCATTTTAGAAGAATGGTTTTTATGTATTGTAGCTATAGTGTTTCATTGGACTGTGTAGGAAGTCAGTAGTTCTTTGTCCTGGGGGCACCTCTCGGTGTCCAGAGAAGATGTGAGGATTCCTGGTTTGTATTGGAATTGGCACAGAAGCAGGAGGCTTTGACTGTATCACACCACCCGTCAGAGCAACGTATCCACCCCTCTGTGACAGTGTGCATGACAACCCCTGCGCTACGCCTCATCTTCTCCCTAAAGCAGAGCCTGAACTATAACCTGGAGCTCAGATTCCAAAACCAAAATGCCACAGTGGGCCAGCCTGCCTTTAAGGCCTTTGACTTCCTTTGGCTTAGTGAGCAGGGAAGTAAACCAATAGTGACCCCCACTAGCTCTCTCTGTAGAGAAGGGACAGCTCAAGCGAGTCCCAATTAAAAATAATGTTTGAACTTTGTCTTAAAGCAGAAGGACAGTCCCTGGCAATGGTTCAGGGCTGCAGTTGGGAGGGGTGCAGGGAAAGGCCCAGAGGGTAGGCTCAGTGGCATAGTCAGGGCATCATAACTAGAGGCCTTCAAGGAGAGGAGGCTAAGACTGTGGCAGCAGCCAAGGACGAGCCCCTGAAGGACTTAAAACAGACTCTGCTGCAAGAAAGATGACCTTGGCAGCCACAGGGAACTCTTGCTGTCGGGGGAGGAGAGGCCTCGAGTGGGGAAAGGAGAACAGGCTGTGGCTCCTCTCCAGCAGCGAGAGGGGAGGCGGGATCAAGGGCAGCCCGCAGGAGGGCAGCAGGGCCAGAGAGGCAAGGCCAGAGCCTGCACCCAGCGGCCACCCGCCGCAGAAGGGGCCGAGCCCACGGCCTGCTCAGGGCCGGGCACACCTGCCAGCACGGCCCATAACTGCCTGTCCAGGCAGCACCAGCACTTCTGCTCTGGTTCTGTCCACTAAGCTCCACCCTCTAGGGGTGGCAGCAGGCAGGGGCCACACAGGAAAATGACTTAACAAACTGGTAAGTGCGGAAGAGAGAAAAAGATGGGAAGATGGGGGCGGGGGTGGGCAGAGGGACTTATTAATAATGAGACTGAGAATCAGAGAATGGAGTCTCCAAGCAGGTGACTTTAAGTTGAATTCTGAGAAACCAGTAGGAACTAGTCAGGTAAAGAGTCTGGAAAAGTCTTCAAGGGAGAAAGAACAGCACAGACCAAACCTCTGAGGAGGTGAATCTCAGCAGCCGGGAGGAGCAGGCAGTGCGGAAGGGCTGCATTGTCCCTGGGGAGCACCAGGAGCGGACGGTAAAGAGGCAGGGAGGCCTGGACGGCCCTGGTGAGACCCTCACTAGGTCTGGGGAGGCTCTGAGGAGGTCTAGGGAGAGCTTATTGAGTTGGGTCCTCAAGAGTGGGAGTCAGGTGTCTCAGGGTCCAGTGCAGGCTTCCCACACAGCATAGCGGATGCTTGGTAGTTCCCAGCCTCACACAGGAACGATGATCTGGCCTCAGCACCGTGGGTCCTGACAGCTCCTCCCTGGGGGCTGGGGTAGTATTCTTTGGAAGGTCCACGTCTTGTCTGCAGCCCCGTTGGCCATGCCCTACACACTCTGGCCTGCCTGAAGCAGAAGGACCCCCAGCAGGCAGCACAAGCTCTTTTTCTTTGCTAATTACTACCTGACATTTTAATGTTCACATTTAATTACATTCTCCACCCTTTGGTACAAAAAACCAAAAATGCATGAAGCCTTAGAGGCCTATAAACCAAATAACAGAACTTTTGTAAAACCCTTTGAAGTCCCTGCTGGAGCCCAAAACTGCTTTCCCTTTGAATGTGCCGATTGTGTGTTGGGGCTTTTGAAACGAGGAAAAGGCTCTGGGATCTGGGGACACATTCACAGCAAAATGTGCTCCCAGGGATGCGTGCACGTGCATGCACACACACACACACACACACACACACAGACAGTCTGGAGCCACCCATAAACATGTCACTGCCTCCAGGGACTTCCTGAGCCTCCATGAATTTCTTGATTCTTTCCTGGGAAGCTGCACCCATTACCCAGAAGAGTATCACTTAAGAACTGAAGGTTCAGAGCTCAGAGTCTAGCCTACCATCCCTCACGCGTAACCTGGGAAATGGCCATGTTTCTCCCTCCTCATGGAAGAGGCGGTGGTGATGGCCAAGGGCTACTGCTTCACACAGGGCTTGGTGTGTGACCTCATCCCATCTGCACTGGGTTTAGGAAGGTGACTTGTTATATGAACACCAAATTATGAGGTCACTTTATAACATCTTAAAAGATTTTCTATGAGAATAAATTCACCTTCCAGTGGGCACACCTCCTCTGGACAGTGTTCAAAAGAAGCAGGCCGGGTTGGGGGGCCTGCTCTGAGCTCCTTCATGTAAATGCTTACGAGCTCCCCAGTGACAGCTGTGCCATGAGGATGTTCTAACACAAGGTCTTTCTGAGGCTGGTCCGCAGCTCCCATAGGCGGACTCATCGCTCCCACTCATCTTTCCTAGCGACTCTGGAAGCAGGATCAAGTGGTGACAGGGTGCAGTTTCCTCAGTGCATAAACAGCTTCTGTCCCATTTAGAATTCTGTGGTGAGACTTTGCTGCCCCCTACAAGGAGGTAGGGGCTTCCCAGGTGACTCAGTGATAAAGAATCTGCCTGCTAATGCAGGCACAGGAGATGTGATTCGATCCCTAGGTTGGAGGAGGAAATAGCATCCTACTCCAATACTCTTGCCTGGATAATCCCATGGACAGAAGGGTCCTGGCAGTCTGCAGTCCATGGGGTCTCAAAGAGCTGGACATGACTGAGCACGCACGAACTCATAAACACGTGGACGTAAAGCCCCATCTACTTTGAATCCACACTGGACGTAGTGACTTGCTTGTAACCAATACAATGGAACAGAAGTGAGGCTCCCTGGCTCGGTGACGGGTTAGCAGAGGTCCTGTCTTGCAGTTCCTGTCTTGTTCTCCAACACTGCCTCTTGGAACATTTTTTCCTGGAATCCAGATGCCATGCTGTGAGAAGTCCAAACCCAAACAAAAGGCAATTGACAGCTGCAGCAACCAAAATTTACGTATTTGGCAGCCCCGCCTTCTAGTCATCTCAACTCAGGCACCGCACACAAGGGAAGAATTCTCCTGGTGGTTCTAGCCCGAGCTGAGTCCCGGCTCGCAGGGAGCATAAACCACTCATAAACTCCTTTCTGCCTTGTCCAAATTCCTCACCCACAAATTTGTGACCATAATCACACAGCTCTTGTTTTACACCACTGAGCCTGGATGGTTTATCAAATAGCAAATGAAAAAATGGCGATAGCCACAAAGATGATCAGATAATGCAATGCTGAAGGTCAAATTGGGAGATGGGTGGTGTGATCATGTAATTTATTGTTCAGCTTGGAATAATTTTAGAAGAAAGAGGGAATGCTATTAATATGTATGTCAGAATAATGAGCATAAACTGGAATTCTGCTGGAATCCCAGCCACCATAGTGATGGGACTACTCCTTTCCTTCTCTTCCCATTCTGCAAGGGAAAAAGTCTAAGCTTGGTTTTAGAATATATGAATTTATGTTCTTGCTGTCACTTTATCAGTTGAATGACTGTAGATACATCATTTAGATAATCTTAGTTAACCTTCTAAAACTTTCACTTTCAAGTCAGCAAAGTGAAAATAATAATTCCTTTCTTTCTTCAGCCAGCCTGCAAGCCATTAGCAATTAAAATTTTCATCCTGTGGCACTGAGAAAACTGTCCTAGAAGAAGCCCTCAGTGACTGGCTCACAGACCATCCAGAAAGTTCTGCTCAGTTCTCACCTTACATGACCCCTCGGCGGCATCCAACGGGGACGGTTAATCTTGTGTGTCAATTTGACTTGGCCGTGGGGTACCCAGATATTTGACTAAATATTATTCTAGGTGTGTCTGAGAGGGTATTTCTGAATGAGATTAACATGTGAATTAGTAGACTGAGTAAAGTAGATGTTTCTCTAGGCTACTTTACAGCAAAAGAATGGAGAAAAGATAGAGTATGCAAGCACTAACCAAAATAAAGTAGGAATGGCTATTTTAAGACCACTAAGACTTCATAGCTAAGAACATTTCTAGAGGTATAGAGGAACACTGTGTAATGATAAAAGGGATCAGTCCTCTAAGAAGCTAGTGCAAGGAAACACAGGTCACATCGTGTGTCTTGAGGGATGCCTCATCTAAGAGACAGACACGAGTGCATCTAAACAGGGTGGGTGAAATAAGGAAAGACACTGCATGCAATTAGAGGACTGGAAGAGAACATAGGCGAGAATGGAGACGAGGTCAGAGGAAGAGCCAGAGGTGGACCGTGTCTGGTATCACCCTAAATGCCCCTCTAGACATGTCAGCATGCATCTGTAGCTGCCAGAAAGCATGGAGGGCCATAGGCTTAACAGTGACATTGGACCAACTTACTTCCCGCTCAACTTTTTCAGTCTACTCTTACTCTTTAAAACGCTAGTTTATGAACCAATCAAGATTGACAGTAGAAGAGTTTGTGCTAGGTTTTTATGTCCTAATCTGTAGTTCTGAGGAAGAGCATTGGGCAGCTCAGTTTGTCTGGCACATATTAGATGCTGATGAATATTTGCTAAGATGAACAAAGTGTACTTTAATACAAACTGAACTAAACTCAAGCCCTCTGGGACAACTTTGGAACACAAATGCTTAAGGAAAAGTGTTGACCCTTAATGAACCTTAGGTGACCTGCAAATTACTCATATTAAGCTCAGTAATTGGCAGTTATTTAGCTAAGTCTTGATTGCATGTGAAAAGCCGGAGCTGGTCAATGGATAATGCTGTAGTCCTGTCTCACCTCCTCCCCCTGCCTGGACATCCTTTTCATGCAAGGACACCTTGCTGTTTGTACAGCAGTCGGAGGCTCACATGTGAATTCTTTATATGCCCTGCAAGTAATCCAAGCATCTGACTTCCATTCTCCACTCACAGCTGGGGCAAGTGCGAGAAGTCAGCAGAAAGTTGGAGGTTTGTTAACAGGGGGTTTATTTTGGCACTCAGTTGCAATTAAATCCAGTGGGTTAAAAGCTTCTGAATGCATTACCCTCTTTGAAACAGGGAATTTTTAAAGAGTGTTTCCACAATGAACAATATTCATCACCAATGTTATATATGGCTGTCTTTCACCCTCAGATAATGCTTTCTTTCCTTGGAAGGAAAAGCAACTTTTTCATCATCATAATTGAATCCAAACATCTGTCACCCACAACAGCATGGTTTTAGAGGTCGGCTAATGGATATCTGGCTCACAGAGCACCCAGAACCACAGTCATTTGCAACACATTTACACCCACACCCACATGTACATGCACACACCCTGAATGCATTACTCCAGAAAATTAGGCTTTTTCACTATCATTTCTTTGAATTAAAGTAAGGCACAGATGACTGTAGTTGGAATAGTAAAACGAGCAAAGGCCTTGGGGACAGGAGAGCTCGACTCTGCCTTCACATCAGCACAACCTCTCTAGCCCTCAGTTTCCAAACTCGTGGCAAATGTGACAGATGAAGCCACCTCCGTTTATCTTGTAACCCACCAATGACCTTGTGGGTTCATGCATTTGGACACTGGTGTGAAGGTCCCTCCACTAGCTGTGTTCTACTAGAGCCTTGTTGCTCTTCAAGACTCAGCGATTTTAATGCTGCTTCCCCAAGCCAGCTCTCCGTGGTTCCCTCACATGGAGTGGCCAGCTCACGCTTCACATCCCAGAAACCTTGCCACCAGTTGCACTTCAGTATTCATTGCGTTCTATGGCAACCACTAGTCATGCGCTGGTTTTCCAGTCTAAACTATTAATCCACAGAGAACAGACCAGGTCTTATTTTTCTCCATTTCCCTGATGGCAAACAAAGGATTAGCACAATGCAGGTGCTGAGAAGAGGCTGAAGGAATGAATAAACAGCTGGATGAGTAATTGCCCAAGTGACACGACACCTTAAAGGCAGCATCACATGAGAAGATCTGTCTGCTGGCCGCTGGCCCCTGCCTCTGCCTGATGATGAGAAAGTGGTCTTGCAGAACCCAGTGCTTGTCACAACTCATCTGTTGTCACTCCACACATTCCCCCTTCTCCTTTCCCTCTACTCCTGACTTCTGGAGCTTGCATTAAATAGATGGTGGAAGATTTTCAATGCCCTTCTGTGTATCTTAACCTCTTTTTCAAATATCCACACTTTCTACTACACTGTTCCCTTTTTAATTTTTTTTATGGAGCTCAGACACAGAGCCCTGCTGTCTCTTCCTTTTCCTAATTCGTGACATCGGTCGTAATGGATTAGTGTGTGTGTGTGCGCGTGCACACTCAGATGCTCAGTTGTGTCCAACTCTTTGAGACCCCGTGGACTGTAGCCCACCAGGCTCCTCTGCCCAGAGAATTTTCCAGGCAAGAATACTGGAGCAGGTTGCCATTTCCTACTCCAGGGGATCTTCCTGGCCCAGGGATGGAACCCAAGTCTCTTGCATCTTCTGCCTTGGCAGGCAAATTCTGTATCACTGAACAATTGGGGAAGCCCACAGAGGATCCCCCTTCTGATGGCCTGCTGAAAGGTCCTGTCTCTAAACACGATCAGATTGAGGGTTTAGGCTTCAACATATGGATTTAGGGGGACACAATTCAGTCCATGGCCCTTTTAGTGTGACCTGCGTCAGAACCAAACAGAAACAAGGAGTGCAGAAAACGGAGATGCATGCAGTTGGCATGTCTCTTCTTTTCATCAGTGGTCTTAACAACAAGAATAAAATGATGTCTTTTGTGAGGCATAGCTCACAAACACTGTCTCTTGTACATGTGTCCCACTGTTCTCTTGAATCTCTGTTTTATGTTATGAGTGTATGGGAGAGGTTGTCCAGTGAGGATGAACTTTAGATTATCTTAGATCCGCTACCGGCTATCAGTAGAGACGCCACCTTACCTTGGGGCTGACTTTCTTTGTTCTTGGTTACTGGATGGTAGCAAAAAAATGCTCTCTGCTTATGTTTATTGTTTTGCATTGAGAAGGTCATTCTTCTCAATATTATTCTTGGTTCTGGAAGACAAGCTCCTAGGCTCCTTTTTTGAGGTTTAATGTTAAAGAATAGATTTAGGGGGCCCCATCTACTGGTAGAGCTGATGGGAAAGGATAGAAGAGTTCCTAATAGGAGATGCACTGTGAGGGCAGAGAGGGTGGAACTGGTCACCCTGGCCCAACATAGGACCTAGGAGCTGGTGCTGGAGACACAAAGACCTCCCCAGCCTGCGGGCCCCGCTGCCCAACTGGAATGCCCCCCAGGAGGAGAGCCATCAAGCAGCTCTGCCTTGGCTATGGCTGAGACTCGACATCCTCTTGTCAGGCCCACCTGAGCATGTCTTGGGAACATGCATGGGTGCACATGGTTGTGGGTGTTGTATGCACCTGTGCGTAAGTAAGTCAAAGCAGCTGTCTATCTGAGTAACTGAACATGAGAGGCCCAGATCCCCCGAATATGGATCCGCTGTGGAGCATACAAGAAAAGCCCCTCCCTGCCTCCTGCCCTGACCTAGTGCTCTGTGTCCCCAGATCACCAGACTCATGGGCTTCTGCATCCAACAGGGTTTCTGAAATGGAGAAACACAGCAAGAGCAATGTCCAGAAGACAGTACTACATGGACAGACCGGGGGAAAGTGACCAAGCGGACTGGGGCTGGGCCAGCCTCCCTGAGTTCTAAGGGTGGATGATGACCTGATCCCAGGAGGAAGGAAGCTTCTTGGGGAGGGAGAGGAGGGCAAACACAAGCAATTTTAAAATGCAAATATTAGAAGCAGTAAGAGTTCATGTTATACACCAAGCTTATGAATTGCCTCCATTATTTGAAGTCAAGGAAACCATAGCAAATATATATATTTATGGATCAAATACATGCTTATTAACACGTACTTTATGCCAAAACCAGAATTGACTTTGGGGACGCAGAGAGACTCAGCGCTGATCCACCTGCAAGGGGCACCTAGTCGGGGAGGAAGCACTTCAGTCACCTTTGCTGACGCCATGTGATCCGTGTAGAGTGATCACGCCTGGACTGATCGGAAGGAAGACTTCCCAGGGGAGGTGTCCATGGGTAGTGCACTATAAAGTGAATGAGAGCTTGTTCGGAGTAGAATGAGGTGTCAGGTGGTGACCAGCTGTCTTTATTTCACGTTTTGTGAAAGTAAGAGTCTTCCATCCAGGGGGTGGGGCCGAGCCCATCTGTGACCACAGATGGTTCCAGGGAGGAGCTGGCTGTCAGGGACGTCCGAGGGTGTGCACAACAAGCTCTACACTGGAACTCTCCGTCCTCCTCTTGGTGTGTTCCCCCAGCATGGAAACACAGGAACGTTCCCTTTGCATCTGGCCAGACTGGAGCTGGTGCTGGAGATGCAAAGACCTCCCCAGCCTGCGGGCCCGCTGCCCCAGTGGAATGCCCCCAGGAGGAGAGCCGTCAAGCAGCTCCTGCCTTCACGTGCTCTCCATCATCCTCCCTTCGAAGCACATTCTCGCAAGTTAACAAAACAGTTTTGCATTCACCAGCTGCTTAATGCTGGGTCAGGAAGCTCACCTTCAAGTGGGAAACCTGAAGGGTGAAGCTTCTTGACCAAGCCCTTAATTAAATCATAATTTACTTGGGTCTGGGGGTGTGGTCCTGGTGCTGGCCTCTAATTCCCAGGGTGATCTGGATATCAGCTGAGCAGTCCCCAGGCCGCAGCTGGCTGTAGGATGCTCTCTGGCAGAGGTCTGAGTTCTAACAAGGCTCTGTTTGGCTCCAGATCATATTTTGGTACCTGCTAACAGAATCAGGGAGCATCCGGGATCCCTCATCCCACAGTTTCTTAAGTTGCTGTCAATAGGACTTTGGCTCAGCTTACTCCTCATCTCTCCAAGTGAGTTACGGAAAGAGCAGCTTTCTGGGCCTTCACACATGTCAGCAATCAAGTGACATCCCCCAGGAGGCCCCACGCCCCCAGCTCAGGGTATTGCTGGTGAGGTGGTGTTGTTTGAAGTCAGGATCTCAAAAACATTAGAATGCTTTGGAAAGGGAAGAATTTTGCCATCACTTCTCCACTTTGGAATTCGTACACACTAAGGGGCTTTCCAAGAAGCAGGGGCATGGATACAGGAATGCAAAGCCCAGCAGGTGACCTTCCTCTTCCTCCAGGGCGACAATAGCAGGGATCCTCCGGCACCTGGGGAAACAGGTGGAAATACAACTGGCAGTGTTCTGGGCCTTGTGTACTGTTTGTATTTTGTGGCAATACTTGTGCTGATTTCTGTCATCCAGAATCTCACTGTGGACAGAATGGGTTTTCCATGATTGCACATGCTTCCCTGGCACAGAGACCCGGCAGAAAATAGGTCTAGCCAGGTGGAATACAGGGTGCGTTCTTTAATGTGGGCCGTGGCCATTGGGGACTTTTGAAATCATGTACCCCACAATAAACTGTGAAAAATTCTGATAGAGATGGGAATACCAGACCACCTGACCTGCCTCTTGAGAAACCTATATGCAGGTCAGGAAGCAACAGTTAGAACTGGACATGGAACAACAGACTGGTTCCAAATAGGAAATGGAGTACGTCAAGGCTGCATATTGTCACCTTGCTTATTTAACCTTCATGCAGAGTACATCATGAGAAACACTGGGCTGGAAGAAGCACAAGCTGGAATCAAGATCCCTGGGAGAAATATCAATCACCTCAGATATGCAGATGACACCACCGTTATGGCAGAAAGTGAAGAGGAACTAAAAAGCCTCTTGATGAAAGTGAAAGAGGAGAGTGAAAAAGTTGGCTCAAAGCTTAACATTCAGAAAGCTAAGATCATGCCGTCTGGTCTGATCACTTCATGGGAAATAGATGGGGAAACAGTGGAAACAGTGTCAGACTTTATTTTTGGGGGGCTCCAAAATCACTGCAGATGGTGACTGCAGCCATGAAATTAAAAGATGCTTACTCCTTGGAATAAAAGTTATGACCAACCTAGATAGCATGTTGAAAAGCAGAGACATTACTTTGCCAACAAAGGTCAGTCTAGTCAAGGCTATGGTTTTTCCAGTAGTCATGTATGGATGTGAGAGTTGGACTGTGAAGAAAGCTGAGCGCTGAAGAACTGATGCTTTTGAACTGTGGTGTTGGAAAAGACTCTTGAGAGTCCCTTGGACTGCAAGGAGATCCAACTAGTCCGTTCTAAAGGAGATCAGCCCTGGGTGTTCTTTGGAAGGAATGATGCTAAAGCTGAAACTCCAGTGCTTTGGCCACCTCGTGCAAAGAGTTGACTCATTGGAAAAGACTCTGATACTGGGAGGGATTAGGGGCAGGAGGAGAAGAGGATGACAGAGGATGAGATGGCTGGATGGCATCACTGACTCAATGGACGTGAGTCTGAGTGAACTCCGGGAGTTGGTGATGGACAGAGAGGCCTGGCGTGCTGCGATTCATGGGGTCGCAAAGAGTCGGACACGACAGAGCAACTGAACTGAACTGAACTGAACTGAACCGGAAGTATAACTTTAAAAGGCTAAACTGAGTTGGGGCATCTAAAGGGCAGCTGCAGTTAGATCCCTGTTGACCACTAGGCACTCAGGCTTGGGGTCCTAGAGTGTGCCCAGTGGGGTCATAAGCATGGGGGATGGGGTGGGCCAGGGGATAGGTGGAAGGGTGGGTCTGTGTTCTAGGGCTTTACTAACATCCATTTCTGCAGTCACCAAAAGGCTTGCTGAGAACCATGGACACACATCCTCTATGATTAGAGCAGTGGAAGGGCAGGGAGAGAGCGTTTTAATGGTACACAATCCACATAAAATTGGTCCTTTCATGTTGGCATCCCTGGCTGCCAACCTTCCTTTTGAGCTCCAACTCATAGTAAGGAGCGCAGGAGAAGCAGCCTGGAGAAAGGTCCCCCCTGTGTGAGTGAGGGTTTGCAGCCGAGCCAGTGCCTAGAGAGGGCAGGAACCCGAGAAAAAGGAGAAGCCCTGCAATAAATACAGGAGCATGAAAAGCTAGAGGGAGCTGAGGCTCCAGGTCAAGTTAAAAGTTATAAATACTGAGAGCCAAGAAGAGATGCCAGTGGCCAAGTGAAGGGCAGAGGAGTCCAGAAACCCAGCAGAGATGCAGCTGAGCAAACCGCTGGGTCGCAGCTATTTTTGTTAAACTCATTTCATATGGTAGATGACAAAATGGCTCTGTAACTTGCAGCTCCTCCCATCCATTGTTGGAGTCCTTCAGCACCTGAGCTGGCCTTGAGACTGTTTTTGGCCAGCGGGATAATAGCTCGTGTGAGACAAGCGGGGACTTGCTTGCCCTGCAGGGCTCCGCTTCTGCTGCTCTTGGGCCTCCACTGCCATGTGGCTCCATCTGGACACCTCCTGGGTAGCAGACGTGGAGCCCACTCCCCCTCCCCCTTCTGCCCCTTCCCCTTTCCTTCCATTTCCTCCTCCTCTCTCTTCCTTGACTTTTTACTGCTGAGTTTTCAGAGTTCTTTATGTATTCTAGATACTAGTTCACTCTTGGGTATGTGTTTGCAAATATTTTGTCCCAGCCTGTAACTGAGCTTTTCATTTTCTTAAGAGAGTATTTTTGTGGAGTAAAGTTTTGTATTTATAAAGTATAATTTATCCATTTTTTCCATTTATAGACTGTGTTTTTGCTAAGTCTAAGTACTCCGTCTAACTAGCTCCTGGAGGTTTTCTTTCTTCTTTTTTTTTTTCTTGTTGGTTTTTTGTTCTGTTTTCTACATTTAACTTTATCATCTGTTTTGAGTTTGAGTTAATTTTTCTAAAGTTGTAATACTTAGGCTTAAGTTCTTTTTTTCTTTTTTGTAGGGGGTGGCTGTGAATGTCCAATTGCTCCAGCACTTTTGTTTAAAAGACTATCTTCCAAAAAAAAATAAAAGACTATCTTTCACTATTTCTTGCACTTTTGTCAAAATTCAGATTGGACTGAATTCAATCAGTATTCAAATGGACTTGTTTCTTAGTTTTCTACCCCATTCCACTGATATCTCTGTATGTCTGTCCCTCCACTGATATCCACGATCTTGATAACCATAAGTATGTAATAAGTTTTAAAATCAATCAGTAAACTAATTCTTCCCATTGTATTATTCCTTTAAAAACATTGTTTTGTTTTAACAATTCAAGATCCTTTGCCTCTTCATATAAATTATGGGATAATTTTGTCTATATCCACAAAAAAATCTTGCTGAGATTTTGATAAAGTGTCATTAAACCTGCATGTCAACTTGAGGAGAATTGATATTTTTACTACATAGTTCTTAGCATGAAAGTCCTATATATATTTTGGTAGATTCATACCTAAGTATTTCATTTTTCTGAGCATTATAGATGGTATCACATTTGGTATATTTATTTTAAAATGGAAGTTTATGTTTGCTACTCCATAAATGAAAACCAGGTATCACCTGCCATAAATAGAGAATAATCACAAAAATACAATCATACTTCATTTTAATTGTGCTTCACTTTATGGTTCTTCGCAGCTATTGTGCTTTTTACAGATCGAAGGTTTGCAGCAACTCTGCGTCAAGCAAGCCTATTGGCACCAGTTCAATAGAATTTGCTAGCATTGTGTCTCTGCGTCACATTTTGGTAATTCTATCAATATTTCAAACTTTTTCATTATTGTTATATTTGTTATGATGCTCTGTGATCAGTGGTCTTTGATGTCATTACTGTAACTGCAGGTGAAGTAGAAATAGCAAAAGAACTAGAATTAGAAGTGGAGTCTGAAGATGTGACTAAATTGCTATAATCTCATGATAAAACTTTAATGGCTGAGGAGCTACTTCCTATGGGTGGAAAAAAAAGTGGTTTCTTGAGATGGAACTACTCTTGGTGAAGATACTATGAAGATTATTGAAATGACAACAAAAGATTTAGAATACTACATAAATTAAGTTGATGAAGCAGTGAGGGGGTTTGAAAGGATGAACTTCAATTTTGAAAGAAGCTCTACTGTGTGTAAAGTGTTATCAAACAGCATTGTATACTACAGAGAAAAGGTTTAAAAGCGATTGCCCCCCTAGTCCTTTCCTGAGGGGGCCTGCCATGCTCTTGCCCTGGGGCTGCCTGAGCAGACTAGAGAAGAAACCCTTCCTTCCTGGGCATTCCCCTGGTGGCTCAGACAGGAAAGCATCTGCCTACAGTGTGGGAGACCCGGGTTCAATCCCTGCATTGGGAAGATCTCTTGGAGAAGGCAATGGCAACCCACTCCAGTATTCTTGCCTGAAAAATCCCATGGATGGAGGAACCTGGTGGGCTACAGTCCGTGGGGCCGCAAAGAGTTGCACACAGCAGAGCGACTTCACTTCTTTGTTCCTGGGATGTTTATTTGCTTAGTTCCACTTATCCAATGAGTGTCTGAATAAATAGTCTTATCTGAACCTGGCTGGGAAGGTGAGGGAACTAAGAGTGAGAGGGGTCAGGAAGTGTAGGGCAGAGAAAAGAGTACACCTAAGTTCACAGCTCAGACCTGCCACCTCAAGAAATGAAGCAGTTTGTCTAAGGATGGCACGTTCATCAGATGAGAGCCAGAATTTAGATTCCAGGTTTGCTGGGCCCTTTCCTTGTGCCCCCTCAGCCTCCAACAGAGATTCAGAGGAATAGGATAGAGTGGTCAACAAGGCTGAGCATGCGGGTGATCCAAGAGCAGGAGGCGGGTGGCACAGAGTCCCCCAGGTCAAGGGGAGAACGTATGTCTTCCTTCTGCACCAGACAGTGCCCTGCTAGGGCACATTCTGCATCCTTGGAGCTCCAGACAGAGGCCTCATTCCAGCTTCCTCCCCAGCAGGGCAGAGAGCACTGCAACAGCTCAGCTCGGCTCCCAGCAAACCCCGTGTGAACCCTCGGGGGCTTTATTTTCATTTCTTCTTGGCAGGACGAAACTTCCTGCTTCTAAGAAAAACATCTTTCAGCAGAGTCACGAACCAGTTCCAGGGTGTCCGCACATCCCCCAGCTCCGACTGAACAGCAACGTGATGAGCTAAATGGAGCACGATTGGAAGCACATGGAGCCTGTTTCCTTTCAAAATCCCTGCGGATCTTGGGGCTGGAGGAGAGAGGTGTTTGATAAATCATGTTGGAGCTTTTATCAGGTCCAGTGTGCATGAGGAAACGCCAGGCAGGGGAGGTGGAGACCAAGGGCCCCACTCGGGGAAGACTGAGGAGCCAGAATTGCCAGGCTAAGTTCAGGACCAAACTGGAAGAAGAAACTGTTATTTATCGAACACCTACTATGTGCCAGGTTCTGGGCTAATCCAGAGCCAGAGAGAAGTAAGCCAAGTCCCATCACAGCTGGTGCAGAAAGGCTTCCCAGACTGCAGTTATGGGAGCACAGAGGGGAAAGGGTGTGCGCGGGTGTCCACACGGTGCACCACGGTGCCAGCTTGTGACGGTGCTCTGTCCTCATCCTCGCCTCTGTCGATAAAAGGGAGGTGTATTTGCCAGAGCCGAGGTGAGCTGTTCTGAGTCATTCCTCTCTCTTCCTTTGCTGCAGGCAGATCCATTGCTTTTGAACTATTTCTCAGCACCTCAGGGAGCTCCACATGAGAACAGAGAAACTTGGGGTAGGACAAGGAGGGGAGTGAGGAGCAGCAGGAGGGGAGCCACTGAGGGCCTGAAGGGTCTGGTAGTGGGGAGCCGGCTCCCCCACTCCCTGGGCAGATGGGTGCGCTCCACGTCTGACTCTCGCCAGGAAGAGCACCGCAGCTTGGTCATACCAGGGCCCGTACAGACAGCTGGTCTTGCTAACCATCAGGGTCAGGATGGAGGTCACACACAGAAGACGCCAGGCGTGCCAATTAGCTTTAGTGGCTTATAAACAAATATCTGTTACAATATAATATTCATCAATAATTTCCTTGCAATCTCTGGGAAACTGAATTGTTCCTAAGAACTTTACAGGTGTTCTTTCTTATACTACAGGAAAGGGTGCTAAGACCACTGGACTTGGGGATCCTACAGCAACGATTTTACTTGTACCTTCTTGGCAGACCCAGTCTTCAATGATCACTTTCCTTATCTGTGAAATAGGAACAAGACACTTACCTTATGGATTTGGTGTGAAGGTTATTTTTGTTATTAACATATCCTTTCTGTTATAAAACTATTAGTGTTTCGTAGGATACATAGGATAGACTAAAATGGTATAGGAATAAAAGGGAGAAGAAAGTCGCAAGAGAGGGTAGAAAATGAATTCAAGAATAAGGCCAACACCCACATTCCATAATGATAGTTGACTTTCTAAGGATGAAGAGTTTTTTTCTCTAAGCATTCTTGCTACATATGAAAATAAAAGCAGGTCATATGATGATACAGAAGAATGTCAATAGTTCATGGCACCCAGATGAGGCAGCCATTAAGCCTGGAAGTGTTTTTTAAAGAGAATGCAGTGTGGGATAGTGAGTGATGTCCTGGGGAAATAGTATAGGTTCTTACATAGGACAACCTCTCAGGCTAGATAGTGGCATCATGCAACAAAGCAATTTAGTAAAAGTGATTGTCTGTGCACTCCAGGTGCCCAACTCCTGGCTTAGCTGGCTTGGTGTAAATATAGATTTCACAACACTAGGAAGAATGACATAACTAATGATCTTTCAAGAAATTATCCCTATCACATGTCAACAAATTGAAGACTGTCCTCTCCAACAGCTACAGAATGGGCAGCTGCTCTCAGCTGCTGATTAAATGCAGACCCCATACGCTTTGGCAAGAAGTTGAGCAGAGGAAGTGTTGGCCTCCTCCCGGGAAAACTGAGATGCCCAACAATGAGTCAGACCTCAACTTTTGCTTGGGGGAGGGTGCACATGTGTCTGTTTGTGGGTTCCATAGTCCTCTGTAGAAAATTAGTTTGAGTCCACTAAAAAATGCAAACTTTAATGAAAGATCAAGGCCCCAACATGCATAAACCTTATTAAATGGACACAATAGTTTTAGTCTTGAAAATATTCAGAGCTAGCAAACTCTATTCATCAAATAATCAATCAAATAATCTCATAAAGTATTCCAAACTTGAGGCTGAATAATGCTATTTCCCAAGAATTTTTAGTGAATTGTTTATTTAAAGAGATTCTTGTTTGTAAACCACTTAGGTTAAGAATTGTCTACGAAAACTATAACTTGAGTTTTTGAATAGTTGGCTCTGCTTTCAAGCAATGCATAGCTATAATACATAGTCATTTGGGCCACAGACAATAGGAAATACTATGTCTCATCAACTGCCTAGAGGAGGATGCATGTTTTTATATTATCTACATTCTTTATACAAGGCAATTACATGTCCATCTTTCCTGGGACTGTATAAGATAATGGATAAGTAAGTTTGGAAGTATATTTTTCAGTGCTAGAATGTCTTTTTCTAAAATTTTAATAACAGTGATACACTTAGTAGTGGAAACCCAAGCAATGCTGGAAATGTAGAAAAAACCTCCCCCTCATTTGCTTTCCTTATGCAGCTCTCTAAGGGTGATCACTTTTCAAAGATTCTAATTTTGATTTTCCTGGTTGTGACCTCAACGCTCTCAATAACATGTTCAAAGCTCTATTTCTTGACTTGTTAATTCTCAACAGTGTCTCTTGGCTCCCCCTATTTAAAAAACAATAGAAAATTCAAATTAATTACATCAGATTTTACTCAGCCCAAGCTTTATTTATATTATATATAATTATAGTAGCTCTCTGTTAGCTCTATTAGCTTACTTTATGATTTAAAAACGGAAATATATGCATTCAGTTCAGTTCATTGAACTAGAATTAGAAGTGGAGTCTGAAGATGTGACTAAATTGCTATAATCTCATGATAAAACTTTAATGGCTGAGGAGCTACTTCCTATGGGTGGAAAAAAAAGTGGTTTCTTGAGATGGAACTACTCTTGGTGAAGATACTATGAAGATTATTGAAATGACAACAAAAGATTTAGAATACTACATAAATTAAGTTGATGAAGCAGTGAGGGGGTTTGAAAGGATGAACTTCAATTTTGAAAGAAGCTCTACTGTGTGTAAAGTGTTATCAAACAGCATTGTATACTACAGAGAAAAGGTTTAAAAGCGATTGCCCCCCTAGTCCTTTCCTGAGGGGGCCTGCCATGCTCTTGCCCTGGGGCTGCCTGAGCAGACTAGAGAAGAAACCCTTCCTTCCTGGGCATTCCCCTGGTGGCTCAGACAGGAAAGCATCTGCCTACAGTGTGGGAGACCCGGGTTCAATCCCTGCATTGGGAAGATCTCTTGGAGAAGGCAATGGCAACCCACTCCAGTATTCTTGCCTGAAAAATCCCATGGATGGAGGAACCTGGTGGGCTACAGTCCGTGGGGCCGCAAAGAGTTGCACACAGCAGAGCGACTTCACTTCTTTGTTCCTGGGATGTTTATTTGCTTAGTTCCACTTATCCAATGAGTGTCTGAATAAATAGTCTTATCTGAACCTGGCTGGGAAGGTGAGGGAACTAAGAGTGAGAGGGGTCAGGAAGTGTAGGGCAGAGAAAAGAGTACACCTAAGTTCACAGCTCAGACCTGCCACCTCAAGAAATGAAGCAGTTTGTCTAAGGATGGCACGTTCATCAGATGAGAGCCAGAATTTAGATTCCAGGTTTGCTGGGCCCTTTCCTTGTGCCCCCTCAGCCTCCAACAGAGATTCAGAGGAATAGGATAGAGTGGTCAACAAGGCTGAGCATGCGGGTGATCCAAGAGCAGGAGGCGGGTGGCACAGAGTCCCCCAGGTCAAGGGGAGAACGTATGTCTTCCTTCTGCACCAGACAGTGCCCTGCTAGGGCACATTCTGCATCCTTGGAGCTCCAGACAGAGGCCTCATTCCAGCTTCCTCCCCAGCAGGGCAGAGAGCACTGCAACAGCTCAGCTCGGCTCCCAGCAAACCCCGTGTGAACCCTCGGGGGCTTTATTTTCATTTCTTCTTGGCAGGACGAAACTTCCTGCTTCTAAGAAAAACATCTTTCAGCAGAGTCACGAACCAGTTCCAGGGTGTCCGCACATCCCCCAGCTCCGACTGAACAGCAACGTGATGAGCTAAATGGAGCACGATTGGAAGCACATGGAGCCTGTTTCCTTTCAAAATCCCTGCGGATCTTGGGGCTGGAGGAGAGAGGTGTTTGATAAATCATGTTGGAGCTTTTATCAGGTCCAGTGTGCATGAGGAAACGCCAGGCAGGGGAGGTGGAGACCAAGGGCCCCACTCGGGGAAGACTGAGGAGCCAGAATTGCCAGGCTAAGTTCAGGACCAAACTGGAAGAAGAAACTGTTATTTATCGAACACCTACTATGTGCCAGGTTCTGGGCTAATCCAGAGCCAGAGAGAAGTAAGCCAAGTCCCATCACAGCTGGTGCAGAAAGGCTTCCCAGACTGCAGTTATGGGAGCACAGAGGGGAAAGGGTGTGCGCGGGTGTCCACACGGTGCACCACGGTGCCAGCTTGTGACGGTGCTCTGTCCTCATCCTCGCCTCTGTCGATAAAAGGGAGGTGTATTTGCCAGAGCCGAGGTGAGCTGTTCTGAGTCATTCCTCTCTCTTCCTTTGCTGCAGGCAGATCCATTGCTTTTGAACTATTTCTCAGCACCTCAGGGAGCTCCACATGAGAACAGAGAAACTTGGGGTAGGACAAGGAGGGGAGTGAGGAGCAGCAGGAGGGGAGCCACTGAGGGCCTGAAGGGTCTGGTAGTGGGGAGCCGGCTCCCCCACTCCCTGGGCAGATGGGTGCGCTCCACGTCTGACTCTCGCCAGGAAGAGCACCGCAGCTTGGTCATACCAGGGCCCGTACAGACAGCTGGTCTTGCTAACCATCAGGGTCAGGATGGAGGTCACACACAGAAGACGCCAGGCGTGCCAATTAGCTTTAGTGGCTTATAAACAAATATCTGTTACAATATAATATTCATCAATAATTTCCTTGCAATCTCTGGGAAACTGAATTGTTCCTAAGAACTTTACAGGTGTTCTTTCTTATACTACAGGAAAGGGTGCTAAGACCACTGGACTTGGGGATCCTACAGCAACGATTTTACTTGTACCTTCTTGGCAGACCCAGTCTTCAATGATCACTTTCCTTATCTGTGAAATAGGAACAAGACACTTACCTTATGGATTTGGTGTGAAGGTTATTTTTGTTATTAACATATCCTTTCTGTTATAAAACTATTAGTGTTTCGTAGGATACATAGGATAGACTAAAATGGTATAGGAATAAAAGGGAGAAGAAAGTCGCAAGAGAGGGTAGAAAATGAATTCAAGAATAAGGCCAACACCCACATTCCATAATGATAGTTGACTTTCTAAGGATGAAGAGTTTTTTTCTCTAAGCATTCTTGCTACATATGAAAATAAAAGCAGGTCATATGATGATACAGAAGAATGTCAATAGTTCATGGCACCCAGATGAGGCAGCCATTAAGCCTGGAAGTGTTTTTTAAAGAGAATGCAGTGTGGGATAGTGAGTGATGTCCTGGGGAAATAGTATAGGTTCTTACATAGGACAACCTCTCAGGCTAGATAGTGGCATCATGCAACAAAGCAATTTAGTAAAAGTGATTGTCTGTGCACTCCAGGTGCCCAACTCCTGGCTTAGCTGGCTTGGTGTAAATATAGATTTCACAACACTAGGAAGAATGACATAACTAATGATCTTTCAAGAAATTATCCCTATCACATGTCAACAAATTGAAGACTGTCCTCTCCAACAGCTACAGAATGGGCAGCTGCTCTCAGCTGCTGATTAAATGCAGACCCCATACGCTTTGGCAAGAAGTTGAGCAGAGGAAGTGTTGGCCTCCTCCCGGGAAAACTGAGATGCCCAACAATGAGTCAGACCTCAACTTTTGCTTGGGGGAGGGTGCACATGTGTCTGTTTGTGGGTTCCATAGTCCTCTGTAGAAAATTAGTTTGAGTCCACTAAAAAATGCAAACTTTAATGAAAGATCAAGGCCCCAACATGCATAAACCTTATTAAATGGACACAATAGTTTTAGTCTTGAAAATATTCAGAGCTAGCAAACTCTATTCATCAAATAATCAATCAAATAATCTCATAAAGTATTCCAAACTTGAGGCTGAATAATGCTATTTCCCAAGAATTTTTAGTGAATTGTTTATTTAAAGAGATTCTTGTTTGTAAACCACTTAGGTTAAGAATTGTCTACGAAAACTATAACTTGAGTTTTTGAATAGTTGGCTCTGCTTTCAAGCAATGCATAGCTATAATACATAGTCATTTGGGCCACAGACAATAGGAAATACTATGTCTCATCAACTGCCTAGAGGAGGATGCATGTTTTTATATTATCTACATTCTTTATACAAGGCAATTACATGTCCATCTTTCCTGGGACTGTATAAGATAATGGATAAGTAAGTTTGGAAGTATATTTTTCAGTGCTAGAATGTCTTTTTCTAAAATTTTAATAACAGTGATACACTTAGTAGTGGAAACCCAAGCAATGCTGGAAATGTAGAAAAAACCTCCCCCTCATTTGCTTTCCTTATGCAGCTCTCTAAGGGTGATCACTTTTCAAAGATTCTAATTTTGATTTTCCTGGTTGTGACCTCAACGCTCTCAATAACATGTTCAAAGCTCTATTTCTTGACTTGTTAATTCTCAACAGTGTCTCTTGGCTCCCCCTATTTAAAAAACAATAGAAAATTCAAATTAATTACATCAGATTTTACTCAGCCCAAGCTTTATTTATATTATATATAATTATAGTAGCTCTCTGTTAGCTCTATTAGCTTACTTTATGATTTAAAAACGGAAATATATGCATTCAGTTCAGTTCATTTCAGTCGCTCAGTCGTGTCCGGCTCTTTGCGACCCCATGAATCGCAGCACGCCAGGCCTCCCTGTCCATCACCAACTCCCGGAGTTCACACAGACTCACGTCCATCGAGTCCGTGATGCCATCCAGCCATCTCATCCTCGGTCGTCCCCTTCTCCTCCTGCCCCCAATCCCTCCCAGCATCAGTCTTTTCCAATGAGTCAACTCTTTGCATGAGGTGGCCAAAGTACTGAAGTTTCAGCTTTAGCATCATTTCTTCCAAAGAAATCCCAGGGCCAATCTCCTTCAGAATGGACTGGTTGGATCTCCTTGCAGTCCAAGGGACTCTCAAGAGTCTCTCCAACACCACAGCTCAAAAGCATCAGTTCTTCAGCGCTCAGCTTTCTTCACAGTCCAACTCTCACATCCACACATGACCACAGGAAAAACCATAGCCTTGACTAGACAGACCGTAGTTGGCAAAGTAATGTCTCTGCTTTTGAATATACTATCTAGGTTGGTCATAACTTTTCTCCCAAGGAGTAAGCGTCTTTACCATATGTAAAATAGATAACTAGTGGGAAGTTGTTAAATTACACAGGGAGCCCGCCCCCTGTGCTCTGTGACAACCTAGAGGGATGGGATGGGGTGGGAGGTGGAAGGCAGGGGATATATGCATACTTAGATTCATGTTGTATGGCAGAAACTGACACAACATCATAAAGCAATTATTCTTGAATTTTAAAAAATGCTCAGTTATTTCTTAACCTCTATTTTCCAGGGCGCCTTTTTGAATCTCCATCATGTAAATTAAAGAAATTGAGACTTCTGCTTTCCCTGCTCCTCCTCATCTCATTTTCTGTCATTTCTATTTTTACTTCAAACTGTTAAGGTTTATAACATTTTCTTTCTCCTCTGTCAATATATAAAATTTTATTGCATATGTATGTCATCAGTTCTATGACACAAAATGGTTTTATATTCTATTAAGTTAAAAAATGCTGCCAGTGATATTCCATTTTTTTAAAAGGGTCTCTTTTTATGAATTTATGAAAGATGGTTGCCTCCTGTGTTTGCTGATCAATTAATCCTAATAATAATAATAATAAACTATGTTTATAACATTATTATTGTCTAATATTCCAGTAGGCTGATTAGGACCATAGAGAAGTTTGTGTCACTCTACCTGTGCTACTCAAGTGGTATTGTCCCATGTTAGAGAGGTTCTCTTTTCTTACTGTTCATAATTTTCCCTCAAATGTGCAACATTTTAGTGTTCCTCGTATGACTATATTATACACCTTTTCTGGAATATTTATTGTATGTATTATTCTTATCATTTTTTAAAAAGAATGTTTTGACTCACCTTATCACTAAGATTGTCTCATCCCGAAATCATATTGCTGGTGCCTGGTGCTCAGGCTCTCAGTCATGCCCAGCTCTTTATGACCCCATGGACTGTAGCTCACCAGGCTACTCTGTCCATAGAATTTTCCAGGCAAGAATATTAGAGTGGGTTGCCATTTCCTTCTCCAGGAGATCTTCCTGATTCAGGGATTAAACCCAAGTCTCCTGAATTGGCAGATGGATTCTTTACCACTGAGCCACCTGGGAAGCCCATCAAAATCATATTATATATGGTAAATCTATTTTTCCCTGAAAATCTCTGATTGGACCAGTTTGTCCCTAGACTTACCACCTACATATCTTCTGTCCTTAGATTTTTCTCAGCATTGAGAACTGGTTTATATCTTCAACTTCTCGAAAGCATACATCTTTTCCTCTTCATTAGATCGCTTCTTCATTATTTTGTAACATATCCTCAGGTAATTTTTTTTCAGAAGAGTGAGAAGAAAGTGTGTTTCCAGATCTGCAAATACTCCGAGAGTTTCTGACTAAACACGTTCATTTATCTCTGCTTCCTCACCAAACCCTGTTAAAATGATAGTCATTTTTTTTTTAAAGCACAGTTTTTTTAAAGATATAAGGGAGTAGTTAATACCAATAGAATGCTGGAAGTTACAATGGAAGCTAAGCAGTAAGTGACTGAGCAGAACCTCAAGCCGCAAATGCCAAATGGCTCAGCATTGAGCCTAATGGCTAGTCCACCATTGTCTGTTACAGACTCAGGACCTGGTGACTCATCTGCCTCTGGGATTAGGATACACACGGGTTTTTCCAGCAGTGTGTTTAAGCTGGTTAATGTTTTCCTCAAGGATCTGATGATCTTCGGTTGTCTGTTCCTCTTTATGATCAAATTATGATGATAATTAAAGAGTCAAGCACAGCCATTTTTAATCTGCTGGTGTATACTCTTCCTATTCTCACTGCTGTTGTGAAATTTCCCTGTTCTGTGCTCCTTCATTGTCATTGCACGAGAAATGTAAGGAACATCAAAGATACTAATAGATAGGCAGGCAGATAGAGGATAGGCAAATGATAGATAAAGTAAGCAATCAATCATTTTGAATTTCTATTATTGCTGGAAAATCTTAACATTTTTGCCAAGAGATGGCTCCTCTTGCTTCATGCTGCAGATCTTATAATCTTGATCTGTGATCCAAAAGCAAAACTCTTTGCTGACCTCATACAGTTTTTGTCCATGACCAAACTACATCAGTAAGTTAAAGGTTGCTGAAGGTTAATGAAGTCCACCAATAAGGGAGCATGATGTTCCCCACGTGGTAACAGTTGAACATTAGGCTACATGTAAGATCCTCTGGCTACATCTGGAAACACTGCCTTAAAAACCCGGACCTATAGTATGTCAACCTACAGTATGAAACAGAAAGACATTTGGATACAATGTTGTCAATTAAATTTTCAGGTAGAAATGAGGGGTCTTTTTAAAGACAGAGTCCTCTTTCTCAACCCACACGGGACCATATCTATAAAGTTAAAAGTGAGTGAGGGTTTCAGAAGCAAGCCCGTCCCACTATGCAACCCTCTGTGGCCTGGATTTTTAACCAGCCCCTCGGACGAGGGGACCGTGTCCTAGCTGGAATGGGTTAGCCTACTAGGGCTGCCTTAACAAATACAGTAGGCCGAGTGGCTTAGGCAATATAAATTAATTTTCTCATCATTCTAGAGACTGGAAGCTAAGGTTCCAGCCAGGTTTGGCATCTGGTAAGAGCTCTCTTTCTGGCTTGTAAGCAGTTACCTTCTTGTTGTGGATAGTCAACACTGAAATCAGATTGATTATATTCTTTGCAGCCAAAGATGGAGAAGCTCTATATAGTCAGTAAAAACAAGACCAGGAACTGACTGTGGCTCAGATTATGAACTCCTTACCAAATTCAGACTTAAATTGAAGAAAGTAGGGAAAACCACTAGACCATTCAGGTATGATCTAAATCAAATCCCTTATGATTATACAGTGGAAGTGAGAAATAGATTTAAGGGAATAGATCTGATAGATAGAGTGCCTGATGAGCTGTGGATGGAGGTTCATGACATTGTACAGGAGACAGGGATCAAGACCATCCCCATGGAAAAGAAATGCAAAAAAGCAAAATGGCTGTCTGAGGAGGCCTTACAAATAGCTATGAGAAGAAGAGAAGCAAAAGCAAAGGAGAAAAGGAAAGATATAAGCATCTGAATGCAGAGTTGCAAAGAATAGCAAGAAGAGATAAGAAAGCCTTCCTCAGTGATCAATGCAAAGAAATAAAGGAAACAACAGAATGGGAAAGACTACAGATCTCTTCAAGAAAATTAGAGATACCAAGGGAACATTTCATGCAAAGATGGGCTCGATAAAGGACAGAAGTGGTCTGGACCTAACAGAAGATGAAGATATTGAGAAGAGGTGGCAAGAATACACAGAAGAACTGTACAAAAAAGATCTTCACGACCCAGATAATCATGATGGTGTGATCACTAATCTAGAGCCTGACATCCTGGAATGTGAAGTCAAGTGGGCCTTAGAAAGCATCACTATGAACAAAGCTAATGGAGGTGATGGCATTCCAGTTGAGCTATTTGAAATCCTGAAAGATGATGCTGTGAAAGTGCTGCACTCAATATGCCAGCAAATTGGGAAAACTCAGCAGTGGCTGCAGGACTGGAAAAGGTCAGTTTTCATTCCATTCCCAAAGAAAGGCAATGCCAAAGAATGCTCAAACTACCGCACAATTGCACTCATCTCACACACTAGTAAAGTAATGCTCAAAATTCTCCAAGCCAGGCTTCACCAGTACATGAACTGTGAACTTCCAGATGCTCAAGGTGGACTTAGAAAAGGCAGAGGAACCAGATATCAAATTGCCAACATCCGCTAAATCATGGAAAAAGCAAGAGAGTTCCAGAAAAACATCTATTTCTGTTTTATTGACTATGCCAAAGCTTTTGACTGTGTGGATCACAATAAACTGTGGAAAATTATGAAAGAGATAGGAATACCAGACCACCTGACCTGCCTCTTGAGAAACCAGTATGCAGGTCAGGAAGCAACAGTTAGAACTGGACATGGAACAACAGACTGGTTCCAAATAGGAAAAGGAGTACATCAAGGCTGTATATTGTCACCCTGCTTATTTAACTTATATGCTGAGTACATCATGAGAAATGCTGGGCTGGAAGAAGCACAAGCTGGAATTAAGATTGCCGGGAGAAATATCAGTCACCTCAGGTATGCAGATGACACCACCCTTAAGGCAGAAAGTGAAGAGGAGCTAAAATGCCTCTTGATGAAGGTGAAAGAGGAGAGTGAAAAAGTTGGCTTAAAGCTCAACATTCAGAAAACAAAGATCATGGCATCTGGTCCCATCACATCATGGGAAATAGATGGGGAAACAGTGTCAGACTTTATTTTTGGGGGACTCCAAAATCACTGCAGATGGTGATTGCAGCCATGAAATTAAAAGACACTTACTCCTTGGAAGGAAACTTATGACCAACCTAGATAGCATATTCAAAAGCAGAGACTTGCTTTGCCAACAAAGATCCGTCTATTCAAGGCTATGGTTTTTCCAGTGGTCATGTATGGATGTGAGAGCTGGACTGTGAAGAAAGCTGACCACTGAAGAATTGATGCTTTTGAACTGTGGTGTTGGAGAAGACTCTTGAGAGTCCTTTGGACTGCAAGGAGAGCCAACCAGTCCATTCTAAAGGAGATCAGTCCTGAGTGTTCTTTGGAAGGAATGATGCTAAAGCTGAAACTCCAGTACTTTGACCACCTCATGTGAAGAACTGACTCATTGGAAAATACTCTGATCCTGGGAGGGATTGGGGGCAGGAGGAAAAAGGGATGACAGAAAATGAGATGGCTGGATGGCATCACCGATTCGATGGACTTGAGTTTGAATGAACTCCGGGAGTTGGTGATGGACAGGGAGGCCTGGCGTGCTGTGATTCTTGGGGTCTCAAAGAGTCAGACACGACTGAGTGACTGAACTGAACTGAACTGTTTCCTCACATGGTAGAGAGAGAGATCTGCTCCCTTTTCTCATTTATAAGGACACCAATTCCGTTGGATCCAGGATCCACCCTTATGACCTCAGTTAATCTCAGCCACCTCCTTAATGCTCCATTTCCAAATACAGGGGGTTAGACCTTCAACATATGAATTGGATGGGACACAATTCAGTCCACAGCAGTTCCTCGGGCATCAGGCGTATGGGGACCAGAGGCCATTATTCATAGCTGAGAGTTGAATACATCTCACAGATGTCCCTGATCTGGGACTCTTTCACCTCACTGGGTGTACAATCAGCCTGCTTCAGACCATAACAGCTTGTCTCAGTTCCTCCACCACAAATAAACTTATGCACTCAAGTTCTGTCCATTCTAGCGTAAACAGTGGCTACTTCTGGTTTCTACCAAGTTCTTTCGTGTTGTGTCGGTTCTGATCCAGGCTCTCCCATTCCCTACTTTGGTAAGCTTGAGCAAGTTACTTAGCATCTTTGAGCCCTATTTTTCCTCTTCTGTAAAATGGGGGTCATAGCATCAATCTCCAGGCTGTTGGGAATATCAGGCAGACAGTGTATGTCAGCCTTGCAATGCTGTACATGGTGGAGGTGCAGCCCACAGGTACTCAATCCCTGCTCCTTCTCCCCCTTCACAGGACACCCTCTGGGCCCCTTCTCATTTGAGATTTTTCAAAATGTAAATTCCATTCGGTATCACTCGCTAACAGTTTTCCTGGGAATACTCAGACTCAGCTGGATCTGTGCAGAGACTGAGGATACACCCCGCCCCTGCCCAGGTTTCCCTGCATGGCAGTCGTTTCTGGGTTCCTCTTTGTTTTCTTTTTCGCCCTGTTCCAAGGTAGCGCTGCCTTGGGTCTGCTTCTGTCAGCTCGTTCCCTCTGATGTTACTCTCACGAGATGGCACTCCAAAGCAGAGTTTCTCCAGCTGCGGCCCGCCAGCATCGGCCTCCCCGAGGACCTGTTACTTGTGCATATCCTCAGGGCCCAGCCCACATCCACTGACTCAGAAAGCCTGGGTGGGTTGAAGCATCAGTCTCATTTTAAGTCCTTCAGAAGATGATGATACACACTTGAGAAATGCTGTTTCAGTGACTGACAGGTGGGCAGATAGGAGGGGGATGTGACCGCGTCGAGGCACACACTATGGAAAGCTCACGACACACTCACAAAGGAAGATCAGACGCCAGAGCTAGGGCTGAACTGTTGATAGTGAGTCAGGGCTGAGGGTGGGACGTCAGGGGTTACGGAGAGCCATGCATTCCCTTCCCTGAAGCACATTCCGCCTTGGAGAGGATGAACAATCTTCTCACTCCCCACCCAGGGTTAGAGCAGAACAGCAGTGGCGCCCAACTATGGACTCACACTTTATTCTGCACTGGGCAGTTTGCAGGCAATGTCTGGTAACGAGTCTGCTGGGGAGCTTGCATCCCTCAAGATGTCACACACGCACTGACAGAGTTCTCTGAGGCCTGCTTCAGTTGCCATCATTTCAAACTGGATTTGAAGCTCTGTGGACTGTGTGGCCTTGGGCTACCTGTGCCTCAGTTTCCCTGACTGCAGGATGGGGTCCAGGTCTAGTTAGCTGACCCTACCTGTGTTCTCAATCCCTTCTCGAACTTCCCTTAGAAACCGAGGGTGACTTGGAAACCCTGCTGACTCTTGCTCTGCAGGGCACTCTGTGTGCACAAACACACACACTGACAGTGACTCTGAGCTGCTTGGAAGCCGAGTCTTCGCCTCTGCGAGTCTTCGCCAGCCCAGTGAAAATTCACTAAATTACGTATGAGAAGGCACTTTGCCAACGGCCCATCTCTACACAAATCAAATGCTATCATCCAGGCAAGAATATGCAACACCAAACGTGGCCCAGTGTTTGGATTCCTTCCAGCAGTGGGATTTTTACTCTGATGAAAGTCTCCAAATGATGGGATGGAATGTTCCACTGGGCCAGACTGGCAGCGAAGACCTCAGGCCCTAGAGGACAGGCTCTGGCCCACATGGGGAGAGCGCCAAAGGCCTTGGCATCTGTCCTGTCTGTGGGTAGTTTCACGGGTGGGAGGATGGGCCAGCCCCAGCAGGCATCTCCATTGTTGAGGCCTAGCTGGAAGTGCGACTGGGAGACAGCCCAGACACCAGTGATGAGATCTGTTTGATTTTCCTATGGTCAATTAGCCTTTATTTCTAAAAACCCTGAGGTCACAGTGCTTCCATCAAGCAGCCTCTCTGAGCTCTGTGTCTCCTGAAGACAAAGCCTGACCTAATGAAGACTGATGGCCCGTTGAAGCCTGCTGGGCCTTTCCCCACAGTGGGAAGAGGGACTGCGAGGAGCCTGGGGGAGGCAGGCGCCAACTGCTCCTTTTGGACACAGCCTGCTAGCAAAATGGGGTATCTTACTGCTGGCCTTTAGGAGCAGGTTAAAAATAAACTCTGATGAGCTCATCTCTGCCCCCAGGCCTGTTTCCATGCACCAAAGAGACTCTAAAATGCAGTGCTCTTGGTTACCTTCTATTACTTCCTCCGGGATGAAAAGGCCGTGGACACGCAGAGCTTCTCCCCTCAGGGCCCAGCCTCTTCTTCCTGGTTTCCTGCCCTCCTTCCTGGGCATCTCAGCAGCTCTGCGCTGATCCTAGTTCTAGGCCCCGCTGTCCTGTCTCCTGGGTGGGGCTGCATGCTGGTGGAGGCCATGTGTCTGCAGACTGCTCCCACTCATCCTATTTCTCTTAGCCTCCCCTGAACCCAGCAGTTAAGCCCGACTCTGTGGTAATACCTCTACTTCCTACTCTGTTTCCTCCTCTTGAGTATTCCATGGTCCTTTTTTCAGACCTTCAGTCCTTTGTTTTTTAATTACCAAAGGGCTACATGTTTACTGTAAAACAGAAAGCACAGGAACATATACACTCAGTCAAAAAATGGGCAGAAGACCTAAATAGACATTTCTCCAAAGAAAGACATACCAATAGCATCTGGAAAGAAGCTCAACACCCCTAATGATTAGAGAAATGCAAATCAAAATTACAGTGAGGTACCACCTCACACCAGTCATTAAAAAGTCTACAAATAACAAATGCCAGAGAGAGTGTGGGAAAAAGACCTACACTGTTGGTGGAAATGTAAATTGGTGGAGCCACTGTGGAAAACAGTACGGAGGATCCTTTAAAAAGCTAAAAATAGAAACACCATGTGACTCAGCAATTCCCTTTCTGGGCATATATCTGGAAAAAACTCTAATTCGAAAAGATCCATGCACCTCAATATTCATAGAAGCATTATTTACAACAGCCAAGATATGGAAGCAACCTAAATGTCCCTTGACAGATGAGTCGATGAGGAAGATGTGTACATACACAATGAAATATTATTCGCCCCTAAAAAAGAATGAAATAATGCCAGTTGCAGCAACGTGGATGAACTTAGAGGGTATCATGCTAAGTGAAGTAAGTCAATCAGAAAGAGAAAGAGAAATGCCATATGGCATCACTTATATGTGGAATCTGAAATATGGTACAAATAAGCTTGTTTACAAAACAGAAACAGACCTACAGAAATAGAAAACAAATTTATGGTTATTACCAAAGGGGAAAGGGGGTGGCAGAGGGATAAATTAGGAGTCTGGGGATCAGCAGATACAAATGACTATATATGAAATTCGTTGTTCACCAAAGTCCTACTGTATAGCACAGGGATCTATATTCAAAATCTTGTAATAAACCATAATGGTAAGAATATGAAAAAGAATCACACACACACACACACACACATAATGATTCACTTGCTGTACACTAGAAACCAACACAAATTGTAAATCAACTTCAATAAAAAAATGAAAAAGAAATGTCTATTCCCTGTCACCCAGCTGCCTCCATGTGTGCCTCAGTCATCCTGCGTCTGCGTCTCCGTCTCCCCCACGTCAGGGGCGTTCCTGGAGGGGACTGCCCTCCTACTGTCTGGAGCACTGCTGACTGCAGAGCTGGAAACAGCAAGGTGTGAGGACCCCACTCACTCGCACAGTCATGTCTAAAGCAGATACGGCCTCAGGACCTCACTCCCAGATGCTCTGTCTTCTTCCTATAGTCCCACCCTCCTAATAAGCCCCTGGAAAATGGCAACGAGAGATCAATTTCACAACACACTTAGAGCCAGAGCTGCCTTCCTGCTGCGCATGTGTACTGGGAGAGACAGAGTAAGAACTCTGATTTCAAAGCCCACAGGTTTAAGGAAGATGTGGAAGTTTAGACCTCCTACCCAGGATCAATGGTGGCAGAACTGAAATCTTTTTGAGCCGCACACCCCAAAGAGTAAAGTAAGAATACAGTGAGCCATGGATTCTCCCAAAGCTGGATGACTGAACTGAGATTGAGTCCAAGGCCAGTCCAGTGCCTACACTTGCACTCTGCCCATTGCTCCATACTGCCCCCTACCCAGCAATAAATAAAAACAGGACTATTTTCTTTGGGACTCAGCAGCCAGCACCAGACGCGGACCTGTAGACAGACCATTGCAAATCAGGATGACTCATGCAACGGCGGCTTTGGTGAGAGGCTGTCAGCTCTTGGGTGGGTCTGCAAGTGCTTCAGAGTCAGTGCTTGTCTTCAGCGTATTTTCCACACATCTTGTTATCTGTCTGGCCCTTTTTGGAGCAGATGGTCATTAACCTTGAACATAAGGAATCTGGTCTTGGCTGGATGTCCAAAGTTGACTCCATCTCAATGCCTCATTTGAGGACTTCAAAATAGAATTTACTTAGTCAACAGAGCTTTGTGTTAAAAGTAAACAGGTGGAAAATAACAGATCATGCTTTCAAACTTCAACCGAGTAATCGTAGACGACAGCACGACCTACGTGTTACCAGGCTTCATGGAAATGTTCTGCACGGTTTCAATCACTCCACAGGCTCTGGCCGCTCCAGGAAGTGAATAGTTTTTCAATGATGTTCACTCTCATTTGCAAGATCCACGGCCAGCTCAGAAGGAAATTTGACTGAATCTCTGAGGGAGAAGCTAATAGAACCTATTTGCAGACATGGATTTTAAGAACCTACCTTCACTTTCTCCCAAACCTCTCAAATTGCCCACATCTTTATAATCCCCATATTCACAGCCCACCTTCCTGAGGACCTTCCCCCTACTCATTCATGTCTTCTTCGAGTCTTCATTTCCTTTCCCCCTTAGCAGTTCCCACTGGGAGGGAACTGAGGGTCAAGGGAAGTCAGCCAAAGGATCCTCTGCCTGGGGAGCATTCACTGATGCTTCAAGTGCCCAGAGGTCTGTAAATCCCAAATGGACCTTGCCAAACACTTTCCCCTAATTTCAGAGGCCCATAGTGTAGCTTAAAGAAAACCTAATCCATGTGTTTCTGATCCATCTCCACCCAGCTCGTCCAAATGCTGGATATGAAGAGTTTGCAGATATGCATGATGCTTTTGGAGTCAACTTTATAAGCCTTTCACGCTCGCATTTCTGTTGTGAGAGGAAGCTGCGTTTTGCCAAGAGTAAATGAGTTGGCGTCTCAGAAGGTTCATGTTGGGTCTGTAACACTGGAGCCATAAGAACTTGAGTGGAAGCTCAGCCTCAGAGAAAGTGGTCTCATCTCTCTCCAGATTCAGAGATGCATAGGAGATATTAAAGCCTTTATATCTTCAGCCTCTGCATGTTTCACCCTTGCTTATAGCTCCCCATGGAGCTTAGCAGTGTTGAGACAGATCTAACCCCACCAAGAGGTTCTCATCTGTCAGGACTGCTCTCTGGAGATGCTGGAAACAAAGCTTTGGCAGAGAATTGATGACTTTGCCTTCTGGTTTGAAGGTATTGAGAAGAGAGGTACAGTGGTCCCCAAAGCTAGCAGTTGGAATCAGTCCCTAAACTGTCAACGCATAATGTTGAAGTTCAGGGCAGAGGAGCATGAATGTGGACCTGAATTCAGCTCCTCTAAAATTAGTAGTGGTATCTGGAAGACGTGTGGAAAGAAGCATGGTCTTTCTGGAAAGCCAGGAACTAGGCAAGGAAAGAGGGCGGGGGCTGTTAGGCCTTGACTTGAATAAAGCAAGCTGCATATCCAGTAGAACATTGAATAGCATGAAATGTGCTGCTGAGGGTTTGTCTAGATCCACCACGTGGCTGTGTAGTTGACACACAGTGTTCATATAAAGAGGGACACAAGTGCGTGCACAAGGCAAAATGCATGGCACGATGAAATGCTCTTATTTCCATACAGGTCATGGGGCCTATAAGATAGCTGCAGGGTATGATGCAAAGCTGGTGGAGGCAGATGAACCTGGATTTTCATCCCGATTCTGCCGCCTGCTAACTATGTGACCATGGGCAAATTCCTTCACCTCACTTTCTCCCTCTGTAAAATGGGTATAACAATATCCATCTCTCACCACTGGGAAGAAACCCACTAGAAAATACATAAAATGCTTAACGAACAGGGTCATAATACGTGAGGATGGTAACAACGCCACCGCTAGCAGGAGAGTAAGCTTCTGTGGCTCTGTGGGCTGGTTGGCGAGGTCTCAGGTGCTCTCCTCTTCAACTTAGTCCTGGGGCTTTAGTGTGTTTGAAAGGAGCAAAGACAGAGGCTTTCAGGGCTCACATAGAGAAGCCACGTGGAGCTGGGAATGGGCTTGGCTGTGGGCATCCAAAATCTTGAGTCTCAGCTTTGCCTTAGAAGGTTGAAAGGCTAAATCTCTCAGGGGTCTCAGCTTCCTTATTTAGAGAAAAGGGTTCATGTTACTGGATCCCCTGAATTGCCCCCAAGGTTTGTATGAGAAAAGGAATATGGAAATGAGCTGAACTCCAGGGAAAAGCCTCAAAGCCAGTGCTCATGGGGACCAGCAGATGCAGGAGTGAGGGGGCAGCCTGGGGTCAGCTATAGTGGTGGAAATAGGATGCTGGTGCAGACCTAGGACATTCATTTTCACCTTCACAAATGATCCCACCACCTCTAGCAGGAACCACACTCACTGTGTGACCCAAGCAAAGCATACCAGCTTCAGGGAGCTAGGACAGAACCTCTGAGAAACTGGTGCCTGTACAATTGCCTTCTATATTACATGAGAGGTCATACAGTCAAAGAAATCGCCGCTGGCTGCCAATAAGTCAGAGAGGGTTGGAAAACATCAGAAAAAACCATGTACAGAGAGGGCCCATTCCTCAGCCTGCCAAGGTCTTGGGCAAGTCATTTCCCTCGTTAAGTCTTAGTTTCCTGTCTGCAAAACCAAGAGTCAGTAAAGATTAAAGGAGAATGCAAACATCAGACACCTGGCACGGTGTGGGCTCTCAGTGATTGTCCTGATCTTTTCCTCCCACACAAAAAAGTCAGGCTGCCCCCATGGTTTTCCAGTGGATAGTACAGTTTTTTTCTTAATATTGGTGGCCAATTAATTATACAAAAGAAAAATTGGTTGTGAATGAGGTCGACCTGAAGACGGCCTCCTGCAATAGCCCGGGAGAAAATACAAATCTGATCTGGGTGTGATTCAGTTTCACTTTGTATAAACTAGAAATGCACATGCCAGTGGGGACTTTTCTGTCTTGCTTAGGCAGAGAGCTTGCAGGAGAAAGGCCCACTTCCTCGGAGGCTCTGCTCACAACTGACTCCAGGAAGGCAGCTCTCCCATCTCCCTGGTGTATTTTGTTCTGGAGACCCCGCCAGCTCCTAACAGAGTCGCTCTTCACTGCCGGCACGGAAGAGTAACAGGGCATTTCACTGCTGCAGGCAGCAGGCTCACAGAAATCAGGTTTATACAGAATTATTTTTTTTTGATACAGATTTTTGAAAAGTCCATCTCTTTCTCTCTCACCCATGCCCAACCTCCGTATTCTTGTGATTGGACCAGAAATCTCTGCGGCCAGGCTTTTCTTGGACCGTGTGAATTGAGATCCATAAATATCTGTGCTGGGGCATGACATGCCCCGGCACCTCTCTGTGTTCTGGAATAAGGGCCCTGGTTGTGCACGGCCCTCCAGCCCTGGTGCTCGCCAGCTCTTCTGCTGTGGGTGTCTGCGCAGTGTGCAGGCCTGTCAGGCTGCTGGCCCCCAGTGAGGAAAAAACCTTTTGGGGGCTGAGTACTGGGAAGAATGCAACTCGAGGGCACTCTCCCAGGAGTGGTGCCAGTAAGGGTTAGGAAAAGGGCTCTGTTAGTCTGGGCTTTCAAGGATAAATTTCCAGGCCATGTGGTCCACAGCTTGATTTCAGATGGCTCCTGAGATGTTCCAGGAGCAGCTGCACATGTGGGCTTTCGCGTGCCAGCACAATTCCTTGAAAGAGTAGGAAGCGGTCTCTACTCCCCACCGCCCCTTCCTCGCCCCCTGCCCTCCCTTAGAATCGCTCCAATCAGGAGTTGGCCCCCACTGTCCCACCAGAGTCACACTCATGACGCCTTCTTGCCAAACCCAGCGGTGACCTCGTTGTCTTCATCTGGCTCAGCTTTGCAGTGACAGTTGGTAGCCATCACTCCATCCTCTGTAAGCACATTCCCCTCATTGTGCTTCCAAGAAACCACAGAGTACCACAGTGGGCTGCCTTCCTTTAACACCTGACTGGGCCTCCTCTTCTTTGTGACTCGTTAGTGTGGGAGCATCAGGGGCCCAGGTATCTGTGGACACTCACTCCTGAAATAATCACATCTGAGCCCGTGGCTTCAAACACCACTGATGCAACTAACACCCTTCCCTTGATCATTTCAGTCCCAACCTCTCCACACCGGCCTTGTCAAGTCGTCATTCTAACGCACACTTGAAATCAGTATTTTCAAAATCACTGTGTCCAAGCAATAGCTCTGATTCAACACCCCTTGCTGTGGCAAATGTATACTTCCCTCTCATCTCTTTCTTTGCTTAATTTCCTTCTTACAGTTAGATTTTTTTTCATTTACTTGTAACTTCTCTCTTTCCCGATAGGTAATTAACTCCACAGAGAAGAAACCGTATTTATCTTATATTCAGGGCTTACTCTTAGTCCCAAGGAGCAACCATTCAGTTAGTTAGTTCAGCTGCTCAGTCGTGTCCAACTCTTTATGACCCCATGGACTGCAGCACTCCAGGCCTCCCTGTCCATCACCAGCTCCCAGGGTTTACTCAAACTCATGTCCATTGACCAATGTCGGTGATGCCATCCAACCATCTCGTCCTCTGAAACACATTTCCTCTTACATTTTATTTATTTAGACAATATGAGTGAATCAATTTAAAGAAGATATTAAGTAAATAATAGAAGACTGGACTCTAGGGCTGGCTGGTGAGGGAGAGACATCTGCTAGCATCGCCTGGTCCAGCATCATTGGCTCCAGCATCGCCAGGAAAGGAAGCGAGTCTGGTGCCTCCTCATCACCAGACCAGGGAGTAGCTTGATGAGGCAAGGTTTCCCAATGGGTAGATTCTGAACATCTCCTCTCAACTTCTGCTGGGTGTGTGGGACCCTACCTTCAGGATACTGTGGAGGGGAGTTTGCACAGGGACAGTGGTGAATGACCTCAAGAGCCTTCTAGGAAGAGTCTAAGAAGGAAGAAAGCAAAGGAGGAGGAAAAAGAAAAATGGGGGGATGGGAAGGAAAGCAGGACATATATTAAGGATTTATTATTTGTCAGTTTTGCTAATTACCTCAATCTTACTACTCTAAATGTATGATATCATTCAGACACAAAGCAGAAATTATCTAATTGCTTCATGTTCTACTCTGGAGCCATTGTTTTTGGCAATAAGACTGGGCACCGTCCCTCCTCACATATGGCCTCTGATGTGTGCAGGCTACTCTCTGAGACTAGGAGCTGAAAATGGCAGGGCCCCAGTCTATACTTCTCCTCTTGGTGGTGTCCCCAGAACCTTAGGAATGCTCAGCTGCTCAAAAGTCTTTGCCCAATAAATGAAATAAAACAGAAAGTAAACAAGGGAATATCCCTGAAAATATAAAATCTCCACCAAAAATTTAAGACAAGATGATATAGGAGCAACTCAATAAATGAGTACTGAAAAAATGAATGAATGGGCCATAAAGCTGTGAGATGAAGGAGAGGCTGGGCTGTTGGGTGTGGGTTTCTCAGTTCTCCAGGGAAGACACTCAGAACATTCCTTTACCAGGGTTTCTGGCCTCTCCAGCAAACAGTGTCCTTGATAGGAGGCACATATATGGTGGGCGAGGCTGGCAGCCATTCCCCAGGTTAAACCTCCCCTCCCTCTCCACCAGGTAACTCCTCGTAAGAGGGTTTTCTAGATGGAAAAGAATATTTCCTGTCAAAGAGAAATTATTCTTACCCTTGATTTTTAAAAAATGACTTTTTTCCAAGATTACTGCACGAGGGGAAAGACACTGAACACAACTTCAAATGCAGAGACAAATGGGGATTTATAGCCAATGGGCAAAGTAAGGGAAAGGACAGGCAATTACGAAGAGGAAATTGGTTGGATGTCCATGTTTGGGGGAAGTGAAGCTTAACTGGACATTAAGGATGAGGGAGTATTCATGATAAACTGACTAAGCAGGATTCTTTGCTATAACTAGGTTAGCATGACAAGGACTAAGCTTAGTCTGGAGGAAGGCTCAGAGAAGCCTGATTATAGTTTCATCAAAGAGGGGGTACTTTGTCACTATTAAGAAAATAAAAATGCTTGCCTGGGGCATGGACCAGGCTTGGGAGAAAGTAGTTTTGAGGGCAGCACTGCAAGAGGTCACTGTGATGTCTCTCAGGCCCCGGGGAATATGCTAGGTCCATAGGTTAGAGAAATAGTCTGGAGGATATGGCAGGGAAAAGCTGAGCCCCAGGGTCCTCAGTATGTATCCTGATCAAGATGCTTTACAGGAGTGAGTAAGGATTGATATAGGAGCAACTCAATAAATGAGTACTGAAAAAATGAATGAATGGGCCATAAAGCTGTGAGATGAAGGAGAGGCTGGGCTGTTGGGTGTGGGTTTCTCAGTTCTCCAGGGAAGACACTCAGAACATTCCTTTACCAGGGTTTCTGGCCTCTCCAGCAAACAGTGTCCTTGATAGGAGGCACATATATGGTGGGCGAGGCTGGCAGCCATTCCCCAGGTTAAACCTCCCCTCCCTCTCCACCAGGTAACTCCTCGTAAGAGGGTTTTCTAGATGGAAAAGAATATTTCCTGTCAAAGAGAAATTATTCTTACCCTTGATTTTTAAAAAATGACTTTTTTCCAAGATTACTGCACGAGGGGAAAGACACTGAACACAACTTCAAATGCAGAGACAAATGGGGATTTATAGCCAATGGGCAAAGTAAGGGAAAGGACAGGCAATTACGAAGAGGAAATTGGTTGGATGTCCATGTTTGGGGGAAGTGAAGCTTAACTGGACATTAAGGATGAGGGAGTATTCATGATAAACTGACTAAGCAGGATTCTTTGCTATAACTAGGTTAGCATGACAAGGACTAAGCTTAGTCTGGAGGAAGGCTCAGAGAAGCCTGATTATAGTTTCATCAAAGAGGGGGTACTTTGTCACTATTAAGAAAATAAAAATGCTTGCCTGGGGCATGGACCAGGCTTGGGAGAAAGTAGTTTTGAGGGCAGCACTGCAAGAGGTCACTGTGATGTCTCTCAGGCCCCGGGGAATATGCTAGGTCCATAGGTTAGAGAAATAGTCTGGAGGATATGGCAGGGAAAAGCTGAGCCCCAGGGTCCTCAGTATGTATCCTGATCAAGATGCTTTACAGGAGTGAGTAAGGATGGAAGAAAAGTTATGACCAACCTGGATAGCATATTGAAAAGCAGAGACATTACTTTGCCGACTAAGATCCGTCTAGTCAAGGCTATGGTTTTTCCAGTGGTCATGTATGGATGTGAGAGTTGGACTGTGAAGAAGGCTGAACGCCGAAGAATTGATGCTTTTGAACTGTGGTGTTGGAGAAGACTCTTGAGAGTCCCTTGGACTGCAAGGAGATCCAACCAGTCCATTCTGAAGGAAATCAGCCCTGGGATTTCTTTGGAAGGAATGATGCTAAAGCTGAAACTCCAGTACTTTGGCCACCTCATGCGAAGAGTTGACTCACTGGAAAAGACTCTGATGCTGGGAGGGATTGAGGGCAGGAGGAGAAGGGGACGACCGAGGATGAGATGGCTGGATGGCATCATGGACTCGATGGACGTGAGTCTGAGTGAACTCCGGGAGTTGGTGATAGACAGGGAGGCCTGGCGTGCTGCGATTCATGGGGTCGCTAAGAGTCAGACATGACTGAGCGACTGAACTGAGCTGAAGGATTGCCCTCCCAGCCCTGCATTTCAGCCAGTAAGGCCCCAGTGAGCTGCAGGACGCTGCCACTTCGAGAGAGATGCACTGACTGGAACCAGGGCTCTTAAAAGTGGTCACGAGCTCCGGGAGTGCAGCGGGCGTGGGGCCCACAAGGGGAAGCCAGGGCCATGGTGGACCCTCAAAGCTCCCTGAGGGCTGATGATGGAATAGAGGTGTTCAGATGAGGATGGGGTGAGCCTTTGGGAATATTATGGCTTGAACTAGAGCCAGAGAGTACTAAGCTGAGGTTGTTGGGGACCTGTTCTTTGGCCAGACCCCTCAGGCTGGCCTGGTCTTCTGGGGCTTGGTCCACATCACTCTGAGCCTGGAGCAATGTGGCAGGGTGATGGCCAAGGCCTGACTCCACTTTCATCTTTAATGAAAGAGTGAGCTACTTTCACCAGACTAGCCAACCCACGGCATCAGGGTAGGTGAACGCTTTACTTTCCAGAGGAATGTTTGAAAAAGGTAAAGTTTCATGACGTTTCTGTCCAGGTGTTCCACTGCTAGAATCCTGGCCAAAGTAAATAATATTAAACAGAAGTCAAGCTTTATGCACAAAGATGTTTATTGCAAACAATCTAAGTATCCCACCACAGGGCATGATGATTAAGTGAGGTCTTTCACAATCCAGCCATTAAATATTTACTCAGTCATTACAAATGATGCATACAAAGCCTATAACAACATGAAGGAAAGTTTAAAATGAGCGAAAAAGTAGAAAACAATTCGTTTATAGTGTGTTTGCATCTATGTACAAGAAAGAGAAAATAAAATCTCGTGCCTTCAGAATTCAAAGACATCGTTTAACCAGAACACATAGCTTTCCCAGATAACCTTCTCCTAGAAAATTCTAGCATTGCTGCATGATCTAGTCATGATGCCACGCTACCCAGGCAGACACCCGGGAAGAATGCCTGCATCAGGAGGGCTGCACCGACTCTGCTAGCCAGTGTGGGCTAGGCTGTGCTGCAGCACCAACCAACCACGAAACAACACAAGTCGACTCCTCGCTCAGGTTACAGGTCCACAGCTGCTCAACCGGAGATGTGCTCCTCGCTGTCCTTGCTCAGAGTGCACTCCAACAGCATTACCTGATGCTGCTACAAGATCTCTAAGGTAGATTTATTGGTGCTGATGGCTCAGCTAAGACCACCACCAAGAAAGGCAACACCAGACATTTGGTCCCAGACTTACTAAGAAACCATAGCAAACTTCTTTTCTCCCCTTCTCCTTTCGTTTTCTTGCTGCAAAAAGGAGATATTTACCTCCTACAGAACCGTTCATTCTTGGGCACTTTATAGAGTGTGCAGCATGTTCATACCCACACAGCCCAAGGTTCAAGACCAACACAGAGGTACGCAAGGTCCATAACCAAATGGGCTCTTTGTCTGTGGCTAGCTCTCCCTCCAGACCTAACGCTTAGTCTGCAGAAATGCTCCATTCTCTGGGGAAGTAGTCCTAATCAGAGGTTGTAAAAAGGACTTCCCTGGTGCCCCATTGATTCAGACTCTGTGCTTCCATTGCCGGGAGCAAAGGTTCCATCTCCAGTTGGGGGAGTTCCACATACCACTATAGTGTGGCCAAAAGGAACAGAAGTAATAAAAATTAATTTTTCATCCTCGTCACTATTTGAATGAAAGGATTTACAAATGAATGAATAAACAAGACAAAGCAAAACAACAGTGTTTAACGTAACAGAAGTACAGTGTCTGGAGAAGCTGTAGGAGTTTCCAGTCCCTCTGTTTCTCACTGTCTGTCTCTCACTGCTGCGCACCTCTGTTCCATAACCATGTTTCAACCATATGTTGTAATGTTCACTTTTTTCTATCAGACATGCTTGAACTGAGATATATCTCTGCCCAGGTGCCAGACTTAGCTCAACCCTTACTTCACATGCCCTGAGAGATTTATCAGTGGAAGTCTGGAAGAGGATATATTAGTTTTTGATCACTGTGTAATGAGTTACCACGAGCTTATACGGTAATTTCATCTCACAGTTTCCTAGGCTGAAAAGTCTAGCCAGGGGCTGGTGAAGTCCAATGCCCAAGGTCTCACTGGACTGAAATCACAGTGTTGGCTGACTGCATTCTCCTCCGAGGCTCACTTGTGTTGTTGAGAATTTAGAACCCAGTGATTATAGCACTGAGGTCCCTATTTCTTTGAGGCTGTGAACCAGCGGCCACTCTCAGCTCCTACAGAGTCCATAGTTCCTCATCATGGTCCTCTCCTTTGGCAGCAGACGGACCGCTGCTTCTGCCCCCTGTCTTCTCTAAGGCTTATCTGATCAGATCAGGCTCACCCAGGGAATCCCCTCCCCTCTCTTCTTCGGCATATAGAGATTTATTTTCAGGAATTGGCTCACATAATTGTGAGTGCTGACAAGCCTACTTCCTATAGGGCAGGTTCCGTGGTGATAAACCCCCTCAGGTTTTATCTGGGAGGATCTTTACCTCTCCTTCCTTTTTGAAGGACAGTTTTACCAAGTACAGTGTTCTTGGTTGATCATCGTTTTCTGCTTTCTTTTAGTACTTTGAATCTATCACTCTGCTCTCCCCTTGCCTGTGAGTTCTCATGAGCTGAGACAGAGGTGGCCCACTAAGGCAGTGTCAAATGCTGAGAAAGTTAGATGCCTCCCTGCCCTCCCTTCCCCCCAGGAGAAGCTGGAGACCCAAAACGTCCTTCTGGGCACCATGCAGTCGTGGCTTGAGGAACAGGTGATGTGGATACAGTGTGCCTCTTACCCATTTTAACGTGGTTTTTCTAATTTATTTTTGCTCCACTGGTGTGCTGTAACTTTTCCTCAGGGGTTTTTAGTTCTCATGAAGAAACCCTCATTCCTGGATAGTTGCTTAGCAGTGTTTCTGTTGGATGGGACTAAGGCTGAGAATCTCCTATTCTTCCATATCTTGACATCACTGAGGCTGGCAAGTCCAAAATATGCAGTCTGTAGTCTACTAGTCTTAGTAGACTAGAGGCCCAGGAAGAGCTGATGCTGCAGGGTAAGTCTAAAGGGTGGCAGGCTGAGAGCTAAGAAAACCCAGGTTGAAGTTCAAGTCCAGAGCCTACCTGCTGGCAGAATTTCTTCTCGCTTGAAGCAAGTCAGTCCTTTGCTCTGATTGGACAAGGCCCAACACGTTATGGAGAGCAAGCTGCTTTATTCAAGGTCGATCAATTTAAATGCTAATCTCATCCCCGAACTGTCATACAAACGTCTAGAATAATGTCCGACCACACATCTGGGCATCATGACCCAAGCAACTTCACAGGTAACATTAGCTATCGTACTCCTGGGGTGGATTCAAATGAAGATATAGGGGAAAGGGGAAGTGCTGGGCTGTACAGAAACTGTTGCATTTGAATGGAAGGGGTCCCTTTTTATCAAATCAAAGTTAACCTACTAGGAAATTTAATAGTATCTGTACAACCCATCTTTCCATATAATGTAACTGACTCACATACGGAGAGGAGCTACATGGCATTGTATTTATGGGCTCTGCCTACATTTAAAGGGAGGATGTGAGTGAAGGCATGCACACGTGGAGCAGTCTCGAGGCCATCTCCGAATTCTACCCACCCCAGGGCTCTGCTTTTCCGTGGCCATTGGATCCAGTGCACAGCTGGAGGAACCTCCAAGCTGGTTGCACTGAGCTGTCTTGAACACTGCAAAGAACCATATTTTGCTCACAGTTCTTTGTTCTTACACGCCAAGCTCTTGGTCAGATGGGAGCCTTCTGCAACCCAGAGCAGAGAATGCGAGCCAGCAGTAGACACTTTTCCAATTTCTTTCTTTCTCCCTGCTGCTTCCTAAGGGAGCTCAGGGAGGGCCGGGACGGCCCTGGGGGAGGGCAGAGCTGTCAGAGCGGGATGATGCCACACACAGAGTGCTTGCAGGCCTCAGACCCCTGGGGCAGCCATGCTAATATTTTCTTCTCACCAGTCAGGGGAAGCAGAGGGTAGGGGGAACCAGAGAAGTGATAGCAGATGTGTGCAGGGCTTTGGCTGAGAGTGGATGGCATAAGGGTGTCAGAAAACTGTCCCTCTTTTTGGGAAAAGACTCCTTGGCTTCTGTTCAGAGCCATCTCTCAGAGCTGTTTCCTCACTCTCTTCCCAGCATCTGGGAACCCATGGGGGCAGTAAACAGGCAACCAGGACTCCTAGGGACTATACTGGGATTAGACCCAGGGGCCTTGGGTGCCAGTCCTGCCTTTGCGCTGGCTGCTGGTCTAGGGCAAACACTGAAGCTCTCTGAGCCTCAGTTTCTCCCTCTGAAGAGGAAGGAGGATGCAGGGTGGAGGGAGGTCCCTTAAGAGAGGTGGATTTCTAGCTCACCATCCACTCCTCACATCTTTTGGTCCTGGGCATTCCACTGCACATCTGGGCCAGTGGCCACCCAGCTTTGCTCAGAGGAAGGTAAGGCAGAATCCAGGTAGGTGCAAAATGATGCTCTCTTCCCTCCACTTACCATCTCACCCACATAATGACAGCCTTTGCCAGAATGAGTCAGGTAAGTCAAAGATGGCCCCATGTGGCCAACAGGCCATATGCCTGTGCCAAACCCTGAGCCAGAGCCGCAGGTCAGGTCCAATAAGTCAAGGCTGTATTCAGTGCTTCAGATTCCTCATCTCAAAATAAGGTAGCTGAGTTGGTCCTAAAATGTCCACTCTGATGCCCGAAATCCAGGGCTGAGCCCCCTGACTTGGAAGCATCTCGGTATATTTCTCTCTCTCTTTTTTTTTAACTAAATGGCCTAACATCCAGTACTTAGCAGCCTCAAAAGTGTACTTACTGAAGCCCAGTTGAACAGGAAAATCTCTGGGTAAGACCTACACAGCCCCCAGTTGGAGAAATCTGTAAGCCTAGCAAAAGGTGACTGTTCACTGGAAAATCCCATCACTGAAGACAACAGCCCAACCCAAGCAGGGGCCTCAGCTCCACCCTCCCCAGAGATGGGAGCTGGCTGCCCACGGACCTCATTTCACTTTCTGCTGTACAGTTCTGCCTTAAATTGAATCTAACCTCCCTGTCCTGCATGACAGCGTTTGGGGGGTGTCAACAAAGAATGTCACTTGTCATATCAAGTAAACCAAGGACATTGCGGCCACCAAGCTGTCAGCCCACCTGTGTACCCTGAGGGGACTCAGGATGCAGAAAAGCAGGATACTACTCCAGTGTTCTTGCTGGAGAATCCCAGGGACAGGGGAGCCTGCTGCACTGCCGTCTATGGGGTCGCACAGAGTCGGAGATGACTGAAGCGACTTAGCAGCAGCAGCAGCCCTAGAGAGCTAAGAGGCATCTCAAAGGAATGATTTCGATGAGCCCAGACTCTTGTATCTTCACATATGTAGAAAAGCTAGAAAAGCACTCAATTCATTCACCTGAGATGTCTGGTTTTCAGCCAGTCACCTTCAACAGTCATCTTTTTGGTGTTTGTTACAAAAACTCCTGTATATTCTGACTCTTCCCTTACCTCTTCTGAGCAGTCCCTGAGAGCTACCTGAGAGGCTGTCTTCTGGGCCTAAATCCTCAGAAAGTCTGCCAAGTAAAAAATAATTCTCAGCTTTTAGGTTGTGTGTGGTTTTTTTCAGCTGACAGAGGGTTTAAGGAGTCTGTGCAGTGCCTGGCACGTGCTCACCTGCGTTTGTAGATTGGACATAACTGTGCTGTGGTAAAAATAGGAGGTCCTGAAATCCTGCACCTCGGCCTACCATCTGCCTTTGCTGGCTGTGGGAGTTGGGAGGCACCAATTGCCTTCCCAGAGCCTCAGTTTCCTTCTCCACACAGTAGAACCAGCAAACTAGTTTCTCCAGATTTTATAGGGTGTTCAAAATTGTGTCCCTGAAATTTCCACATGTTGAAGCTTTAACCCCCCAGTACTTCAGAATGTGACTGTATTTGGAGATTTGGACCTTTAAGGAGGGAATTAAAATGTGGCCATTATTAGGCAGAGTCTTAATCCAGTATGACTGATATCCTTCTAAGAAGAGATTAGGATCCAGATGCAAGCCAAGGGAAAATGTTGCAAAGACACAGAGTGAAGGTGGCCATCTGCAAACCAAGGAGAGAGGCCTCAGAAGAAACCAGCCCTGCCAACACCTTGATCTTGAACTCCTAGCCTCCAGAACTGGGAGAAAATGACCGTTGTTTAAACCTTCCATCCGTTGTATTTTCCTACAGTAGCCTGAGCTCGCCAATACACAGAGGAAGGTTCATTGGTCCAATAAGTCAAGGCTGTATTCAGTGCTTCAGATTCCTCATCTCAAAATAAGGTAGCTGAGTTGGTCCTAAAATGTCCACTCTGATGCCCGAAATCCAGGGCTGAGCCCCCTGACTTGGAAGCATCTCGGTATATTTCTCTCTCTCTTTTTTTTTAACTAAATGGCCTAACATCCAGTACTTAGCAGCCTCAAAAGTGTACTTACTGAAGCCCAGTTGAACAGGAAAATCTCTGGGTAAGACCTACACAGCCCCCAGTTGGAGAAATCTGTAAGCCTAGCAAAAGGTGACTGTTCACTGGAAAATCCCATCACTGAAGACAACAGCCCAACCCAAGCAGGGGCCTCAGCTCCACCCTCCCCAGAGATGGGAGCTGGCTGCCCACGGACCTCATTTCACTTTCTGCTGTACAGTTCTGCCTTAAATTGAATCTAACCTCCCTGTCCTGCATGACAGCGTTTGGGGGGTGTCAACAAAGAATGTCACTTGTCATATCAAGTAAACCAAGGACATTGCGGCCACCAAGCTGTCAGCCCACCTGTGTACCCTGAGGGGACTCAGGATGCAGAAAAGCAGGATACTACTCCAGTGTTCTTGCTGGAGAATCCCAGGGACAGGGGAGCCTGCTGCACTGCCGTCTATGGGGTCGCACAGAGTCGGAGATGACTGAAGCGACTTAGCAGCAGCAGCAGCCCTAGAGAGCTAAGAGGCATCTCAAAGGAATGATTTCGATGAGCCCAGACTCTTGTATCTTCACATATGTAGAAAAGCTAGAAAAGCACTCAATTCATTCACCTGAGATGTCTGGTTTTCAGCCAGTCACCTTCAACAGTCATCTTTTTGGTGTTTGTTACAAAAACTCCTGTATATTCTGACTCTTCCCTTACCTCTTCTGAGCAGTCCCTGAGAGCTACCTGAGAGGCTGTCTTCTGGGCCTAAATCCTCAGAAAGTCTGCCAAGTAAAAAATAATTCTCAGCTTTTAGGTTGTGTGTGGTTTTTTTCAGCTGACAGAGGGTTTAAGGAGTCTGTGCAGTGCCTGGCACGTGCTCACCTGCGTTTGTAGATTGGACATAACTGTGCTGTGGTAAAAATAGGAGGTCCTGAAATCCTGCACCTCGGCCTACCATCTGCCTTTGCTGGCTGTGGGAGTTGGGAGGCACCAATTGCCTTCCCAGAGCCTCAGTTTCCTTCTCCACACAGTAGAACCAGCAAACTAGTTTCTCCAGATTTTATAGGGTGTTCAAAATTGTGTCCCTGAAATTTCCACATGTTGAAGCTTTAACCCCCCAGTACTTCAGAATGTGACTGTATTTGGAGATTTGGACCTTTAAGGAGGGAATTAAAATGTGGCCATTATTAGGCAGAGTCTTAATCCAGTATGACTGATATCCTTCTAAGAAGAGATTAGGATCCAGATGCAAGCCAAGGGAAAATGTTGCAAAGACACAGAGTGAAGGTGGCCATCTGCAAACCAAGGAGAGAGGCCTCAGAAGAAACCAGCCCTGCCAACACCTTGATCTTGAACTCCTAGCCTCCAGAACTGGGAGAAAATGACCGTTGTTTAAACCTTCCATCCGTTGTATTTTCCTACAGTAGCCTGAGCTCGCCAATACACAGAGGAAGGTTCATTTGTCTTAGTCAGGAAAGGGACAGGCCGATGCAGGCTGGAGCGCCACCGTGCAGCCTCCCCAGCAGCAGGCCCCTGCAGTCCACCCCTTGCGGCCCAGGGCCCCATATGCCCAGGCCCGTCCCGTGGCCTGCAGCGCCCAGTGCTCGATGCAGGACAGTCAGCAGGGCAAGGGTAGGGTAGCCGATTGCGACCTACCCACTGACAGCACAGTGCTGCAAACTTGTTTTGATTGTAGGCAACTCTGCTGAGAGGCTGCAGAACTCCGCCAACTGGTCTAACGTGATTCCACGAGAAATGTTGACTCTAAATTACAAGGACTTAATTTTTCCAACCACAGCTAGGCAGTAAATGACTCTCTGAAATGACAGATGGAAAGTTCTGTTAATATGTTTATCTTCTGGCTCTCAGCAGCCCCACCTCCCCCAGCACTGCTCAGGGCAGCCAGCACAGGGAGGGGAAGGGACAGTCTGCTGTCCCCAAACACTGGCCCACTCCCTAGACCTGGACTCCCAAACACCTCCCAGGGCACGAGATTGCTGCCATACACGGGGCAGGAAAGCAAGCCCCAGGCTCCAGGCCCCTCTGGACAGCACGTCTGGCCATGTCCATCTCCAAAAACTCAGATGACCTGTCCTGAGGCAACAATGCCCTGGCTTTGTTCCCAAGATGGCAAATCATGTGACCTCTCAGCCTGATCAGCTGCTGAAGAGTAATACAAAACTCTCTCTGCCAGCTCCTCAGGCAACACCAGAAACGGATCATAATGGAGACAGCCGTAATCCACACAGCGTGTTCTATGGGTCTGTTCAACCTGGGACGGAGGTGGTATTACTCTCCTCCTTTTATTGCTGAGGAAACTGAAGCACAGAGAAGTTAAGCAACTTTCTCAAGGTTACACAAGTAGTTATGGTAGAGCTGGAACTCCAACCCAGACAGGCTGGCTTCAGTATTCATGCGCTGATTTAAGAGAGTATCCCAGGCAGGACAACGGCCCAGACGAGAAAAAGAAAGTGATACAGTGGTGCTGGTGGTGCTGGTGTGTGTGACGATGTGTGTGTATGTGTAAGCCTGAGGGAGTGGTTGCCAAAGCGTAAGAGGGAGACCAGCAGACCTGATAGACAGACAGACAGACAGACGAGGCTGGAAGGGATGGCAGCCTGACCATACCAACTTCTATCAGGGCCACATGCACCAACTTGAGGAGTCTGAGTCTCATCTTTCAGGGGCTGTGTCTGTTGTTTGTGAACAAACAGACAATGTAAGATTGACCATGTGACTAGTGCATTGGTGTAGCTAGAACATTAGTGTGCACTAGTGTGACTGGTGTGATTAATGCACAGCTCAGCGGCACTGAGAGCGTTCACATTGCTGTCAACTCCCCCTACCGTCCTGCCATCTCTCCGTAGACGCCAACATCCCAAACTGAAACCATCACCCACTAAACACCTTTCCTTCCCCTCCTCCAAGCCTTCTGCAACCATCGTTTTCCCTTCCATGATTACGGATGTGAGGGCTCCAGGTAAGCAGACTCCATTTCAACCTGGAAGTGTGATGCAATGAAGGGTTGGTCTCCCTCACTGCTGGAGCTGCAGAACAGACTGTGGGTTGAGAGAATCCAAGCCTGAGGAAGGGCTGCTTTTCCATGAAGGAGATGGTGGTCAGCAAATAGCAGCCTGTTCTCTGTCCAGTGCCAGATTTATAACCAAAGGCTTTAGATGACCTATCTCAGACCAGACTCAAGCCTCTTTAGAGTGAGAGAATCTAAGTCAAGGAGAGTGAGGGTTATTAAGGTTCAGGGGTTGCAACCCAGTATTTGCAGCTGAGAGAACCTCAGCCCAGCACAGAGGGGTTGCTCATAAATGAGAATTTACGTACAATCCCTCCATAAATGTAAATCAACCATTATGCAGAATGTCTCACACGAATGCACG